>JAVJIF010030105.1:0-373445 GCA_038442645.1 Agave tequilana
TGCCTGGCCTTATCACCTCCTCGCACTAACATCAAATCCAATCTGATGAATTCCTGAATCAACTCCCTCTGCTGCGTGAGGTGGACTAGCACTCTGTTCTCTGGCATCCTGCTCAGTGCATCCGGTACGGTATTGACTTTGCCTGGATGATACTGCAAGTCAATATCGTAGTCCGCCATAAGCTCCAACCACCTCCTCTGCCTCATATTTAACTCCTTCTGTAAAGAAAATATAACTTGAGGCTCTTGTGGTCTGTGTATATCAACACTTTGTCTCCAGAAGGTAGTGTCTCCAGATCTTCAAAGCAAATATCACAGCTGCCAACTCCAAGTCATGAGTTGGGTAATTCCTCTCATGAGGCTTCAACTGCCTAGATGCATACGCTATAAAATGATCATGTTGCATAAGCACACACCCCAGGCCTTTACCTGATGCATCACAGAAAATGACCATCCCTCCTCTTCCTGAAGGAGTCCTCAAAATTGGAGCTGTGATAAGCCTCTGCTTCAACTGCTCAAATGCTGCATCACAATCTTCTGTCCATATGTATCTCTCCCCTTTTCTGGTGAGCCTGGTCAACGGAGCTGCAAGTCTAGAGAAATCCTGGACAAAGCGCCTGTAATATACGGCTAGTCCAAGAAAGCTCTTATCTCAGTCACCGACTTCGGAAATGGCCAATTCTGCACTGCCTGGACTTTACTAGGATCAACTGAAATCCCTTCTGCTGAAACTATGTGTCCAAGGAAAGCTATGCTGTCCAACCAAATTCACATTGCTCCTCTTGGCATGAAGCTGCTCTTGCTGAAGGGTCTGCAACACAATCCTCAAGTGCTCTGCATGCTCCTTCTCATTCCTTGAATAGATCAGGATGTCATCTCTGAATACAACTACCAACTGATCCAGGTAAGGGGAGAACACTCGGTTCATCAAGTCCATGAAGACTGCAGGGGCATTGGTGACTCCGAAAGGCATAACTAGAAATTCATAGTGGCCATATCGGGTCCTGAATGCAGTCTTCGGAACATCCTCCTTCTTCACCTCAGCTGATGGTAAACCGATTGCAAATCTAACTTAGAAAATACGCGGGCTCCATGAAGCTGATCAAACAAAGTCATCAATCCGGGGCAAGGGGGCTTGTTCTTGATGGTGACCTTGTTCAACTCCCTATAATCAACACAAAGCCTCTTACCACCATCCTTCTTATTCGCCAAGAGCACTGGAGCCCCCCATGGTGAAGTGCTGGCCGAATCAATCCCTTGTCCGAATACTCCTGCAGCTGCTTCTTCAAGATCTCCAACTCCGTCGGTGCCATCCTGTATGGAGCCTTAGATATAGGAGCTGTCCCTGGAATGTATCAATGGAGAACTCCACTATCCTCTCCGGTGGAAGTCCTGAAATCTCAGCAAAGACTTTGGAAATTCATCCCACACTGGCACTCCCTTCTGAACCTCCGAAGTGGTCATCTGAATCTTCTCTTAGCAGGCTTCACCTCTCCGCTAAACTGGAACTCCGGCTGATGAGGGATTCTGAAATTGATCTTCCTTCCTCTACAGTCAATCACCGCATTAGTACTGGCTGAGCCAAGTCATGCCTAAGATTACGTCGTACCCTTTGGTGTCTAGTACGAGCATATCTATGGCCAAGGTCTTCCCACAAGGTTCCACTGGACAGTCAGCACAAACTCTAGAAGATACCACTACCCATTCCCAGTACTTATCTCCACTTGCGGTCTAAAGCTTAACAGGTATGGAATGTAAAGCCACAAATGATCGGAGATGTAACAGTGGATGCACCTGAATCGAAGAGAGCGAGAACAGGTATAGAATGAACTTTGATGTTACCTGTAATCACCTCCTCTGAAGCTCAGCCTCCTCTGCTGTCAGGTTGTAGGCCTGACCTCTGCCACGCCCTGCTGCTGTCCGGGCTCTCTCTGCACTGGGCGAGCAACATGCGGGGGAGGAAGGGGAAGAGCTCTCCTCATCACTGGTCTCTGGTGCCTCTGCCAACTGGCCCTGGTAGTGCCCTCTGTCCATTCTGCCCTTGAGGTGCGGCAAGGTTGGGTAGCAAAACCCACTCTCCTGTGTGGACAGGTCTCCACGGCATGGTCTCGTGCTCCACACACCCAAACACCATCCGTTCGCCCTCCGGCAATTCTGCTGGGAGTGTCCTGGTTCTGGCAGAAATTGCAGATAAGACCTGGTCGAGCCACCTGGTAAGGAACTGCCCTGATGGTTGCCTGGCCTGGACCTTCGCTGCTCTGGATGGTCCTCCTCTGCCCACCGGCACAAACGGCCTCTTCATGGCCTGGTTCTCTTGCTTCTTCTGAAACCCACGCTCCACCTCTCGAGCGATGGTGAGAACCTCAGCATAGGTCTTCAGCTGCTGGGGCATCAGAAACATCTGGATCTCCATCTGTAAACCCTGCTGAAACCTGCTTGCCCTCTGCTCCTCATCTGCTATCATGTACGGGGCGAAGCGACTCAACCTGAGAAATTCTGCAGCATACTCATCCACGGATCTGTTCCCCTGTTGAAGCCTGATGAACTGCTCCTCCATGTCTTTCTGAGCAGTGGCGGGAAAGAAACCTGCTATAAAAGCTCTTGGAGAACGTATCCCAAGAGATAGGTTCCTTCAAGCGAGCCTCCTCTGCAAGCCACCAAGTCCGGCTATGTCCTTCAGCTGGATCTTTGCAACCTCCACTTGGTTCTCTTTAGGCACCCTGGCGGCGTTCAGCAGATCGGTGGTGTCTGTTAACCACTGTTCAGCCTCCAATGTGTCTCTCGACTCCCGTGAAGACGGCCGGTTGCAGCCGCCGGAAGTCTGACACGTTCCCAGGCCTCTGCTCCTTCGGAGCTGCCAAACTCCTGCCTGAGGAGCTCAGTCTGCTGCTGCTGATTCTCCATCTGCTGCTGCTGGTTTCCCAGCATAGTCTGAATGATCCTCAGGACATCAGCACCCTCTCCTCCTACGGGTCCATTCGGTACTTGCCCGACATGGTTGCGACCCGAACGTCTCTCCATGCCGAAAGGGATAAGATCTGGAATTGGAAACAAAGGGAAGGAGTTTAGGATACGAGGATCGAATCAAGGACGAAGTCAAGAAGGACTATATAACTTTGTACATTGTAGTTGGCATTAGCAAATCACTAGAATTTGCTACTTGGTTGTACTTTTAGGTTTGAGAGCCTAGGCTCTGATACCAACCTGTAACGCCCCGATCCAATGATACGGGGACGTCACTGCAACGCATATACGTAGGCCAGATGGTGCCCCCACGTATATACGCTAAGCATAAGTACAACAAGTATCAGAGTACAACACCCACAGCGTGGTATAATCATATGCCAACTTACAAAATAAAAATACAAAGTTGCACAAGTTATGATAAGCAAAGTCACTTACAAGTGTCCTTTATCACAACCCAAGTCCAAAAGAACGATATACAATCCAAAATACAAAAGCGCTCACGTAAGGATGGAGATCCGTGAACCAAAAGAAGTGTCGGGCAGGATAGATCTAGAGCTGGTCAGCCTGCTCTCCTAGATAAGCCAAGTCCTCTGTGGAAGGCTCCACTTCATTCCAAGCCTCAGAATCTGAATATGCAAATCCAAAGGGTCAAGACATAATATAACAAATAAAAGATAGCCAAGTGGCAAGGATCATGAATAGAGATAATGAAATAGTACTAAGAAGCATTGCATGACAAGAGATGTAAACTAAGAAAGATAAAGTCATAGGCAATAAATCTACAATTAATGTCTTATTATTATTACGTGTTTACTGTGATATCTAGCTATGTGACCCAGCGTCCCAGAGCACATAGATCCATATCCTAGTGAAACAAGGTTGTTATTGGAAACAGCGGTTGTATCGACGAACTATGTTTACAGTGGGTCCCGTGCATGCCCGGGACCACGGCCCAGTATTGTTCCGTGCTTGAAGACGGAACCTGCCGCTAGGCTAACAGGAGGGTCTTATGTATGCCCTTGTCATGACAGTAAACAGGAAAGGGAGGAAGCACTCCCCTCGGTCCCCTAGAGTACCGCAGGTAAGACCGGAAAATATAGTGCACAACCTAATACCACTGTAAACACGAACACATATCGATATTCCGCATATTTCCCCCTGTCCCCATGTAAGTTGGTATATTTTATATAAAGGTCGGGTATATCATGCTTGGTGTTGAGTGATAGCATGAAGGGGAGGTGATATCTCATATTTAACATGATATGGAATAGCAATATGTAACATGAGTCATGAAGCATAATAAAGCAAGATCCATCAGGTAACAAGTCATGCAGTACAGGTATGAAGCATAAACAAGGCTAAAACAGCATACATACATCAGGGAAATATCAAAAATTAGAAAGGAAAGGAGTCTGAAATCTGTCCCAGGATTTGACCTGGCGGTCGACCTCCGGTCGACTGCCGGTCGACTGGGATTTACAAAGGCGGTCGAGTGCCGGTCGACTGCCGGTCGACGTACAAGGTGCGTGAGCTCCAGGTTTGGCCGGTCGACTGCGGTCGACTGGTCCACAACAAAATTCCTTAAGCCGGGGAGGTGGTCGGTCGACTGCGGTCGACCGCCAGCTCAAAGCTGTGCACTCTGTGCACATCGGCAGAGTGATCGGTCGACTGCCGGTCGACCGATCCTCTGGAATAAGCTGCTGTTAAGGCAGAAAATCAGAATTCGTGTGGGTTGATTCTAACAGATTAAAGGTAGGATTTTTATGTTATTAGGGACCTGATCTATCATCACAAGTACACTAGAGAAACAGAGAATAGCCATGGTGATAATGTGTCCACATGGGTATGTTGAATTGGGGTTAATGTCCTAAAAATAGGATTTTTATGTTATAATTGTACAAGGATCCCTACCTAAGCCTATGGAATATTAGCTAGGTCTTGGTGAGTAAGATACTCACCTGTATGGGTCAGATCTGAAGCTTGATCCAATGGAGGAAGAGGTTGGCTTCAATCCACAAGTTGTTGATGAAGCTAGGGTTGAAGAATTCCCCTTGGTGTTGCCTTGAATTAAGCCTGGTTGATTCTCTAGAGATCTTGAGGTGGGGTGAAGAGATTGGGGTGATCTCTTGAAGCTAGGGTTCTTGCTAGAGGAAGAAGGAGATCTTGAGAGTTCTTCTCTTTGAGAAGAAATGAGGAAGAAAAGGGCAATGTTGCAAATGATAAGTTTATATAGGTTTGGGATTTTTGTAAAGGGAGTGGAAATTGGATGGAGGTGAGGGCTTTCTTGCAAAAAAAATGTGGGTGAGGTGTCCCTCTATTGCCATTTTGGCCGGCCATGGGAAGGAGAGAGAGTTAGTGGGGTTAGGGTGTAGAGTGTGAGTGGGAAATGATGGGTGGCACATGAGGTGGAAAAGGAATTTTGCGAATTTTGAAAAAATGTCCGAAATTCAAGTATCTCGGATTGGCCAGAAAATTTTACCAAAAATCAAGAAAAATATTTGAAGACCAATGGTGAAATTCGTTTGAAGAAATACTGTATAGATTTTTAGTTAAAAATCTTGGAATCAGTAATTACCGACTCCGAAAGGATTTCATAATTTATAAAATTCTCAGAAAAAGAGTATAAGTAGGAAATATGATTCTAAGCAATAATGTCTAAAGGACTTTCTAGAAATTCTTAACAGTTTGGAAGATAAAAATTCGGAAATCGGCCAGCGGTACTGGCCGACACCGGTTTCGGAGAAATTCGTTTTAATTCAGAAAATTCCAGAAAATCACATAAAATCTAAATATTGGAAAATGATATTTGAAATTAAAAGTGATCAAATACGGAAGGTAAATCGGAAAATACGGTCGAAGGACTGAATACGTAACTAAGTACGTATTCCGGCGAGAGGGTATTACAAGACGCGGGGTTCGCGTCGCAAGGATGGCACAAACGCGAGGTTCGAGGACGCGAGAGGAGAACGCGGACGCGGTCTTTGGGCTCTGCGTCGCGTTAACACAAGGAAAAACACAGACGCGGGCACGGACTCGCGTAGCGTCGATACAATAACGCGAAGGCCGCGTTAAGGGATTGCCTAAACGCGGGATGAGATCCGCGTTAGCAATCAAACAGAGAGAAGGGAAAGGTGATTTTGTTGGTGGTTGAAGCAAAAGAGATGGAGGTGGTATTGTGATGGTATAAGTGATGGTGGAAGTGAAGATGGTGGTGGTCACGTTGGTGTTGTCGTTGCAATTGTCACCTGAATGATTACCGGAATAATCATAAACGATTACCGGAATAATCAACGGAGAGGTTGCTTGCAATTGTCACCGAAATGATTACCGGAATAATCGTAAACGATTACCGGAATAATCAACGGAGATGTTGCCGACGAAGAAGAGCTCGGCCCCAATCCAAAGGAGGTGACCGGCCCTAAAAGAGAAGGAGAGAGGTTGATGGTGCAAGTATAGTTCAATTTGACAAAATGGGATTTTGCAAACGATGTTTCGGAGGACGAATCTATAGTTCGTCGGAAAGAGGATGACGAGGAGGAGAAGATGGTATGCTTGGTGGTGGATAAGGTGGGTGTAGATGGTGGTGGGGAAGGTGGTGAAGTTGATGGAGAAGATGGGTTCCTTGATGTTTCTTGGTGAAAAGAGGTTGAAGAAGATGGTGTAGTTGTTGGAAATGGAGGAGGAGATGGAGGGGAGAATGGTGGAGGAAATGGTGGAAGAAGTTGGTGGTAGATGTGATGAAAAATAGAGGGAGGTGGCCGGCCAAGGGGAGCTTGGGCTGCTGTTTTGTGGCTGTGCTGGCTTGTAAATGAAGGAGGAGAAGAGAAAAAGCAAGAGAGAGAAGATGGGGATGTGAACATATGTATATATATAAGGGAGGGAATAGTTATATATAATATATTGTGTGTCACTCCATCAAAACTCAAGAATGGAGACTTGCGTCTCCATTCAATTGAAGCCCGCGTCTGGGCTATAGAGTTGGACGCGGAGATTATCGCTGCGTCCAAAAAAGGAAATTACAAGGTCGCGTTTACAGGAAAGACAAAAAGGCATGGGTGATTTGAACTGGGTGATTTCTTTTGAAGGTGTAATACCCCGTTCCCGGAATACGTACTTAGTTGCGTATTCAGATTTTCCGATCGTATTTTTTCGATTTTTTCCTGTATTTGTTTTGCTTTATGAATTCCTTATATGATTGTTTTGTCTTGGATTTGGATTCGTGGACTCGGAGTCAGTCCCAGTCCGAACCAGGAACCCGATTATAGTATATTATTCGATTTGGTCTTTCCGGTGATTAGATTTGACCGATTTAGTTTTAAATATCATTTTCCATTATTATATATTTTCTATGATTTCTAGATTTTTCTGGAATTAAAATGAATTTCTTCAAAACCGGTGTCGACCAGTGCTGCTGATCGATTCCCGAATTTTATCTTACAAACTGTTTAGAAATTCTAGAAGATTCTTTAGACATTTCTGCTTAGAATAATATTCCTACTTAAATACTTTTGAAGAAGATTTTACGAATTTATGGATATTCGCCGGAGTCGGTAGAAGACTGATTCAGTATTTTTAATCTCAAACAGTTAGAAATTTAATGATGGTCCTTTAGACATTATTCCTTAGAATCATATTTCTACCTACATTCTTTTTTGAGGATTTATGATTTATAAAAATTCTTCGGAGTCGGTAGGTAACTGATTCCAGGATTTTATCTTTAAAACTATAAAGTATTTCTTAAAACGGATTTCACTATGATACTTAGTATTATTATGGATTTTTGATATTTATTTCGGGTCGTTCCGAGATACTTGAATTTCGGAACGATTCGGTATTTTCCCAAAGATTTCCACATCGCAGTTGAATCCGGGAATCCGCCACTTCCATTATTTTCATCTTCTATCCCCAAGAAAATATCTTCTCATTATAATTTCTTTTCCATTTTTCCTTTTCCTTTATTCTTTCTTCCTCCCTAAGCTTCCATTTTATCCACACATTTCCACCAACTCTCCACCACACAATATCTCCACCTCACCCCCTCACATGGCAAGCCCCTATTGGCCAAGGAGAACACCTCACCCTCCTCTTTGCAATTAAGCCCCTCACAATTATTTAATTGCTTCTCCTCACAAATCCAAAAACCCTATAAATACTTTCCTTTACATTTCTATTTCTCTTTTTACTTCTCTTCATCCTCTTCATCAAAACCCTAACCTCCACCCTTTCCTTCATCTCCATGGAAGCCACCAAGGTTTTCAACTCCACACAAGATCAAAAACACAACTCCACCAAGGCTTCACCTTCTTCTTCATCATCAACCACTCCCTTGGTAGGTAATTTCATCACCTAACTTGCTAGACCCTCTCGTTAGGCCATGACTTGCCTTGCTTATCATCAATCTCTTATTATGATTGGTTACTTGATTCATATCACCACTTGTCATGCTATCTCTTGACACCAAGCATGATACACCGATTCTTACAATTATCACGATAAAGGGGATGTAACACCTGATTACCGTTATTACTGATTACTGTTATGTATACCTGTTATGATATTGTTCATTCCGAAATCTGATAATTATGTTAAAAAGCTATAAAAAAGGACAAATTGTATGGTATGGGAGGAAGTGATGGATGCCGGAATGATACCTGCTTATAGTGATGGAATAAAGTATATATATATGGATATATATATATACATTGGTGAAAGTGTTTATGGCAACTATTATTAGGGGGACTTTGAGCCTCCAAACTGGTTCCAGGTGTATGGAAACTACTATAAGAAGTGATATCAGTTCTTCATCATCTTCGGTAACTACCCTCGACTCTCTTATATATGGATGTATGTGAGTTGGGATATATACCGAGACACATACCTAGATATATGGGTTAGACGAGTAATAATAATAATAATTGATACTGTTATGGATATTGTTATGATTCTTGATATTCCAGTCATGCTCCGATTATGTTTCCAGTTGTGACACTTATCATGATTCCCGTGATTCCAGTTATAGTTATAGTTATGATTCTTGGTATTTTTGTTATATATTTCTGTTTAACTTCCATATGATTTGCAACTCTGATTCTATACGCTTGGATTTCTGTGGCATGAGATAGAAGTATATAGATGAGGGTTTCCTTGTTTGGATTATTCCTTCGATGTATTAGTCTCATGGGACCGTGACTTAAGCGTATACAATCACTTTTGCTTGTGATCAGCTTTATCTTGGATTTTCCTGTTTCATGGATATTATGTATACCCTTTCATATATACTTCATTGTGTTCTAACCCTCCTGTCTTCTGTACTTGACATTTGTGCTCCTCCTGACTCGCCACCTGGCATTATATCATACTCGCCTGGGGAGTTTCACTGACTCCCTGGATTCTTATGTCCAGGTATTGGAGCGTATGGATTCCTCCGTTGCTGATCAGAGTAGCGCAGCGGTAGCGTGGTTCTCCAGCTATCTCGTGAGCGCTCTCTTATATGTTCATTTATGTATATTCCTGTATTCCCGCATTTTGCATATTAGTGATATGATATTCATGTAATATTGTAATCACATCTGGTGATAATTCTGTAATTGTATATATGTGTTGGAATGTATAATGCACCATTTGCTTCCGTACTCTGATTCTTGTCTGTACTGATGCTTAGCGTATATACGGGAAGGTACTTTGGACTTACGTATATACGTTGCAGTGACGTCCCCGTATCAGCGGGATCGGGGCGTTACAGAAGGACGGAACATTAAATGCGGGATGGAGAGGGTCTCCGCATTAATTGCTGAGTTCAGAGTTGGTGGATCTTGAAATACACCTAGAGGGGGGGTGAATAGGTGTAATTGCTAATCTAATGATCTTTTTAGACTTATGAAATGAGTGATGCAACAATCTCTCAAAAAACACGACTAAGAGCCGAATACCCCTTGCGAGGTTCTGAACTCCTTCCTCCCAATTCCCCTAAATGGGTTAGAGGTGCGCAATGCAACCGTGTTGTATTGAGGTGTGATTGATCAATGCCAAGTATGATGATGAAAATGAAAGGCTCACAATGTAACACAACAAGTATAGCAACACAGATTCCACAAGTAGAGGGTTAGTTACTCAAGCAAATAATCAAGGCAATATAAAACAAGAGAAATTGAAAGTAAGAAGAACGCAAAGGCAATCGCAAACAAGGATGATTTGTTTCGAGGTTCGAGCCCGTTGCTCTAGTCCCGCCTTCACCTCCGTGAAGGGTTTCACTATCCCCTTAGGATCCGTACAAGTTAGGCCTCCAAAGACCTCAAGCCCGTAGCTTCACCTTACAAAGAAACTCCACCGAGGAGCTTGTCTCCACAAGAACAAGGATTACAAATAGTGATCTTTAACTAGACCACAACACTCTTTTACAAACACTCTCACTCTTTTACAACTTCACTTATAGAAAGAATATGAAATTTTTGGCTCTATGAAGTGTGGTGAGAAAAGCTCAGTTGTAGGTGATATTAGAGATCAAACAACAACTGAAAAACCAATTTGAAAGAATGGAAATGAAAGCTTTAAACTATTTTCTCTTTCACTTGAAAACAATGAAAACTTGTATTTTTCTGGTAAAACTAAGGCCTATTCCCCACTATTTATAGGGAGAGAATAGGTTAAAAACTCTGATTTTCCAGCTAATTTGATCAGAAAAAGAGTCCCAACAACTCTAAAAAACTCTGTTAAAGAGAAAACCAAAAACAGTTTTCAGAAATTCCCAAAGAGGAAAGAGCCGTTATGGCTTGTTGCAGGCCTACCGGTCGGACTTCCGGTCGACCGGGTCCCTGCTGGCAAAAGAGCCGTTGGGACATCGGTCGACTGCCAGTCGACGATCCAAGAAAGGAAACACAGTTTCCTTCTATCGGTCGACCGACCCAGTCGACCGAAAAGATACAGAGAGCAAACATCTCTTTTCGGTCGACCGGTATGTAGGTTCGGTCGACCGACAGACATGCACAGCCTGTGCATGTCTGGACACAGCAGCCGGTCGACTGCCGGTCGACCGGTCTGCCTGAAATAGTTTTTTTTTTCGGGCAGATTTTTGAGTTAGAAAAATTTGTAAAAAATCTTTTAAAAACTCTGGAACTAAGTGTTATGCTGAACTTTGTTTATATACATGTTTTAAACACGTTTTTGAAGATATAAAGCTTTGAGTACATGTATGTATAAACCAAGGCATAAACTTAGAAATAAACATTTTCAAAAACATAGAAACATTCAAAACAAGTGTGTGTGCAAATCCTAGAGCCAAATTTCACATATTCTATCTTTAACAAAACTACACTTACAAACTTCTAGGTCTTCAAGACTTCAACATGGGCAATCTTCACTTGATCTTCAATATTGCACTTTTGAGCCCAATTTGACTTGTCTTGAATCCAATACACCTTCCTTTAGGGAAGTAATCAACTCTTAAGATATGAACCTGAAACACACTTAAACAACAGTTGATATTAGTACAAATAACTAATATGTTTTGTAATCATCAAAAAAACACTAAACATGGGTTGATTGTAACCTTGGGCCAAACAATCTCCCCCTTTTGATGATGACAAAACATATGAGTTATTAAACAAATAAAAGAGGAAAGAGCTTGGAAAGCTCCCCCTAAAAACAATGCTATGTATTAACATGAATATGAACAAATATGTAAGCATACATAAAGCATTGAAAAATATCATCACCAAAAATAAACTATCATAAGGAATAACAAAATTTAAAACAAACAACATATATTTTCTCCATATATTTCTCCCCCTTTTTGTCATACATCAAAAAGGTTTAAAAAAAAATTTTAAGACAAAACAAAACAAACATATAGAAACCAAAACAAAACAAACTAAGATATTTTAAGTATCAACTTACATACATTCAATTCACCACAAATAAATGAAAATCTTGCATAATCTAAAGGTTTTGTGAAAATATCTGCAAGTTGAAAATCTGTGGAAACAAAATCGATATCAATGTCACCTTTTTCAAAGTGATCTCTAAGAAAATGATATCTAATGTCTATATGTTTGGTTTTACTATGTTGATTAGCATTTTTGGTCATGTGAATAGCACTAGTATTATCACAATAAATCTAACATGATCAAAATGTAAATCAAAATCGAGAAGAGTATGTTTCATCCAGAGTACTTGTGCACAACAAGCTCGGCTGCTACATACTCCGCTCGGCGGTTGAAAGGGCTACACTATTTGCTTCTTGGAAGACCAAGACACAAGACAATTGCCCAAGAATTGGCAAGTGCCACTTGTGCTCTTCCTATCTACCCTACAACCGGCATAGTCGGCATCGAATAACTAGTCATGGTAAATTGGTTAGTTTTCGGATACCACAAACCTAAATCAATTGTGCCCCTAAGATACCTAATTATGCGTTTTACCGCTATTAAGTGTGATTCCTTAGGACATGATTGAAAACGTGCACATAAAACATACGGAAAACATTATATCCGGCCTACTAGCCGTAAGATAGAGTAAACTACCAATCATGCTACGAAATATTTGATGTCTACTTCCTTACCTTGTTCGTCCTTGTCAAGTTTCGTAGTGGTTGCATGGGAGTCTTTGCTACTTTGGATCCTTCAAGCCCGAACCTCTTGATGAGTTCTTTGTGTACTTGGCTTGGTTGATGAATGTCCCATCACTACGTTGCTTGATTTGAAGTCCAAGGAAGAAGTTGAGCTCCCCCATCATAGACATCTCGAATTCCTTTTTCATGCATGACTCAAAATTCTTGCAAAGTGAAACATTAGTAGATCCAAAAATAATGTCATCAACAAAATTTGAACTATGAGGATATCTTGATCTATATGTTGGTAAATAATGTTTTATCAACTTTTCCTTTCTAAAATCATTTGAAAGCAAAAATGAAGACAATCTTTCATACCAAGCCCTAGGGGCTTGTTTCAAACCATATAGTGCTTTATCTAATTTATAAACATAATTAGGGTGTGTAGGATCAACAAACCCGGGGGGTGTTCAACATACACCTCATCAATATAACCATTAAGAAAAGCACTCTTTACATCATTTGAAATAACTTAAAATCTTTAAATGAGGCATATGCTAAGGTCATCCGTATGGCTTCGAGCCGTGCTACGGGTGCAAAGGTCTTCAAAATCGATTCCCTCGATTGAGTGTAACCTTGGGCAACTAACCTAGCTTGTTTCTAACTACATTACCCGATTCATCAAACTTTTCTTAAAGATCCATTTAGTACCAATAGTTGGTCTATCTTGGGGCCTAGGAACAAGATGCCATACTTGGTTGCGCTCAAATTGATTGAGCTCCTCTTGCATAGCAAGCAACCAATATGAATCGGCCTCGGCCTCGAGGACATTTTTAGGTTCTATGTGTGAAATAAAAGCAAAATTACCACAAAAATCTTGAATCTTAGAGCGAGTGGTTACCCCTTTTGATACTTCACCTATGACGAGGTCCTTGGGATGATGAGGATTGAATCTCCAATCCTTTGGTAGTGGTGAGAGGGCTCCTCTTCATTTGCTTGATGTTCATTTCTTGAGCCTCTTCCACTTTGGCTTCACTTCCATCACCATCCTTTGGCTTGTCTCCCATGGTAGAAGCATCCTCCAAGGTCACTTTCTCCAACCCTTCATCTAAAGCATCAATTTCTACACAATTCTTAACAAACTTGTTAGATTCCTCAAATTTAACATGAATAGATTCCTCAATAGTCAAAGTTGACCTATTGAAGACTCTATAAGCCTTACTAGTATTTGAGTAACCTACAAAAATAGCCTCATATGATCTAGCATCAAATTTCCCAAATTAATATTTGTATTTAAAACAAAACATTTGCAACAAACACTTTGAAATAAGAAACATTAGGTTTTCTAGAAAAATACATCTCATAAGAAGTCTTAGTAGTATTTTTACATAGGAAAACACGATTTGCAATGTAACATGAAGTATGAACGGCCTCGGCCCACAAATAATGTGGTAGACCATATTCATTTAACATTGTCCTAGCCATCTCTTGTAAAGTACGATTTTCGCTTCAACTACTCCATTTTGTTGTGGAGTTCTAGGACAAGAAAGTTCATGTTTTATTCCATGTTCCTCACAAAAAGTGGTAAAGGGAAGGTTATGAACTCACCTCCTCTATCACTTCTTATTTTAATTATTGAGGAGTCATTTTCCTTTTCAACTCTTTTCTTAAAGGCTTGAAAATGTGAAAAGGTTTGACTTTTATGTTCAAGAAAATAAACCCAAGTAAAACGCGAAAAATCATCTACTAAAACATAAGCAAATCTACTCCCACTTAAACTTTTGGTTGTGTAGGGCCAAATAAATCCATGTGGATTAGCTCCAATGGACGTGATGACATGATATCCTTAATTGATTTGAATGAGGACTTAGTTTGTTTCCCAAATGACATGCGTCACAAACTCGGTCCTTTTCAAAGTTCAATGAAGGAATACCCTTCACCATTTCCTTAGAGTTAAGCCTAGAAATATGGTCAAATGAAACGTGGCCTAATCTCCTATGCCATAACCAAGAGTCGTCATCGAGGGCTTTTAAACATGTTATATTACAAGACATATTTAGCATATCTATCATATATACATTACTTTCACGAAAACCGGAAAATACACAAACATTAGAATTTTGTCAACTATTTTACAAGCAATATCATCAAAAATAACATTAAATCCTTTATCACATAATTGACTAATGCTCAAGAGATTATGCTTGAGCCCGCTACTAAAACTACATTTTCAATTAAAGGAGAAGTGCCAAGCTTTACATTACCAATACCAATGATTTTACCCTTGGCGTCATCTCCGAAGGTGACGGTGCCACCTTCATGATATCTTGATAGGGTTGCAAAATTGTTGATGTCCCAAGTCATGTGCCCTTGAGCAACCGCTATCAAGATACCATAAACCTCTACGTCTTTGAGCTTTGGAAAGTACCTACATCATTTAAAACAATAGTTGATTTTGGTACCCAAACTTTCTTGGGTCCTTGGAAGTTAGTGTTACGAACCCAAACATTATGAGATGATGCACTTAGTCTATCATAGCAAAAATTAGCTAAGTGTCCTTTCCGTCCACAATGTGAACATGTGTACACTTTTCTATACATAAAGCATGGTGTGTATGTGAAGTGTGAGCATGCTTTGGGGGTTACCATGATGCATAGGTTGTGTAGCATGTACATGAGCATGAGCATGAGCATGATGAACATTTTTCTTAGGAGCTTGTTCTTAGGACACATATTCTCCATCTTCTTCTTATCAAACTCACTACACTTTTTCAAAACAACATCTAATGAGTCTAATCTTTCCTTAAGCATGGCAAATCTCATTAGAATCTACAAATGGGGTCTTTCCTTTACAAGCAATCTTATATTTTTCAAAATCATTTTTAGTAGAAACTAAAGAAGAATGCAAGTCATTATTTTCTTTAGAAAGATTTAACACTTGAATACTCAAAGATTCATTATCCTTTTTCATTTCAAGTACTTTTTCTTCATGAAGTCATAATTTTGAGAAAGTTCTATAAATGCTTCACTTAACTCATCCATGGATAAATCTTCATCAAAAGGAGTTGAGGGGGTTACCTTGCTTGTGCTCATTTGCCATGAAGCACATATTGGCGGTGTCGATCTCCTCCTCGGATTCACTTTCGTCATCCCATGTTGCTTCATAGCCTTCTTCTTGTATGGCTTCTTGGATGAAGATGGCTTCACTTGGTCCGGACACTCCGCTACTATGTGTCCCGGCTTTGGCAATTGAAGCATATGATCTTTCTCTCTTCTTTGCCTCCTTGCCATCTCCTCCGTCCTTGGAACTTTGCCTTGTTGTACATCCTCCGGACGTTTTTGACTAGAAGTGAGAGCTCCTCGTCATCTTCTTCTTCATCTTCGTCGGAGTAAGTAGCATGACTTTTGAAGGCAATAGTCTTCTTCTTGGTAGGTGCCATGTCCTCCCTTGCTTTCCTCTCCATCTCATGGGTTTTTTAAATTCCCAATGAGTCCGATGAGCTCAATCTCATCTTATCATTGAGTTCCTTCAATGTTGTAGCTTTCATTCCCATGATGGTGGAAGAGCCGGATGATCTTTCACACCTTTGGTCGTTGTTGATGTCTTCACCTAGAGAAGAAAGCCCATTAGTAATCTTAGTAAATTTAGTAACCATATCATCTATGGTTTCATGTTCTTGCATGCTAAAATTTTCATATTGGGACCGAAGAAGGTCTATCTTGGCCCTCTTCACTTGTGATGTCCCCTCATGTGTTACTAGCAAATGGGTCCAAATCTCATAGGCGGATTTGCAATGGATGACTCTAGCTATGTCATCATCATTGAGGGCTGTAGGAGTGCATAATGAGCCCTAGCATTGGCATCAAACTCCTTGGTCTCAATTTCGGACCAAGTAGATTCATCACCATCGGGGGTACTAAATTGTTTAGTCACGGCCTTTGCAACTCGGCTACCTAGAGATTGCAAGAAAACTGTCATCTAACTTCCATATGGGAAAGTTAAGTCCATCAACTTAGGGGGTGTCTTAATACCATCGGCCATGTTTACTATGTGGAAATGAATGAAATGATTAGCAATATGAGGATCTCTCTAAGGTTGTTAAGCCAAATCCTAGAGTCCAAGCTCTGATACCAATTGAAATACACCTAGAGGGGGGGTGAATAGGTGTAATTGCTAATCTAATGATCTTTTAGACTTATGAAATGAGTGATGCAACAACTCTCTCAAAACACGACTAAGAGCCGAATACCCCTTGCGAGGTTCTGAACTCCTTCCTCCCAATTCCCCTTAAATGGGTTAGAGGTGCGCAATGCAACCGTGTTGTATTGAGGTGTGATTGATCAATGCCAAGTATGATGATGAAAATGAAAGGCTCACAATGTACACAACAAGTATAGCAACACAAGATTCCACAAGTAGAGGGTTAGTTACTCAAGCAAATAATTCAAGGCAATATAAAACAAGAGAAATTGAAAGCAAGAAGAACGCAAAGGCAATCGCAAACAAGGATGATTTGTTTCGAGGTTCGAGCCCGTTGCTCTAGTCCCCGCCTTCACCTCCGTGAAGGGTTTCCACTATCCCCTTAGGATCCCGTACAAGTTAGGCCTCCAAAGACCTCAAGCCCGTAGCTTCACCTTACAAAGAAACTCCACCGAGGAGCTTGTCTCCACAAGAACAAGGATTACAAATAGTGATCTTTAACTAGACCACAACACTCTTTACAAACACTCTCACTCTTTTACAACTTCACTTATAGAAAGAATATGAAATTTTTGGCTCTATGAAGTGTGGTGAGAAAAGCTTCAGTTGTAGAGTGATATTAGAGATCAAAAAACAACTGAAAAACAATTTGAAAGAATGGAAATGAAAGCTTTAAAACTATTTTTCTCTTTCACTTGAAAACAATGAAAACTTGTATTTTTCTTGGTAAATAACTAAGGCCTATTCCCCACTATTTATAGGGAGAGAATAGGTTAAAAACTCTGATTTTTCAGCTAATTTGATCAGAAAAAGAGTCCCAACAACTCCTAAAAACTCTGTTAAAGAGAAAACCAAAAACAGTTTTTCAGAAATTCCCAAAGAGGAAAGAGCGTTATGCTTGTTGCAGGCCTACGGTCCTATCCACCTTCGACTTACCGTCGGGGTCCCTGCTGGCAAAAGAGCGTTGGGACATCGGTCGACTGCCAGTTGACCGATCCAAGAAAGGAAACACAGTTTCCTTCTATCGGTCGACCGACCCAGTCGACCGAAAAGATACAGAGAGCAAACATCTCTTTCGGTCGACCGGTATGTAGGTTCGGTCGACCGACAGACATGCACAGCCTGTGCATGTCTGGACACAGCAGCCGGTCGACTGCCGGTCGACCGGTCTGCCTGAAATAGTTTTTTTTTTTCTGGGCAGATTTTGAGTTAGAAAAATTTGTAAAAAATCTTTTAAAAACTCTGGAACTAAGTGTTATGCTGAACTTTGTTTATATACATGTTTTAAACACGTTTTTGAAGATATAAAGCTTTGAGTACATGTATGTATAAACCAAGGCATAAACTTAGAAATAAACATTTTCAAAAACATAGAAACATTCAAAACAAGTGTGTGTGCAAATCCTAGAGCCAAATTTCACATATTCTATCTTTAACAAAACTACACTTACAAACTTCTAGGTCTTCAAGACTTCAACATGGGCAATCTTCATTGATCTTCAATATTGCACTTTTGAGCCCAATTTGACTTGTCTTGAATCCAATACACTTCCTTTAGGGAAGTAATCAACTCTTTAAGATATGAACCTGAAACACACTTAAACAACAGTTGATATTAGTACAAATAACTAATATGTTTGTAATCATCAAAAAACACTAAACATGGGTTGATTGTAACCTTGGGCCAACAGATCTCGCGTTAGGCAAGGAGAGATAAAATATACGAACAGAATTCCCGTTATCTGGGAAAACTCAGGAAAAGCCTAAAAAATGAAGTATCTCAAAAAGTCTCCCAAAAATTCTCAAAAATAATAAATATATTTTAAGATTTTTAGTGAAATCGATTTTCAGAAATTCAATTCTATTTCAAAATAAAAATCCTGGAATCCACTGTGAACGGGTGTCTACACCGGGTAGGCTGGATTTTTGATAAAATCTGAAAAATCCCAGAAAATGCCTGAAGGAAGAAAATATAATTTTAAGAAGGAATGTGAAAGTGGAATCAAGAAATTTGATTCCAATTGTGAATCAACCAGTGATACTGGCCGACACCAAATCCAGTGAAATTTTGATAAATTCTAAAAATTCTAAAAAAATTCATTTAGATAGAAAACATGATTTTAAGAAATACTGTGAAAGACGTTTAATATTTCAACTCCATTCGTAAATTAAAAATCCGAAAGTCGGTCAGCGAAAAACTGGCCGACGCCGGTTTTGAAGATTTACAATTTAATTCCGAAAAATTTCAGAAAATCATGAAAAATCTAGAATATTAAAAAATAATATTTGAAACTGAAATCAGTCAATCTGAATACCAAACAGATCAAATCATGCAGTACTGCTATATGAGTAAGAATTTAAATAGCAGAAAATAAAATATAATAATAATAAAAAAAATATGCTCCAAAAATCAGGACACGTAACTGTGTACGTATACTGAGGATGGGGTGTTACAATCCATCCACCTTATCAAAAATTTCGTCCTCGAAATTTCGATAATAGGGATGTGAAAGAATAGGGGCAAGGAATATTACCAACTAAGATGGAAAGAGTTGGGGGTAACGTTCACGAATAATATCCTCTCGTTCCCATGTAGCTTCTCCTGGGGCATGCCTATTCCAAGAAACCAGTACCAATGGTATTGCCCGATTTTTCAATGTTTTGACACTGTAACGCCCGATTCCACGGATACGGGGACGTCACTGCAACGTATATACGTAGGTCAGGAAAAGCCCCCACGTATATACGCTAAGCATAAGTACAACAAGAAAGGATCAGAGTACAACACAAAGCGTGGTATTCTCATATGCCAACATAAAAGTACAATACAAAGCTATCACAGTATATGATAAACATTACATATTACATATGTCTTTTATCACATACAAATCCAAAAGTAAAATATACAAGATATACACGAGATGCTCACGAGTAGAATGAAGATCCCGTGAGTCAAAAGGGAGAGTCTGGCACTAGGAACTGGAGCTAGGATGCCTGCTCGCTAAGGAAAGCTCGATCTACGGTGGACAACTCCACTTCGATCCAGCTTCGGAATCTGAATATGCAAATCCAAGGAATCAAGACATATAACAATAAGTGAACTACAGCCAAGTGGCTAAGAGACATGAATAGGGGTTAGAACACAAGTTGGTATATATGAACCAGTATATCATAACACAGGAAATCCAGGATAAAACTGATTATAAGCAAGATTGATTGTATATGCTTAAGTCACGGTCACATGAGATTAGTACATCGAAGGAATAATCCAAACAAGGAAACCCTCATCTATATACCTTTGTCTCATGCCACATAAATCCAAGCATATAGAATCAGAGTTGCCAATCATACGATAATCAAACGGGAATGCATAACAACATGAATCCAAAACAGGAACAAGGAATAGACAACACCAGTGTACATAAGGAAGTCATAACAGTCATCCTAACAGGAATCATAACTGGTAACATAACGGAAGTCATAACTAGCATCTATTATTATTATTATTACTCGTCTGACCCATATATCTAGGTATGTGTCTCGGTATATATCCCAACTCACATACATCCATATATAAGAAAGTCGAGGGTCGTTACCGGAAGTAGATGGAGAACTGATAACACTTCTTATAGTAGTTTCCATACACCTGGAACCAGTTTGGAGGTCTAAGTCCCCCTAACTCTTATCTTCTGTGGGCTCAAAGTCCCACTAACTCTTGTCGTCAATATTTTATTCCATTACTATAAGCAATGTATCATTCCGGCATCCATCACTTCCTCCCATTCCCCATACAAGTTGTCCTTTTTATGACTTATTAACATAATTATCAGATTATGGGAATGAGTAGGATCATAACTGTAATCATAACGGTAATCATAACTGTAAGACATAACAAGTGATCAGGTACTACATTCCCATTATCGAGATAATTATAGAATGTCAAGTGTATCATGCCTGTTGTCAAGAGATAGCATGACAAGTGATGATATGTAACAAGTAACCAATCATGATAAGAGATTGATGATAAGCAGGGCAAGTCATGGCCTAACAAGAGGGTCTAGTAAGTCAGGTGATATACATGCGTTAAAGAAAACATAAAACTGTCAAGTCTAAAGAATTGACAAGCGGTTGATAGTGTTAATGAACAAGTCATAAAGTACCAGTTATGACGTATTAGGAAGAATAATATATCACAGATGTATCAAGGGTAAGGTCTAATTTCAGAAAAAATAAGAATCAGAAATTTTTGGCTCAAACCAGACTATCGGTCGACTGGGTCAAATGGCCGGTCGACCGATACAGGACAGTCACTTAACTAACGGTCGAATGCCGGTCGACTGCCGGTCGACCGGACAAATGCCGTGAGCTCCAGGTTTGGCCGGTCGAGTGATCGGTCGACTGCCGGTCGACGAACACAACGCCGTAACTTGGGTTTCCTAGAGCGGTCGACTGGCTGGTGAAACGGTCGACCGCCTACTCAAAACTGTGCACGCTGTGCACATCGGTCGACTCCCGGTCGACTGCCGGTCGACCGGAGTTCTGGAATCTGCTGCTGTTTGGTCAAAAAAACAGATTTTTGTGGTGGTTGATTTTAATAGTCTAAAATATGATTTTGATGACACAAAGGGACATGATTTATCAACACAAGTATACAAGGAAGATTACAAGTCTTGGTGAGTAAAGATACTCACAACGAATGGTTAATCGAAGCTTTATGGACTTGAAACGGTTGTGGTCGACGATGCGATCCACGGCGATATCTCAGATGAAGAAGGAGACGATCCCAATCCAAGGTTGCGATAGAGATGGAGAAGACTTGGTGATGCCTTGGAGTTGGTGGTAGAGATAGAGATGGAGGAGAAATTTAGAAGGCTAAATTCTTGGTGAAGTGAAGAAAAGAATTAAAATGTAAAGTGATTTGTTTAAATAGGGTTTTGGATTTGTAAAGGAGATGTAATTAAATAAAAGAGAGGGGGTTTTATGCAAATAGGAGAGGTGAGGTGTCTCTTGGCCAATCAAAACATGCCATGGAGATGATGAGGTGTTCTCTTTGGCCAATCATGGCTTGCCAAAGAGAGGGTGAGGTGGAGGGTATTAATGGCGTGTTTGGATGTAAGGAATCCGAGTGAAGTGAGGAAGTGGGGAAGTATAATTGCTCATTTCCCTATCTATCCAAACACCGGAAAAGGAAAATAAGAAAACCCCTTTTCCTTTTTCATCTCTCTTTTACACAACCATTTTCTCACTTCCAGAGTGCTACAGTTAATTTTGTGGTCATGTAAATCTCATTTATAATAAGTTATAGCATAAAACAGTTAATTTTTGGTCATGTAAATCTCACTTGCATTCTAATTACAATCTATTTTTATTTTTCTTAATTAATTTTTATTTAATATTATTTTGCGGTCAACTTTGTGGTCAACTTTTCCATTTCCACTTTTCATTACCATCCAAACACCGGAAACGACAAAACATTTTCCAAACCACACTTCCCAACAACCATCCAAACACCAGAAAACTTACTATCATTTCCTTTTTTCCTAAAGGAAATAAATCTTACTTCCTCACTTCACACCAATTCCTTAAATCCAAACAGACCCAATGAGGAAGTGTGTGGAATGTGGAGAGGTGGAAAAAGAATGGAATTTTTAGAAATTGGAAATCCTTTGGCTTAGGGAGGAAGGAAAGAATAAAGGAATTGGAAAAGGAAAAGAAATGAAATGAGAAGATATTTTCTTGGTCTCCAAAAATGAAAATATCGGAAACACAGATTCCGAGTTAAAGACGAGTATGCGGGAAAACATTTCGGAAAATACCGAAATCGTCCGAAATTCAAGTATCTCGGAACGACTCGTAAATTTTACCAAAAATCAATAATAATATATTAAGAAACATAGTGAAATCCTTTTTAAGAAATACTTTATAGTTTTAAATCTAAAAATCCCGGAAACAGTTACCTA
Organism: Agave tequilana; assembly: GCA_038442645.1. Lineage (NCBI taxonomy): Eukaryota > Viridiplantae > Streptophyta > Magnoliopsida > Asparagales > Asparagaceae > Agave > Agave tequilana. The sequence goes on from JAVJIF010030105.1 coordinate 22,671, forward strand.
CCGACTCCGAAAGAATTTCATAAAATCATAAAATTCTCAGAAAAAGAATGTAGGTAGAAAATATGATTCTAAGAGATAATGCCTAAAGGACTTTCTAGAAATTCCTAACTGTTTGTGAAATAAAAATACTGGAATCAGTTTTCTACCGACTCTGGTGGAATATCCATAAATTCGTAAAATCTTCAGAAAAAGCATTTAAGTAATAAACATAATTCTAAGAAGAAATGTCTCTAAAGAATCTTCTAGAAATTCTAAACAGTTTGGAGATAAAAATTCGAGAATCGATCAGCAGCACTGGTCGACACCGGTTTTGAAGAAATTCCTTTTAATTCTGGAAAATTCCAGAAAATCATATAAAATATATTATATTGAAAAATGATATTTAAAATTGAAATCGTCAAATACGGAAAGTAAATCGAAAAATACGATCGAAAAACTGAATACGCAATTAAGTACGTATTCCAGGAACGGGGTATTACAATCCACCCACCTTACAAAAAATTGCGTCCTCGCAATTTCGTTAAGGGGCAAATTGAACACAAAGGAAACAAGGTTGAAATCAAAACTCCGAAAAATCAAAACAAGGGAAGATGAACACAGGAATGACTAGGATGAACAATGATGGAATGATAAGGGAAAATATTTAGAATGATAACCAACTCAAATACAAGATCTGGGGTAGTGGTTACCATGATATCCTAAGGCTCCTGCTCCGGATGCTGGTCTTCACATTCTGCTGCATCCTCTGATGCTTCTGCTGTCATAATGTGAACTTGACCTCTACCATGATCTGCTCTGGTGTAATACCCCGTTCCCGGAATACGTACTTAATTGCGTATTCAGTTTTTCGATCGTATTTTCGATTTACTTTCCGTATTTGACCGATTTCAATTTTAAATATCATTTTCCAATATAATATATTTTATATGATTTTCTGGAATTTTTCGGAATTAAAATGAATTTCTCCAAACGGTGTCGACCAGTGCCGCTGATCGATTCCCGAATTTTATCTTACAAACTGTTTAGAAATTCTAGAAGATTCTTTAGACATTTCGCTTAGAATAATATCCTTACTTAAATACTTTTTCTGAAGATTTTACGAATTTATGCAAATTCTACCAGAGTCGGTAGAAGACTTCTTCCAGTATTTTTATTTCACAACAGTTAGGAATTTCTAGAAAGTCCTTTTGACTTTATTTCTTAGAATCCTATTTCTTATCTAAATACTTTTCTGAGAATTTTATGATTTATGAAAATTCTTTCGGAGTCGGTAGGTTACTGATTCCTGGATTTTTACTTTAAAACTATACAGTATTTCTTCAACGGATTTCATTATAGGTCCTCATATATTATTATTGATTTTGGTGAAAATTACGAGTCGATCGAGATACTTGAATTTCGGACGATTTCGGTATTTTCCGAAATGATTTCCGCATCTTTAACTTTAACCTAGGAATCCGTGTTTTCGATATTTTCATTTTTCTAGTTAGAGAAAATATCTTCTCTTTTACAAATTCTTTTCCTTTTCCTTTTCTCTATTTTCCTTTACTTCCTCCTAAGCTAAAGGATTTTCCAATTTCCAAAATTCCAATCTTTTTCCACCTCTTCACATTCCACACACTTCCTCATTAATACCCTCCACCTCACCCTCTCTTTGGCAAGCCACTATTGGCCAAAGAGAACACCTCACCCTCTTCCATGGCAAGATTTGATTGGCCAAGAGACACCTCATCCCACTCTTTTACACAAAACCCCCTCTCTTTATTTTATTGCAACCCCTTCACAAATTCAAAAACCTATAAATTCCTTTCCTTCTCCACTTCACTTCCTTTTTCTCTTTCTTCACTTCACCAAGAAATAAGCCTTCACAAAATCCTTCTCCATCTCCAACTCAAACCCTAACTCCAAAGCAACACCTAGGTATTCATCTCCATCCCAAGCAACCACCACCATCAAAATCCTCACAAAACCACCATCACTCCATCACCTTGTGAAGACCGTCCCTCCTTTTGGATTGGGGCCGCGTTCTTCTTCGTTGGCAAGACTTAGGGCCGGTACCCTCCTTTTGGATTGGGGCCGAACCTCCCTTCGTCGGGCGCAACAAAGGAATCACCTTTCCTTCTCTTTGTTTGTTTCCTAACGCGGATCTCAACCCGCGTTTGGACCATCCCTGCGTCTCCATCCTTTCCTGTCGGTTAAAACGCGGAGTTTACCTCCTGCGTCTAGGCCATTCTTTGAAACGCAGCCTTCGCGTTATTGTATCGATGCAACGCGGAAACCATGACCGCGTCTGTGTCCCTATCATGTCAACGCGACGCGAAGCTAAGTGCCCGCGTCTGTGTTCTGTTCTTGTTGGCGTGACGCGGAGTTCTATCCTCGCGTCCGCATTCTCATGCCCTGACTTAAACGTAGGCCTCGAGCCTCGCGTTTGCCATACTTGCGACGCGAACCCCGCGTCTGCTATTCCCGCGTCTGGTACTTTCCGCGACGCGATCCCCGCGTCTGTGATTCTCGCATCTGCTAGTCCTGCAACGCGACTCCCGCGTCTGCTATTCTCGCGTCTGAGATTCCCGTGCCTAACTCCCGCGTCTGCGAACCCTCGCGTTTCACCCTCAAAAACCCGCGTCCCCCTGTGCACTCTCTCCTTCCATAGTTATGGCGCGTCCCGAGTTCTATGGATTTCGGACCTTTCAGCTTTCTGGTGATTTAGGCGAGTATTCTCACTCGCTACCTTCTTGTATGCGAGTAATCTCGCTATTCGCTTGCCTTCGTATTTTATGGACTATGCGAGTGTTCTCGCTATCCTCTTGCTTTACTATTTCATTGATTATGCGAGTATTCTCACTCGCAACCCTCTTGCTTTCTACTTCATTGGTAACGCGAGTGCCTTCGCTCTCGCTTTCCTCTTGACTTCCTATTTTCATTGGGTTTCCCCGCTTGTCGGATCATCATGTATTTTACTCCATATATATTTACTTGATATGATAACACTTGCCATGCCATTACTTGATACCTGTCAATTACATGTTAATATCACCTGACCACCTGACATGCTATTATTTGGCAAGACCCCTTGTTTTGACATGACTTGCCATTGGCCTAATATCAATCTCTTGACATGACTTATCACCTGGCAATATCATCATCTTGTCATGCTATCACTTGGCACCCAGCATGACTTACTTGACTTGTGATTATCACCATTACGGGAATCCTGCCTTGTTATCATGTACTTTGTGCAGTGACCTGACTTTATAGTACTTATGTACTCCTGACTCCTGTATCTCTTATATCGTGCTAACATGCAGCGGATCCTGATATTGAATGGAACTAAGTGCCACGCAGAGCAAAGTGCCACACATTGCACCTGGTGGGGGCCACCTCTTGAATCTGTGGGGGCCACCTCTAGAATCCAATTCCCTCAGAACAAAGTGCCACATGGAACAAAGTGCCACACGGAACAAAGTGCCACACCATACACCTGGTGGGGGCCACCTCTTGAATCTGTGGGGGCCACCTCTTGAATCTGTGGGGGCCACCTCTTGAATCTGAAGGGCTACTTTTCTCCTGTTTATGCCGCTGAATGATAGCATGATGTGTCGTGATACAGTGACTCCTGTTATGATTCCTGTTATGACTCCTGTTATGTATTCCTGTTTTGACTATCGTATGAATTGCAACTCTGATTCTATACGCTTGAATTTATGTGGCATGAGACAAAGGTATATACATGAGGGTTTCCTTGTTTGGATTATTCCTTCGATGTACTAGTCTCATGGGACCGTGATCTAAGCGTATACAATCACTTTTGTATATAATCAGCTTTACTTTGGATTTCTTGTTCCATGATTATGCTATACCTGTCTTCATATACCACACTTGTGTTCTAAACCCCTATTCTTATCGCTTTGCCACTTGGCTGTAGTTTGTTTATTGTTTATATGTCTTGATTCCTTGGATTTGCACATTCAGATTCCGAAGCTTGGAACGAAGTGGAGCCATCCACAGAGGACCAAGTTTTCCTTAGTGGGCAGGCCGTTTAGCTCCAGTTCCTCCGTGCCAGACATCTCTTTTGACTCACGGGATCTTCATCCTACTCGTGAGCATTTTGTGTCTTTATTGTATATTTCACTTTTGGACTTGGTTATGATAACTGATACATGTAATATGTAAATGTTTATCATAAACTGTGATGACTTTGTACCTGTACTTTATGTTGGCATATGTATGAATACCACGCTTCGTGTGTACTCTGATTTCTTGTTGCACTTTTATGCTTAGCGTATGTACGTGGGGGCACTTTCTGACCTACGTATATACGTCGCAGTGACGTCCCCGTATCCGTGGAATCGGGGCGTTACATCTGGGTCCCACTCCTCTCTGCAGATGATTATACCGTTGAGGTGGAAATGGAGCTCTACGGTCAACAGGTTCTGGATTCCTCCTCATTGGCGGAGCTGGAAGTGCTGGTCTAAATGGTGCCATATTCCCTACTCTTCTGAATGGGCAATCCCCTATCATATGACCCTTTGTCCCACATGCCAGACATAATCCATTGGCAATGCGACAATCCCTCTTATAATGCCCGGGTCTATGGCAGAAATTGCATGTGATCTGAGAAAGAGGAGTTTGGAATGGTCTCTTAATCATCGGGCCATGGGTTGCCCTATCTGCATCTCTCTTATCCATTAACTGAAAAGGCCTCTTCTTGGCCTGGTCCTTCATCAGGATCAATCTCTTCTTCTCCAATCCACGCTCCACTTCTCGAGCTATGGAGAGAACTTCTGAATAAGTCTTCAGCTGTTGGGGCATTAGGAATACTTGGATATCCATCTGTAGTCCCTACTGAAATCTGCTTGCCCGCTTCTCCTCATCCGTTACCATGTACGGCGCGAAGCGGCTAAGTCGGAGAAATTCCGCGGCATATTCATCCACGGACCTATCTCGTTGCCGAAGTCTGATGAACTGTTCCTCCATGTCTTTCTGAGCAGTGACAGGGAAGAATCTGCTGTAGAAACTCTTGGAGAACGTGTCCCAAGTGACAGGCTTCTCCAATCTGGCCTCTTCAGCAAGCCACCAAGTTCTGGCTATATCCTTCAACTGAATCTTGGCGACTTCAACTTGATTCTCCTCTGGGACACGGGCTGCATTCAACAAGTCTGATGTGTCCGTCAGCCATTGCTCAGCATCCAGGGGTTTCTCTCCCCCCGTGAAAATGGCTGGCTGCAGCCGTCTGAAGTCCGATATGTTCCCCGGCCTTAGTCCTTTAGGTGCTGCTAACTCTTGCCGGAGAAGTTCCGTCTGCTGCTGTTGGTTCTCCATCATCATCTGGATAACCCTCAGGATATCGACATTCTCTCCTGTGGCTCCATTAGATGCTGATCCAGAGTGATTACGGCCCGATCTTCTATCCATGCCTAGATGATGAAAGATGACTGGAAAGAGCTGAAAGAATGGAAGGAGTTTAGGACACAAGGGAAAGAATCAAGAAGAACTAGACAAATCAAGAAGGACTAGATAACTTTGTACATTATAGTTGGCATTAGCAAATTACTCGAATTTGCTGCTTGTTTGTACTATAGAGGTAAGAGCCTAGGCTCTGATACCAACCTGTAACGCCCCGATTCCACGGATACGGGGACGTCACTGCAACGTATATACGTAGGTCAGGAAAAGCCCCCACGTATATACGCTAAGCATAAGTACAACAAGAAAGGATCAGAGTACAACACAAAGCGTGGTATTCTCATATGCCAACATAAAAGTACAATACAAAGCTATCACAGTATATGATAAACATTACATATTACATATGTCTTTTATCACATACAAATCCAAAAGTAAAATATACAAGATATACACGAGATGCTCACGAGTAGAATGAAGATCCCGTGAGTCAAAAGGGAGAGTCTGGCACTAGGAACTGGAGCTAGGATGCCTGCTCGCTAAGGAAAGCTCGATCTACGGTGGACAACTCCACTTCGATCCAGCTTCGGAATCTGAATATGCAAATCCAAGGAATCAAGACATATAACAATAAGTGAACTACAGCCAAGTGGCTAAGAGACATGAATAGGGGTTAGAACACAAGTTTGGTATATATGAACCAGTATATCATAACACAGGAAATCCAGGATAAAACTGATTATAAGCAAGATTGATTGTATATGCTTAAGTCACGGTCACATGAGATTAGTACATCGAAGGAATAATCCAAACAAGGAAACCCTCATCTATATACCTTTGTCTCATGCCACATAAATCCAAGCATATAGAATCAGAGTTGCCAATCATACGATAATCAAACGGGAATGCATAACAACATGAATCCAAAACAGGAACAAGGAATAGACAACACCAGTGTACATAAGGAAGTCATAACAGTCATCCTAACAGGAATCATAACTGGTAACATAACGGAAGTCATAACTAGCATCTATTATTATTATTATTACTCGTCTGACCCATATATCTAGGTATGTGTCTCGGTATATATCCCAACTCACATACATCCATATATAAGAAAGTCGAGGGTCGTTACCGGAAGTAGATGGAGAACTGATAACACTTCTTATAGTAGTTTCCATACACCTGGAACCAGTTTGGAGGTCTAAGTCCCCCCTAACTCTTATCTTCTGTGGGCTCAAAGTCCCACTAACTCTTGTCGTCAATATTTTATTCCATTACTATAAGCAAGGTATCATTCCGGCATCCATCACTTCCTCCCATTCCCCATACAAGTTGTCCTTTTTATGACTTATTAACATAATTATCAGATTATGGGAATGAGTAGGATCATAACTGTAATCATAACGGTAATCATAACTGTAAGACATAACAAGTGATCAGGTACTACATTCCCATTATCGAGATAATTATACAATGTCAAGTGTATCATGCCTTGTTGTCAAGAGATAGCATGACAAGTGATGATATGTAACAAGTAACCAATCATGATAAGAGATTGATGATAAGCAGGGCAAGTCATGGCCTAACAAGAGGGTCTAGTAAGTCAGGTGATATACATGCGTTAAAAGAAAACATAAAACTGTCAAGTCTAAAGAATTGACAAGCGGTTGATAGTGTTAATGAACAAGTCATAAAGTACCAGTTATGACGTATTAGGAAGAATAATATATCACAGATGTATCAAGGGTAAGGTCTAATTTCAGAAAAAATAAGAATCAGAAATTTTGGCTCAAAACCAGACTATCGGTCGACTGGGTCAAATGGCCGGTCGACCGATACAGGACAGTCACTTAACTAACGGTCGAATGCCGGTCGACTGCCGGTCGACCGGACAAATGCCGTGAGCTCTAGGTTTGGCCGGTCGAGTGATCGGTCGACTGCCGGTCGACCGACACAACGCCGTAACTTGGGTTTCCTAGAGCGGTCGACTGGCTGGTGAACCGGTCGACCGCCTACTCAAAACTGTGCACGCTGTGCACATCGGTCGACTCCCGGTCGACTGCCGGTCGACCGGAGTTCTGGAATCTGCTGCTGTTTGGTCAAAAAAACAGATTTTTGTGGTGGTTGATTTTAATAGTCTAAAATATGATTTTGATGACACAAAGGGACATGATTTATCAACACAAGTATACAAGGAAGATTACAAGTCTTGGTGAGTAAAGATACTCACAACGAATGGTTAATCGAAGCTTTATGGACTTGAAACGGTTGTGGTCGACGATGCGATCCACGGCGATATCTCAGATGAAGAAGGAGACGATCCCAATCCAAGGTTGCGATAGAGATGGAGAAGACTTTGGTGATGCCTTGGAGTTGGTGGTTGAGGTAGAGATGGAGGAGAAATTTAGGAAGGCTAAATTCTTGGTGAAGTGAAGAAAAGAATTAAAATGTAAAGTGATTTGTTTAAATAGGGTTTTGGATTTGTAAAGGAGATGTAATTAAATAAAAGAGAGGGGGTTTTATGCAAATAGGAGAGGTGAGGTGTCTCTTGGCCAATCAAAACATGCCATGGAGATGATGAGGTGTTCTCTTTGGCCAATCATGGCTTGCCAAAGAGAGGGTGAGGTGGAGGGTATTAATGAGGAAGTGTGTGGAATGTGGAGAGGTGGAAAAAGAATGGAATTTTTAGAAATTGGAAATCCTTTGGCTTAGGGAGGAAGGAAAGAATAAAGGAATTGGAAAAAGGAAAAGAAATGAAATGAGAAGATATTTTCTTGGTCTCCAAAAATGAAAATATCGGAAACACAGATTCCCGAGTTAAAGACGAGTATGCGGGAAAACATTTCGGAAAATACCGAAATCGTCCGAAATTCAAGTATCTCGGAACGACTCGTAAATTTTACCAAAAATCAATAATAATATATTAAGAAACATAGTGAAATCCTTTTTAAGAAATACTTTATAGTTTTAAATCTAAAAATCCCGGAATCAGTTACCTACCGACTCCGAAAGAATTTTCATAAAATCATAAAATTCTCAGAAAAAGAATGTAGGTAGAAAATATGATTCTAAGAGATAATGCCTAAAGGACTTTCTAGAAATTCCTAACTGTTTGTGAAATAAAAATACTGGAATCAGTTTTCTACCGACTCTGGTGGAATATCCATAAATTCGTAAAATCTTCAGAAAAAGCATTTAAGTAATAAACATAATTCTAAGAAGAAATGTCTAAAGAATCTTCTAGAAATTCTAACAGTTTGTAAGATAAAAATTCGGGAATCGATCAGCAGCACTGGTCGACACCGGTTTTGAAGAAATTCCTTTTAATTCTGGAAAATTCCAGAAAATCATATAAAATATATTATATTGAAAAATGATATTTAAAATTGAAATCAGTCAAATACGGAAAGTAAATCGAAAATACGATCGAAAAACTGAATACGCAATTAAGTACGTATTCCAGGAACGGGGTATTACAGACACTTCTGTCCAGAATGGCCATCGGCCGCTCCTTGTAGGATAGATCTGGTTGCAGTTCTAATTCTGAGTGATCTAGAATGTGACTCTCATCCTTGACATACTTCCTCAACTGTGATACATGGAATACATTATGTACTCCTTCTAAAGATGGCGGTAATGCCAATCGGTAAGCCACATCTCCCACACGATCCAAAATTTCGAATGGGCCGATGTATCTCGGACTAAGTTTTCCACGAGTACCGAACCGGATTACCCCTTTGGTGAGTGATATCTTTAAAAATACATGATCACCTGTTCTGAATTCCAACGGTCTTCTATTATTGTCTGCCCAACTCTTTTGTCGGCTCTGCGCTGCCCGGAGATGATCTCTGATAATTCGGACTTTATCTGTTGTCTGAACTAGAATGTCTGGTCCCATAAGTCTTCTTTCGCCAACTTCGTCCCAACATATCGGCGACCTGCATTTTCTGCCATATAATGCCTCAAATGGTGCCATTTTGATACTAGCCTGATAGCTGTTATTATAAGAGAATTCTACCAAATGAATATAGTCTTCCCATGACCCTTTAAATTCTATCATGCAGGCTCGTAACATGTCTTCAAGGATTTGGATAGTTCGTTCAGATTGTCATCTGTCTGGGGATGATATGAAGTACTGAATTTCAGACGAGTTCCTAAATTTTCTTGGAGACTCTCCCAGAAGTGTGATCGAAATCTCGTGTCTCTATCTGACACGATGCTAACTGGAACTCCATGTAGACGAACAATTTCTTTCATATATTTATCTGCAAGGACTTCTGTTGACTGACCTATTCTGAAAGGTAGGAAGTGAGCTGCCTTTGTGAGGCGGTCAACGATCACCCATACTGCATTGTTACCCTTAGGACTGCGGGGTAGAGCTGTAACAAAATCCATGATGATATGTTCCCACTTCCATTCGGGTATTGGTAACGGGTGTAGAAGTCCAGCTGTTCTCTGATGTTCCACCTTTATTTGTTGACAAACCAAGCATTTTGCCACGTACTGGGCTATCTCCCTCTTCATGGCATTCCACCAGAACTTCCGCTTCAAGTCTTGATACATTTTATTTCCTCCTGGGTGTATGGAATACGCCGAACTGTGTGCCTCTGCCAAAACTTTCTGCCGAACTTCCCCTTGTGGTACACAAATTCTGTCACCAAAATAAAGTGCATCATCCGAATGAATACAGATATCTGTCCTTAATCCAGCTTCTACTTGAGCCCTGAATTTCTGCAATCTGGGGTCCCCCTTTTGGGCTTCCTTAATTTCACTCATCAGGGTTGGTTGAATCTGGAAGGTCATTAGTTGACCTGACTCATCAGCTCCTTGTATCAGCATTAAGTCCAACTTCATGATTTCCTGAAGCAATTCCTTCTGTTGAGTAAGTTGTAATAATACTTTATTCTCTGGTCTCCTGCTTAACGCATCAGGGACTGTATTGTCCTTACCAGGATGGTACTGTAAGTCTATGTCATAGTCGGCCATCAATTCAAGCCACCGCCTCTGCCTCATGTTTAATTCCTTTTGTGTGAAGATATACTTAAGGCTCTTATGATCGGTATAAATCAATACTTGTCTCCAGAAGGTAGTGTCTCCAGATCTTTAATGCAAATATTACCGCCGCCAGTTCTAAGTCATGGGTCGGGTAATTTCTCTCATGTGGTTTCAATTGCCTAGATGCATAAGCTATAACATGACCATGCTGCATTAATACACATCCTAGCCCTTTTCCGGATGCATCACTATATACAACCATCCCTCCTGTTCCCGAGGGAGTTTTCAAGATCGGAGCTGAAATTAGTCTTTCCTTTAATCGTTCAAATGCTGTAGTACATTCCTCTGACCATTGATACCTTTCTCCTTTTCTGGTGAGCTTTGTTAATGGGGCTGCGATTTTGGAGAAGTCTTGAACAAATCTTCTGTAATATCCGGCTAATCCAATAAAGCTTTTAATTTCTATTACTGTCCTTGGAATTGGCCAATCTTGACTGCCTGAATTTTGTTAGGGTCAACTGAAATTCCTTCTTCTGAAACTATATGGCCCAAGAAAGCTATACAGTCTAACCAGAACTCACACTTGCTTTGCTTAGCATAAAGTTGTTCCTGCCGGAGAGTCTGTAGCACTATCCTTAAGTGTTCTGCATGCTCTCTGTCGTTCTTAGAATATATTAAGATATCATCGATGAACACCACAACAAACTGGTCCAAATATGGCGAAAAAACTCGGTTCATCAAATCCATAAAGACAGCTGGGGCATTGGTTACTCCGAAGGGCATGACTAGAAATTCGTAATGACCATAACGAGTTCTAAATGCTGTCTTCGAAATATCTTCTTTCTTCACTTTCAGTTGGTGATAACCTGATTGTAAATCCAATTTTGAAAACACTCGGGCCCCATGAAGTTGATCAAAAAGATCATCAATTCTTGGTAAGGGATACTTATTCTTGATGGTAACCTTGTTTAACTCTCTGTAGTCTATACACAACCGCTTACCACCATCTTTCTGTTGGCCAATAGCACTAGAGCTCCCCACGGTGAAGTACTTGGTCTAATCAATCCCTTGTCAGAATATTCTTGTAACTGCTTCTTTAGAACTTCTAATTCAGTGGGCGCCATTCTGTATGGAGCTTTAGATATTGGGACTGTGCCCGGAATGATATCAATGGAGAACTCAATTACTCTATCGGGTGGAAGTCCTGAGATCTCCTTAAATACTTCTGGAAACTCATTCCAAACTGGTACTCCCTTTTCTGGATCTCAGCAGCAGTCATCTGTGTTTTTCCCTTGGCAGCTTTATGTTCTCCTTCAAATTGAAACTCAGGCTGAAGCGGTATTCTGAAAATGACTTTCTTGTTTCGACAATCAATGACCGCATGGTATTTGCTGAGCCAAGTCATGCCTAAGATTACGTCGTACCCTTGGGTATCTAGTACGAGCATATCCACTGCTAATGTCCTGTTACACAGTTTCACCGGACAATCTACACAAATTCTGTTAGAGATGACTACCCTTACCGGTACTAATCTCCCACTGGTGGTCCAAATATTCAGCAGGTATAGAGTTCAAAGCAATGAAACTATCTGATATGTAACAATGAGAAGCGCCAGAATCAAAGAGGGCTAAGACAGGTTTAGAGTGCACCATAATCTTACCTGTTACCACTTCTCCAGAAGTTTGGGCCTCTTCCGCCGTCAAGTTGTAGGCTCGTCCTCTTCCACGACCTGCTGTTGTTCTTCCTCCTCTTGGAGCTGGGCGAAAAGCCCGTTGTTGTGGAGGGAGAGGGGCCCTTCCGACCATCGGCCCTGGGTTCCTCTGACCAATAGGAGCAGGAAGTGCCGGTAGGGTTCGGTTCATCACCCCTGCTCTCTTATGGGGACAGCCTTCTATTGTGTGATCACCAGACCCACATACCAGGCATAATCCATTGGCCCTACGGCACTCCTGATGCGTGTGGCCTGTCCTCTGGCAATAATCACATATAGGGAGTGGTCGAGTTATCTGAAGAGGGGCTTGAAAAGCACCTAGAGGGGGGGTGAATAGGTGTAAATGCTAATCTAATGATCTTTTTAAACTTAATTGAATATGAGATGCAACGATCTCTCAAAACACGACTAAGAGCCGAATACCCCGTTAGAGGTTCTGAACTCCTTCCTCCCAATTCCCCTTAAAATGGGTTAGAGGTGCGCAATGCAACCGTGTTGTATGAGATATGATCGAACAAGTAAAGAGTGAAATGCTATGATGAAACACACACACAAGCAATCCAAGCATATAAGTGTAAATTGCAATATGAATAGATGCAAGGCAACTCAAGCAAGTATATAATAAGTATGAAATGAATGATGCTTGTATGAAATGAATGATGCTTGCACAAATGTAAAGAGAGTAGAGTTGAGAGAAAATTGAACAATCGCAAACACACAAATATGTTCCGAGGTTCGAGCCCCTAGCTCTACGTCCCCGCCTACACCACCGTGTAGGATTTCTAATCCACTATAGGAGTACCGAACTCCTCTCTCAACCTTACAAAGCCACCGAGGCTATACAACCACAATCCACCTCTACCGAAGAGGGATACGGCCCGTAGCCAAATACAACACACACCTCTACCTAAGAGGCTCACAAACCAATCACCCGATCACCTCTACCGAAGAGGGATTCACAAATAAAAGGGTGTTTACAACAAGTGGTTCCAAAAACCACAAACTCTCTTTTCTTTCTCTTTTCTTTTTCTTTTCTTTCCACAAAAACAAAGATCCTAATAGTTTAGGATAGAAGATAGCTCAAGTGTGGAAACTAGGTGTTTTGGAAAACAAGCAACAAAGAAAACACTTGGGAAGTTCTTGTAAAAGATGGAGAATGAAAACCAATACAAATATCCCAAATTCCTATTTCTTTGATTTTTCCAAAAACCCAAAACAATAAAGATTAGAAGTTTAAAGCACAAAAACTCTTTTTAAAACTCTTTTAAACTCTACTGAAAACCAGAATTTTTCCTCTTGAAAAACCTTAGCCAAAATCCCAAAGGAATGGGGTTTATATAGGCCAAAACAGAAAACTAGCCGTTAGGCTGATGTGGCAATTCTGACAGCCACCGGTCGACCGGCCCGGTCGACCGCCAACGGTCGAAAATATGACCGTTGGGGCTCCGGTCGACTGCCAGTCGACCGACCAAAAGGAGGAAACACAGTTTCCTTCTATCGGTCGACCGACACAGTCGACCGAAAAGATACAGAGAGCAAACTCTCTATTTCGGTCGACTGGTCTGTTGCTTCGGTCGACCGACAGACATGCACAACTTGTGCATGTCCGGACACAGCAGCCGGTCGACTGTCCCGGTCGACCGGTCTGCCTGAAATACTGTTTCTGGGCAGATTTTTGAGATAGAAAATTTTGTAAAAAAAAAAAAAAAAAAAATCTTTTAACACTTCTAGAAAATCCACAAAAATATGTTTTATCATTTTACTTGATAACCAAACTTGTGATAAAAATTTCAAGACATATATCAAACATATCAATTCATTTTTGTGTCTTGCTAATTTTATCAAAAAACAAAACTTGTATTTTTATCAAACTAGATTTTTCAAAACATGAATAGAATAGTCAAAATAAGTTTGTCTATAAGTTAAGCATGTATGTATAAATAGAAAACATCTACTATACATAATAAACATGAAAACTTGTTTTGATCAACTTATTCATGAAATCACACATCAAAGCATAAAACGTGTGTGTTTGTGCACTTGAGCATATCAACTAAACTAAGCTTTTACAAATGGATCTAAAAATAAACTAAACTAACTAGGATACCTAAGTCTTTCTGAGGAACTCCATCTTCAAGTAGACTTGCTCCCAAACGCGATCCACCGAGTGCAAAGGTATGATCTTTAAGCTTTGGCACCGGAATCACCATGATAAGCTTCCAAACACCTTGTTGAAGCTAATCACCACAACTAATATCCTGCTAATGATCTGAAACTTAGAAACACAAGAATATTAGTAAACATAACTACATGAGTTGATCATCATCAAAACTAGAGTGGAAGGCCATTGGGCCAACAATCTCCCCCTTTTTGATGATGACAAAACTCATGGAGTTATATATGCATGGATTGAAGTTAAGCTTCAACGAAGCTCCCCCTTAACTCATGCATAAACAAATAAACAATAATATGCAATGCATGACAATGCATATAAACATGGTACTCTAGATATCAATGGAATATTCAACATACAATATGTTCTAGATATCAATTAACCAAAAACATGCAATGCTTAATGCTCTAGATAACAATAAAAACAACCAATAAATAAAAACAAGATACCAATTAAAGCAAGTAAGACATGCATATATTATAAACATAAACACAAAATCTTCTCCCCCTTTTTGTCAATCATCAACAAAGGGGTAAATAGCAAAATCAAACAATTTTTTTTGTAATTCTTAAAGCAAATACATGCATACAACGACATGCATATAAGCTACAAAACAACCAAAGTCTTCTCCCCCTTTTGTTCTAATCAAGGAAACAACAAAGGGTTAAAATCATAAAAACAAAATTTTCTCCCCCTTTTTGTCAAAAACAAAAAGATCAAGAAGGGGTAATCAAAACATTCATAACAACAATGATACCAATCAAGATATGACAATAAAGTGCATATTGATACAAATGAAATAAAACATATAGCAATCAATAAATGATATATGCAATATACATTCATGAAGAGGAAGACGCTAAGTTAGCTTCCCTACACATATGCATTACATGAAAGAGGGATGTGAAGCCCTAATTCACATAACACACATTATGTAATGAATAAGAGGAGATGTGAAGCTCCCCCTACGCACGTGTACCATATAAAGAAGAGATGTTAAGCTCTTCAATACATGATGCACTCAACATGAATTTATACACACATAAGCAATGTAAATCAAAAGCATATATTTTTTTCTTAAACAAAATTTTGAGATACCAATTAAAAAAAAATACTCAACATAAACATCTTGATATCATTAAGAGAAATATGTTCTTTTAAAACACATGATACCAATTGAAAATCAAATCAACCATTTGAAAATTTTATGCTTAGCATTAAGATATATATGTATGAAAGTAATAGATACAATTGAAATTGATACCATAGGATATAAAGCATACATACATACATAAAACATATATGAGTATACAAGAAGGATCAAAAATTGATACCAATTGAAATATGTTCAAAGATACCAATTGAGAGAATGGGGTCAAGTGTATATCTCATATTATCACAAGGAAGAATACGAACTAGTTAAAATGAATAGTTTTGTTAACTAGTACGAAATCCTTCAAGCAAGGGATAAATACAAATCATTTTCATAAAAATGAAATCCACATGATAATCAACACTCTATTCAATTAAGTATAAAAAGGTCTCATGAAAACAAAGCATGACCAATTAATAAGTGTGAGTGTACAAGTAAAGTGTGGAGATCACAATCATGAAAATTTGTCATTAAGTTCAAATATTCCTTAAAACAAGAAATCATCAAATATTTAATCTTCAAGGTATATGTATGTCTAATACAAACTAAAGTATACATACATATCCAAGATACAAACGAGTCCACAAGGATATATGCATGAAGGCACGTGGCTCAAGAAGGATAGTCATGTATATCTAATAGTTTGGACAAGATAAGCATATACATGAAGTTTAAATATCCATAAAACATACAAAGCATAAAAGGTATGAAGATTTAGCTTTTCATTAAATCAACTCGATACTAATTCTTTTCAAGGTATATGTATGTTCTGTCAACACAAGAAGTATACATACATGTCCCTTAAACACACTTTGAGTCCATAATAGATATTTGCATGAAAGGCAAATGACTCAAGGGGTATACATGTATATCTTTAAGTTTGGCAAAATACACATATACATGAAATGAAAAACTTATAATTATAAAGTCAAATACCAAAAATAGAATACAAGTTTAAAGTGTATGAATCATTAAAACTAGACTATATTCACACATCTAATGGGAACAACCAACCATTCAATCCCAAACATTATAATTTGTTTGTACCCCATTCTATGTGCAAGTATAAATTCTAGTCTTAATGAGAACTAACATCTAAACATGTAATCAAATCATTAAGCACAAGACAAACACGAATATCATTTTGTTAAAACGAAACTCAACCAAATTCATCAAAATTCTTTTATTTGTAACAAGGCTTCTAGGTATATGTATGATTCATTCAAATCTAACAATGTACATACATATCCCAATCATAAACGAGTCTATTTAAAAGTAATTGCATGAAGGCAAAAGACTCGATGGGTATACATGTATATTTATTAGATTGAATTCAAAATACATATACATGAAGTTAGAATCAAGAAAATAGGTATGACAAGTATAAATGGAAGAATCCTCAAAACTAGCTTATACAGGTGCATATAGTGGGTACAAATGAGCATGAAGTGTAAACATATAAAAGTCAATTTGTTCTCACTATGTGTACAAGTATATATGCAAGTTTTGATAATATCTTCATCTAAACTAGTTTATACCACATGAAGCATAAAACAAAAAAAATCATCATGAGAAAACTAAAACATGATTAATATGTAAATTCACATGTATTAGATTCATGATGTACATTATAGCTAAACAAAAGGTGAGAACACTAAATATGGGTTCATAAAAGCATGTGTGTCTCAAATACTATATATGTATGTCAAGGATCTAATAAACATGGCATGTACATACTAATCCATAGACAATGAAAACATGCTATAAAACATCAAAACATGCTAATAATGACAAGAATGAAAAGCATGTAATAAATGGGAGTTTAGGAATTCGTTACCAAAGCCTTGTAGGCAACTTTCCTTGTCTCCAAAACATGGTGGTCCTTTCCACCAAATCGTCCCTTGAAAGTGATGCATCCAATTGATTTCCTTTAAGTACGGAACGCATCCACTCCAAGGTGCCATCACTCTCACGTCATGTGAGAGCCCTCACCTACATCAAATAAAGGAGAGGTGGTCTTTGGTACCCATCTCTTATTGGGTCCATGGGGTTAGTCCCTTCTCTAACCCAAACAAATTTCTTAGCTAAATTTGTAGTATGTAGTCTATCAAAGCAAAATTTAGCTAGATGGCCTTTTCGACCACAATGTGTACAAGTGTACACATGAGCATACGTGTGATGGTGTCCGTGAGGAGCATGTGTATGCCGTGGAGGGTGTGCATGCATAAAAGATGGAACTTGTTTCTTTCGAAGCAAAGTTTCCAACCGTGTATGGTTCATGGCACATTGACTCATAGTGGAGCCCAAACATTCAACACTCTTCTTAAGCATGGATATATCATTGTTAATTAAAGAAGAAGTGTGGCACGCAATAGGTGAAGTGTGTGATACTACCCTAGCATGGCAAACATGAGAAGACATATCATTTTTCAAAGAATTATTTTACTTAAACAAATTTCTAATTCTTTTGAAATGAAATCAATTTCTCTTTTAGAGAATCATTTCTTTTAAAACAAAATCAATTTTGATGACAAAACATCATTTTTTCAACACATTATCACAATCATTTTTAGACTTTAAAAATTCATTTTCTTTTAAAACAAGGTCTAATTGAGATCTCAATGAATCCCTTTCATTATAGACCTCAAACCTTCTCTTGCAAAACATTATCAAGTCTAGAATGCAAATTCTTATTTTCATTTTCAATTTCTAGACTTTTCTTTTTCAAAAGCTTATATTTTTTCTATTAGCTTTTCACATACAATTGAAAGTTCTTCATTTAAAGCATGGGGATCAATATGTTCATCACATGAAGAACTAGCATCATCACTATCTAATAGAGTTTCCGATTGTACCTCAAGGGAGTCATTCCCTTGGACCATGAAGCATTGTGGTTCGGATTCCACTAGATTCCTCCTCTGGATTTGTTCTTGAAGCCCGGAGGTGGCGGTTGTGGTTGTCAATTTGTTCCACACTACAAAAGCGGAATCAATATTAGAAACACATAAAAGATATTCTTTAGAAAGTGTGCTTCTAATAGCCTCTAGGGCTTGTGCATTGGCCCCTATATGAATGAGGTTACCAAGATAGCATTTCTTGGTAGCCGCAAGGAAAGTATGTAAACCTAGGGTTTGAAGGTAAATGGACATTCTAGTCTTCCAAACAAGAATGTTGGAAGCATCATACATAGGTGGGGACATGAAGTCCATGGTATAAACTAAATGTGTGCAAACAATCAAATGCAAATGAGATTAGCAAGCAAATGGATCACTCCTAGGATGTTAAGCCTAATATCAGGAGCACTAGCTCTGATACCAATTGAAAAGCACCTAGAGGGGGGGTGGTGAATAGGTGTAAATGCTAATCTAATGATCTTTTAAACTTAATTGAATATGAGATGCAACGATCTCTCAAAACACGACTAAGAGCCGAATACCCCGTCAGAGGTTCTGAACTCCTTCCTCCCAATTCCCCTTAAAATGGGTTAGAGGTGCGCAATGCAACCGTGTTGTATGAGATATGATCGAACAAGTAAAGAGTGAAATGCTATGATGAAACACACACACAAGCAATCCAAGCATATAAGTGTAAATTGCAATATGAATAGATGCAAGGCAACTCAAGCAAGTATATAATAAGTATGAAATGAATGATGCTTGTATGAAATGAATGATGCTTGCACAAATGTAAAGAGAGTAGAGTTGAGAGAAAATTGAACAATCGCAAACACACAAATATGTTCCGAGGTTCGAGCCCCTAGCTCTACGTCCCCGCCTACACCACCGTGTAGGATTTCTAATCCACTATAGGAGTACCGAACTCCTCTCTCAACCTTACAAAGCCACCGAGGCTATACAACCACAATCTGTTGGCCCAATGGCCTTCCACTCTAGTTTTGATGATGATCAACACTCATGTAGTTATGTTTACTAATATTCTTGTGTTTCTAAGTTTCAGATCATTAACAGGATATTAGTTGGTGATTAGCTTCAACAAGATGTTTAGAAGCTTATCATGATGATTCCGGTGCAAAGCTTAAAGATCATACCTTTGCACTTGGAGAATCACGGAGTTTGGAGCAAGTCTACTTGAAGATGAAGATCATCAAGAAGACTTAGGTATCTAGTTTAGATTATGAGTTTTAGATCCATGTGTAAAGCTTAGTTTAGTTGATATGCTCAAGTGCACAAAACACACACGTTTTATGATTTGGTATTTGGTTTTCATGAATAATAGATCAAAACAAGTTTACATATGTTATATGTATAGTAGATGTTTTCTATTATACATACATGCTTTAACTTGGTAAACAAATATTTTGACTATCCTATTCATGTTTTGGAAAAATCAAGTTTGACAAAAATACAGGATTTGTTTTTGATAAAATTTGCAAGACACAAAAATGAATTGATATGTTGATATATTGTCTTAAAATTTTTATCACAGGTTTATGTTTCAATATAAAATGACAAAACAATTTTTATGGAATTTTCAGAAAAGATAAAAGATTTTTATAAAATATTTTTTCCAAAAATTCTGACCTTGATTTGTGCTGACAGGCTGGTCGGTCGACCGTGTCGGTCGACCGCACCAAGGGGCCGGTCGACCGACCCGGTCGACCGACGTGCACAGACGTGCACGTCTGTTAGGCACAGATCCGGTCGACCGGGTCGGTCGACCGATGTGAGAGTTCTGCTCTCTGGAAGTTTTCGGTCGACCGGGCCGGTCGACCGATAGTGCCCAACGGTCATATTTCTGACCGTTGGCGGTCGACCGGGCCGGTCGACCGGTGGCTGTCAGAATTGCCACATCAGCCTAACGGCTAGTTTTCTGTTTTGGCCTATATAAACCCCATTCCTTTGGGATTTTGGCTAAGGTTTTTAAGAGGAAAAATTCTGGTTTTCAGTAGAGTTTAAAAGAGAGTTTAAAAAGAGTTTTTGTGCTTTAAACTTCTAATCTTTATTGTTTTGGTTTTTGGAAAAATCAAAGAAATTGGAATTTGGGATATTTGTATTGGTTTTCATTCTCCATCTTTTACAAGAATTTCCCAAGTGTTTTCTTTGTTGCTTGTTTTCCAAAAACACCTAGTTTCCACACTTGAGCTATCATACTATCCTAAACTATTAGGATCTTGTTTTTGTGGAAAAAGAAAAAGAGAAAGAAAAGAGAAGTGTTTGAGGTTGTTGTTGTAAACCTCTTGAGTTGTAACCACCCTTTTATTTGTGAATCCTTCTTCGTAGAGGTGATCGGGTGATTGGTTTGTGAGCCTCTTAGGTAGAGGTATTTGTTGTATTTGGCTACGGGCCGTATCCCTCTTCGGTAGAGGTGGATTGTGTTTGTATAGCCTCGGTGGCTTTGTAAGGTTGAGAGAGGAGTTTGGTACTCCTATAGTGGATTGGGAAATCCTACACGGTGGTGTAGGCGGGGATGTAGAGCTAGGGGCTCGAACCTCGAAACACATCTTGGTCTTTGCGTTTGATCCAATTTCTCTCAACTCTACTCTTTTACATTTGTGCAAGCATCATCCATTCATATCATCATATATACTTGCTTGTGTTTTGAGCATTGTTTCATATTGCCTTGCATATATTTCTATTGCAATTCATCTATACTTGCTTGGCTTAATTGTGTGCATTGTATTGCTATATCTTGATTGCTTGGATTGCTTGTGTGTGTGTTTCATCATAGCATTTCATTCTTTACTTGTTCGATCATATCTCATACAACACGGTTGCATTGCGCACCTCTAACCCATTCAAGGGGAATTGGGAGGAAGGAGTTCAGAACCTCGAAAGGGGTATTCGGCTCTTAGTCGTGTTTTGAGAGATCGTTGCATCACTCATATTCACTTAAGTTTAAAAAGATCATTAGATTAGCATTTACACCTATTCACCCCCCTCTAGGTGTATTTCAATTGGTATCAGAGCTAGTGCTCCTGATATTAGGCTTAACATCCTAGGAGTGATCCATTTGCTTGCTAATCTCTTTTGCATTTGCTTGTTTGCACACATTTAGTTATACCATGGACTTCATGACCCCACCTTTGTATGACCCTTCTAACATTCATGTTTGGAAGATTAGAATGACCGTTTATTACAAACCCTAGGTCATAATAAAGTTTATCTTGCTATTACC
Organism: Agave tequilana; assembly: GCA_038442645.1. Taxonomy (NCBI): domain Eukaryota; kingdom Viridiplantae; phylum Streptophyta; class Magnoliopsida; order Asparagales; family Asparagaceae; genus Agave; species Agave tequilana. The sequence goes on from JAVJIF010030105.1 coordinate 44,247, forward strand.
AAGGAATCCTTCCTTAGTGATTGCAATCATATAAGGGCCAATGCACAAGCCCTTGAGGCTATTAGAAGCACTTACCTAAAGATTATCTTATGCGTGTTTCTAATATTGATTCCGCTTTTGCAGTGTGGAATCTATTGTCAACTACAACCACCGCCTCCGAGCTTCAAGCACAAATCCAAAGGGAAGAGGAATCTAGTGGAGAGTCCGAATCTCAATGCTACATGGTCCAAGGGAATGACTCCCTTGAGGTACAATCGGAAACCCACTTAGATAGTGATGATGCTAGTTCTTCATGTGATGATATTGTTGATCCCCATGCCTTAAATGAAGAACTATCTATTGTTTGTGAAAAAATTAATAGAAAAATATAAGATTTTGAAAAAGAAAAGTCTAAAAATTGAAAAAGAAAATATTTGTTTGCATTCTAGACTTGACATTGTTTTGCAAGAGAAAGAGGAGGTTTCTAATGAAAGGGACTCATTGAAATCTCAACTTGATCTTGCACTTAAAGAAAATAACTTTTTGAAAAATAAAAATGATTGCCATGTTCTTTTGAAGAAAAATGAAACGTTAACTTCAAAAGTTGAATTTGTTTTAAAAGAAAATGATTCGTTGAAAAGAGAAATTGAGTTCATTTCGAAAGAATTAGAAATTTGTTTGAATAAGAATAATTCTTTGAAAAATGATATGTCTTCTCATGTTTGCCATGCTAGGGTAGTATCACACACTTCACCTATTGCATGCTCCACTTCTTCTAAAATCAATGATGATATTGTATGTTAAAGAAGAAGGTAGAATGTTTGGGCTCCACTATGAGTCAATGTGCCATGAACCATACACGGTTGGAAACTTTGCTTCGAAAGAAACAAGTTCCATCTTTTATGCATGCACACCCTCCACGGCATACACATGCTCCTCACGGACACCATCACACGTATGCTCATGTGTACACTTGTACACATTGTGGTCGAAAAGGCCATCTAGCTAAATTTTGCTTTGATAGACTTCATACTACAAATTTAGCTAAGAAATTTGTTTGGGTTAGAGAAGGGACTAACCCCTATGGACCCAATAAGAGATGGGTACCAAAGACCACCCCTCCTATTTTTGATGTAGGGTGGGCACTCACATGACGTGAGAGTGATGACACCTTGGAATGGATGCGTTCCGGACTTAAAGGAAATCTATTGGATGCATCACTTTCAAGGAAAAGATGGTGGAGAGGACCACCAAGTTTTGGAGACAAGGAGGTTGCTTTCTAGGTTTTGGTAACAATTCCTAACTCCTTATTATTTGTTTACATGCTTTCCATTTCATTGTTTATAGCATGTTTTTGATGTCTATAGATTAGTATGTTCATTCCATGTTTATTAGATCCTTGACATACATGTATAGTATTTGAGACACACATGCTTATATGAACCCATATTTAGTGTTCTCACCTTATGTTTAAGCTATAATGTACATCATGAATCTAATACATGTGAATTTACATATTAATCATGTTTTAGCTTTTTCATGATGATTTTTTTTCTAGTTTTTGTACTTCATGTGGTATACACTAGTTTAGATGTAGATATTATCAAAACTTGCATATATACATGTACACATAGTGAGAACAAATTGACTTATATATGTTTAGCACCTCATGCTCATTTGTACCCACTATATGCACTTGTATAAGCTAGTTTTGAGGATTTTTCCATTTATACTTGTCATACCTATTTTCATGATTTTACTTCATGTATATGTATTTTGAATTCAAACCTAATAAATATACATGTATACCCATAGAGAGTCTTTTGCCTTCATGCAATTACTTTTAAATAGACTCGTTTATGATTGGGATATGTATGTACATTGTTAGATTTGGATGAATCATACATATACCTAGAAGCTTTGTTCAAATAAAAGAATTTTGATGAATTTGTGTGAGTTTCGTTTTAGCAAAATGATATTCGTGTTTGTCTTGTGCTTAATGATTTGATTACATGTTTAGATGTTAGTTCTCATTAAGACGAGGATTCATATTTTCACATAAAATGGGACACAAATAAATCTATACATGTTGGGTTGAATGCTTATTTGTTCCCATTAGATGTGTGAATATAGTCTATTTTTGATGATCCATACATTTTAGACTTGTATTCATATTTTTGGATTTATATGAGTTTTGGTTTCATGTATATGTTATTTTGCCAAAACATTAAGATATACATGTATAGCCCTTGAGTCATTTGCCTTCAATGCAAAATCTATTTATGGACTCAATTGTGTTTAGGGATATGTATGTATACTTAGTGTAGTGACAATTCATACATATACCATGAAATAAAATTTGATTGTTTAATGAAAATTTGATTTTTCATGTTTGATGTATTTATGTTTAACTTCATGTATATGTCTATCTAGTTCAAACTAATCTTATACATATACATCCTTTTTGAGCCACGTGCTTTCATGCATCTACTCTTAGTGGACTCGTTGAGTTTTGGATATGTATGTATATGTTAGCTTGCATTAGACATACATATGCCTTGAAGATTAAATAAGTAGTTTTATATGATTTTTCATGTTTTTTTGATAGAATTATGTTTTAAGGAATAATTGAGCTTAATGAAATATTCTTCATGATTTTGATCTTCACATATTATTTGTACACTCATATCTATTGCTCATTTTGTTTCTCATGAGTTATGCTTTATTGATTAGAGTGATGATTATCATGTGATTTTCATGCTTTATGAAAAATAACTTTGTTTTATTCCTTACTTGAAGGACTTCGTACTAGTTAACAAGTTTTCCATTTAACTAGTTGCGGTGTTCTTCATTTTGGTAGTGATTTTCAAACAAAACCTTATTTTCAAATCTATTTGAAAAACCCCTACCATCAAAGGGCGGTAGGATGGGAGATCATGTTCATGTATGCCCTAAATTGAAAATCTTTAAAACTTGAATTATGATTGGGTGGTAGATGATATGAGATTACACATGCTTTTATTGTTATGTCAATTGGTATCATTGAACTTTTTCAATTGTATCATTTTGACCTTTTTGTATACTCATATGTTTATTGTGTATGTATGTTTTCATTTGGTATCATCTATTGGTGATTGATACTCATTTCATTTCATACACATATACTTGTTTTATTTGTGCCTACTATATTCCTATATCTTAGAGCACAAATAGTTGTTTATGCTAGTGCTTGAGTTTCAATTTGTTTCAATTGACTACTTTTAAATTGGTATCAAGACTATGCATGATTTTAGTTTGTATTTCATAAAGGGGGAGAAAATTTGATTTTGTATTTCAATTGGTATTTGTACTCCCACTCTTTATGATTAAAAGTTGTTATTTTGAACATATGATATCAACATAAAATTTGTTTATATATTTTCAAAATGAAACAATTCTTACAATTGTATCAATGTTTCTATGTAAAATCTTTTCAATTGGTAAAATATTTACAATTGGTATCATATTTAAGAAATTCAAAATTGGTATGTTTAATTACAATTGGTATCTAAAAAAAAAAATTTGTTTTAAAGAAAATATTCAAAGTTTTGATTTGTATTTCCTATATGCAAGGAGAGCTTAACATCTCTCTTACATATAGATTTATGTTGAGTATATTATAAATTGAGGAGCTTGACAACTCTTCTTTATATGATATACATGTGTGTAGGGGGAGCTTCACATCTCCTCTTATGCATTACATAATATGTGTTATGTGAATTGGGGCTTGTCATCCCTTCTTCATGTAATGCATATGTGTAGGGAAGCTAACTTAGCGTCTTCCTCTTCATGAATGTATATAGCATATAACATTTATTGATGTTTGTTTATTGGTATCAAGATGCTTCATTGACATATTTTCAATTGATATCATGTTTGTAGTCACCCCTTATTGATTTTGTTTTTTGTTTTAGACAAAAAGGAGGAGAACTTTGTTTGTATTGTTTTGGTTGACAAAAAGGGGAAGTAAGATTTTTACCCCTCATTTTATTTATGTTTTTTTGATTATTCACCCCTTTGTTGATGATTGACAAAAAGGGGGAGAAGAATTTGAGTTTTGTTTTTATATATGCATAATTGTGTTTTTGCATATACTAAGTTCATGCATAGCAGATAAATAATAAGATATGATGCATGCTTTTGTTTAGTATCATGTGCTTTCATTGCATATCTATTATGTTTATTGTGATGCATGAGTTAAGGGGAGCTTCTTTGAAGCTTAACTTTAATCCATGCATATATAACTCCATGAGTTTTGTCATCATCAAAAAGGGGGAGATTGTTGGCCCAATGGCCTTCCACTCTAGTTTTGATGATGATCAACACTCATGTAGTTATGTTTACTAATATTCTTGTGTTTCTAAGTTTCAGATCATTAACAGGATATTAGTTGGTGATTAGCTTCAACAAGATGTTTAGAAGCTTATCATGATGATTCCGGTGCCAAAGCTTAAAGATCATACCTTTGCACTTGGAGAATCACGGAGTTTTGGAGCAAGTCTACTTGAAGATGAAGATCATCAAGAAGACTTAGGTATCTAGTTTAGATTATGAGTTTTAGATCCATGTGTAAAGCTTAGTTTAGTTGATATGCTCAAGTGCACAAAACACACACGTTTTATGATTTGGTATTTGGTTTTCATGAATAATAGATCAAAACAAGTTTACATATGTTATATGTATAGTAGATGTTTTCTATTCATACATACATGCTTTAACTTGGTAAACAAACTTATTTTGACTATCCTATTCATGTTTTGGAAAAATCAAGTTTGACAAAAATACAGGATTTGTTTTTGATAAAATTTGCAAGACACAAAAATGAATTGATATGTTGATATATTGTCTTGAAATTTTTATCACAGGTTTATGTTTCAATATAAAATGACAAAACAATTTTTATAGAGAATTTCAGAAAAGATAAAAGATTTTTATAAAATATTTTTTCCAAAAATTCTGACCTTGATTTGTGCTGACAGGCTGGTCGGTCGACCGTGTCGGTCGACCGCACCAAGGGGCCGGTCGACCGACCCGGTCGACCGACGTGCACAGACGTGCACGTCTGTTAGGCACAGATCCGGTCGACCAGGTCGGTCGACCGATGTGAGAGTTCTGCTCTCTGGAAGTTTTCGGTCGACCGGGCCGGTCGACCGATAGTGCCCAACGGTCATATTTCTGACGTTGGCGGTCGACCGGGCCCGGTCGACCGGTGGCTGTCAGAATTGCCACATCAGCCTAACGGCTAGTTTTCTGTTTTGGCCTATATAAACCCCATTCCTTTGGGATTTTGGCTAAGGTTTTAAGAGGAAAAATTCTGGTTTTCAGTAGAGTTTAAAAGAGTTTTAAAAAGAGTTTTTGTGCTTTAAACTTCTAATCTTTATTGTTTTGGGTTTTTGAAAAAATCAAAGAAATAGGAATTTGGGATATTTGTATTGGTTTTCATTCTCCATCTTTTACAAGAATTTCCCAAAGTGTTTTCTTTGTTGCTTGTTTTCCAAAAACACCTAGTTTCCACACTTGAGCTATCATACTATCCTAAACTATTAGGATCTTGTTTTTGTGGAGGAAAAAGAAAAGAGAAGAAAAGAGAAGTGTTGAGGTTGTTGTGTAAACCTCTTGAGTTGTAACCACCCTTTTATTTGTGAATCCCTCTTCGGTAGAGGTGATCGGGTGATTGGTTTGTGAGCCTCTTAGGTAGAGGTATTTGTTGTATTTGGCTACGGGCCGTATCCCTCTTCGGTAGAGGTGGATTGTGGTTGTATAGCCTCGGTGGCTTTGTAAGGGTTGAGAGAGGAGTTTGGTACTCCTATAGTGGATTTGGAAATCCTACACGGTGGTGTAGGGGGGATGTAGAGCTAGGGGCTCGAACCTCGAAACACATCTTGGTCTTTACGTTTGATCCAATTTCTCTCAACTCTACTCTTTTTACATTTGTGCAAGCATCATCCATTCATATCATCATATATACTTGCTTGTGTTTGAGCATTGTTTCATATTGCCTTGCATATATTTCTATTGCAATTCATCTATACTTGCTTGGCTTAATTGTGTGCATTGTATTGCTATATCCTTGATTGCTTGGATTGCTTGTGTGTGTGTTTCATCATAGCATTTCATTCTTTACTTGTTCGATCATATCTCATACAACACGGTTGCATTGCGCACCTCTAACCCATTCAAGGGGAATTGGGAGGAAGGAGTTCAGAACCTCGAAAGGGGTATTCGGCTCTTAGTCGTGTTTTGAGAGATCGTTGCATCACTCATATTCACTTAAGTTTTAAAAAGATCATTAGATAGCATTTACACCTATTCACCCCCCCTCTAGGTGTATTTCACTTGCTACTGGGACGACCGTGGATTCACGCCAACTGGATCGTTCCCTCCACTCTGCACCAGTGCTTCAAATATGTTAAAGATGATGTAACAGTACGAACTGTCTTCGCTGAGAAGCAACCATTCAAAGGGGTGAAAAATTACTTCACTGACGCTCTCCTGTATCAAGAGGCCGTGAAACATCGAAAGAATCATTGCCGGACGATGATGATAGTGGCAATGAGGTGGACTCAGAATCTGAAGCAGACATGCCAGCCATTCTGATTGGTGAACCAATTATAGCATGTCTTAATAATCCCCAATGTAACACTCCTTCTGAAGATGAGGGTGAATGGGTAATTAATGATAATATTTCTTTTGATTATCCTGCGAGTATTGGGTTGTTTGAATCCATCAATGATAGTTCTCTGCACATGCCTTTACATAGACCAAGTGCACCGGCACACCCATGGAATCTGTAGAAGGGGCCTTTTTAGTGATCCCTCCATCCAAAGAAGGTCAGTTACCAATAACATTCGGTAGAGCCCAACCACGAGGGTCCACAGCCGTAGATTCAAGTTCAGACTCAGATACTCCGCAATTTTTCCACTATGCGCGACCAGCGCACCATATGATGAAGAAAATGCGGTACAAACCTAAAACATGGAGAAGGCCTGAATTTCGGAAAAGGAAGGCGTAGTTTGCCGCGCAACTTTATGCCAAAAGGGAAACTTGCAAATTACTATGATAACACACGTAGGGGGTTGGGATACGTTACACCCACACCGCCAGCAACGGCTCAACCGATTCCATCACATTCTGCCTCTTCCTCCGAGTTGGACTCAGATGTCAGTGTGGGAATGATGTTCAAGAATCTCACCATTAATATGACTTCAAGCAGTCAATTGGAGCCAGCGGAAGCTACCGATGAGGAACCATGGGCTCAACAATTAGACCTCCAATGGGAAAAGCGATTCGAACTGCGCGAACCACCTACTAAAGACAAGGTGATGCAGGTCAACTGGGTAGTCAAGATCACCCTAAACCCATCTTTATAAGTGAGAGCTTATCATTTATGGAAAAAGAAGAGTTAATAATACTCGTAAAGAAGTATATAGACGTCTTCGCATGGAACTACGAAGACATGCCTGGACTCGATCCACAAGTAGCCATGCATCGTCTAAATATCAAACCCGACGCCAAGCCAGTCAAGCAGCAACAACGTCAGTTTCGTCCAAACATTATGGAGGCTATTGAAGTCGAAGTTCATAAGCTCATCGCATGTGGCTTCATACGAGAGGAACAACATCCAGATTGGGTTGCTAATATCGTTCCCGTCCTCAAGAAGAATAGGAAAATACGGATCTGCATTGACTACCGTGATCTCAATACAGCTTGTCCTAAAGACGAATTCCCACTGCCCATCACCGATGTCATGATTGACAATACCTGTTGATTCGAAAGAATGTCTTTCATGGACAGCTTTTCAGGGTACAATCAGAGTAAGATGTATCCCGACGACGAGAAGCATACTTCGTTCCGAACACCCTTGGGGTATACTGCTACACTGTGATGCCCTTCGGGCTAAAGAACGCTGGAGCAACCTATCAGCGGGCAATGAGTATAATCTTCCGCGATCATCTCTGAAAAACGGTAGAATGCTATGTCGACGACATTGCTGTCAAAAGCCGCAATAAGAATGACCATCTTCGTGACTTGAGAACGATGTTCGACATAATGCGGGCTCATCAACTGAAAATGAATCCGACAAAATCCTTCTTGGAGTTTCGAGTGGCAAGTTCCTTGGATTTATTATTACATCAAAAGGAATTCATCTTGACCCAAACAAGGTCAAAGCCATTCAGGACATGCATCCACCTAGGAATCCCAAAGAGCTCAGAGGCTTGCAAGGTAGACTGGCTTATATTAGAAGATTCATCGCAAATCTCTCAGGCCGTTGTCAACCGTTCACCCGACTCATGAAAAAGGGTGCTTCCTTTATATGGGATCAAGCTTGTCAGGAAGCTTATGAGGATATCAAGAGATATCTCACAAAACCTCCAGTCTTAGTGGCTCCCACATCAGGGAAACCATTCTTGCTTTATGTGAAAGCTATGGACCATTCTCTTGGTGCCCTGCTTGCTCAAAAAGACGACAATGGTCACGAACAAGCCATTTATTATCTGAGCAGGACTCTGATAGGGGCAGAATCTCGCTATAATCCTATCGAGAAGGAGTGCTTAGCTCTTGTCTTTGCCGTCCAGAAGACACGACATTACTTGGTTGGCCAAACCATACATGTCATCTCCAGAGTGAATCCTTTGCGTCTTCTCATGACGAAGCCAGGGTCATTGAATTCAAGACTAGCTAAATGGGCGCTTCTTTTGTCTCAATACGGCATGCTCTTTATCCCTCAAAAGGCGGTTAAAGGTCAGGCCCTCGCAGAGTTCTTGGCTGCTCATCCAGTTCCGAAATACTCAAAACTTCATGAAGATATTCCAGATGAAGTCTTCGAATCCAATGTAACTTCGGAGGATGAAATTTGGCAGATGTTCTTCAATGGAGCATCAGGAATAGGCCCTAAGGGCAGGATCATCGCCGGCGTGGGGGTTGTGTTTATCTCTCCACAGAATCATGTCCTTCCTAGAGCATTTTCTCTGACGGAATCATGCTCCAACAATATAGCGGAATATAATGCTCTACTCATTGGCCTTCAGCTCGCCCACGAAATGGGGGTACGCTACCTTGAAGCTTACGGCGATTCAAAATTGATTATCAATCAGGTTAAAGGAGAATATGAGGTCCGTCACGAAGACTTGGTGCCTTACTATCATGCGGTCATCGAATTGGCTAATCTGTTTGATGGTTTCTACATCGGGCACGTGTCTCGATCTCAGAATACTAAGGCGGATGCTCTTGCTGCATTAGCAACAACACTAGCCTTGCCAGTCGACACCGAGTATCACCTTACAGTGGCGACTCGACACCTTGTCCGCTCTAAACATATGTTAAGAACCAAAGAGGTTTATAATATCTCGACGGATCTTGAGCCGAGAGATTGGCGTTTTCCTTTCATCGACTATGCTCTACATGGTCTGTTACCAGACGATCCTAAAGAAGCGGCATCTATCAGACGAAGGTCTCTCCATTTTTACTATGATCCAATTCTGAAGACACTTTACTGTCGTTCAAATGACGGTGTCCTCCTCCGTTACCTTTCTAATTCAGAGGCACAGGAAGTTCTTAAAGAAGCACACGACGGCATATGCGGAGCTCATCAGCCAGGTCCAAAACTCAAAGACAGATTGTATAGGCTTGGATATTATTGGCCAACCATGATAGCCGATGCCATCCAATATGCACGAAGGTGTAAAGCATGCCAAATCCATGCAGACTTCATACATCAGCCCTCAGAGTTGCTTCATCCGACTGTTTCTTCATGGCCATTTGAAGCATGGGGAATCGATGTCGTAGGGCCAATCAGCCCCTCTTCGACAAAAGGACACCGGTTTATCCTAGCAATAACCGATTACTTTTCAAAATGGGCGGAAGCCATACCACTGGTTGAAGTCAAAACTTCTAACGTGGTCAATTTCATCAAACACTATGTCATCCATCGTTTGGTGTCCCTAGGCGGATCATCCATTATAACCGTCCCCAATTCATAAGCCAGGTATTCTATCGATTCTGCGATAAATACCGAATTCAGAATGTGGCTTCAACTTCCTATAATCCCGCCGCTAATGGCTTGGCGGAAGCATTCAACAAAACGATCATCAAGTTACTCAAAAAGTTCGTCTCCTCGAATAAGCGAGATTGGGACGAAAAGCTTGGTGAATATCTTTGGGCCTACCGAACCACGGTTCAGACCCCGACAGGCAATACGCCTTTTTTCCCTGGTGTACGGGTGTGAAGCAGTCATACCATTAGAAATCCAGATGCCGTCATTGCGAGTCGCTTTAATGACTAAGATCACATCAAAGGATAACGATCGCTTGCGTCTTCAAGAGCTCGAAGTCTTAGATGAGAGGCAGTTACAAGCTCAGCAGCACATCGAGTTGTATCAAGCTCGGATCTCAAAAGCCTTCAATAAGAGGGTCAAACAAAGAGTCTTCCGGAAAGGAGATTTGGTTTTAGCCGTCAGACGACCGATGATCATGACGCACAAAACCAAAGGCAAATTTCAGCCTAAATGGGAAGGACCGTTTGTAATAGAAACAGTCTATTCAAACGGAGCATATCGCCTTATGACTTCAGATGGTGATTTACTCATGATGCCAATCAACGGCAAGTTCTTAAAGAAGTATTATCCTTGATTAAGGATTCTTCTCATGATCAAGTTAACATTACACCTCTGATCGAGACTTTCAAATCCAAGGTACGCAGAAAGAGAGCCTCTCTCTTCCTCCAAACGAGATCATACACACCATAAACTAGTAGGAACCTGGTCATACACTGGTTGTCTCAAAGGAGAATCAAGGTTACATGCACTAACCACACGATCCAACACCTTTAACGGTTAAGGGTAGAGGAAAATGTTGGCCTTTAAGCCCAACATAAGTTCTCGACAACTCATCATGCTGAGGGGAATAGCATGGCTAGCCCGACTCAAACGGTAGTTGGTAAAGGCATATCAAACCGTTGATAGCTGAGGATTTGCTAAAAATCATAAGAGACTTGTTCCCATTTTGATTCCCTCTCCAAAATCACTTACCAATTCTCATCCATAGAATGGTAAGACCACATATAAAGATCTTTCCATCCATTTCGCTGTTACGTTAACATAAACTTATGACAGTGATTTCCTCGTTTCTCTCTGCGAGAACTAGACCCTTTTCATGCTATGTTTAACAGTATACCTCTGGCATCCATTTCACTGTTACGTTAACATTAAACCTATGACAGTGATTTCCTCGTTTCTCTTTGCGAGAACGAGACCCTTTTCATGCTATGTTTAACAGTATACCTCTGGCATCCATTTCGCTGTTACGTTAATATTAAACCTATGATAGTGATTTCCTCGTTTCTCTCTGTGAGAACGAGACCCTTTTCATGCTATGTTTAACAGTATACCTCTGGCATCCATTTCGCTGTTACGTTAACATTAAACCTATGACAGTGATTTCCTCGTTTCTCTCTGCGAGAACGAGACCCTTTTCATGCTATGTTTAACAGTATACCTCTGGCATCCATTTCGCTGTTATGTTAACATTAAACCTATGATAGTGATTTCCTTGTTTCTCTCCGCGAGAACGAGACCCTTTCCATGCTATGTTTAATAGTATACCTCTGGCATCCATTTTGCTGTTAAGTTAACATTAAACCTATGACAGTGATTCCTTGTTTGACAAATTTTGAGCTTGGTGGCTTCTCAATCAGTTATGTCATTGCGACCTCTGAACGACAGATAGCCAAGTCTCATCTTTTAGTCCGGTAAGGACTATTTCGATCTTGGTGGTTTCTCAATCGGTTATGTCATTGCGACCTCTGAACCGACAGATAGCCAAGTCTCATCTTTTAGTCCGGTAAGGACTATTTCGAGCTTGGTGGCTTCTCAATCGGTTATGTCATTGTGACCTCTGAACTGGCAGATAGCCAAGTCTCATCTTTTAGTCCGGCAAGGACTATTTCTTTGTCATCATATGACAAAATTTCGAGCTTGGTGGCTTCTTAATCGGTTATGTCATTGCGACCTCTGAACCGTCAGATAGCCAAGTCTCATCTTTTAGTCCGACAAGGACTATTTCTTTGTCATCATATGACAAAATTTCGACCTTGGTGGCTTCTCAATCGGTTATGTCATTGCGACCTCTGAACCGGCAGATAGCCAAGTCTCATCTTTTAGTCCGGTAAGGATTATTTCGAGCTTGGTGGCTTCTCAATCGGTTATGTCATTGCGACCTCTGAACCGGCAGATAGCTGATTGAGATTTTCCTGCACACAAAATAAAGAATTTTAGATTTAGAATAAAGATGTGCAGGGTGCTCAATTCTAATCCGCTGTAGCAATGGCTATGCGGGTCGTGATCCTCAGGGAGGGACTAGCGATGGAAGCTTGTTTAGTAAGTTATCTCTTTTTTATTTATTTTGTTATTTACAATGGTATTTACAATGAAGAAGTGTGAAAGAGATTAGAAAGATGTTGTGTTGGTTATCTAAACTAAAGAAATAAAAGAAAGAAAACTATAACTAAAACAAATACATACCTACCTCTTCTGCCCTGTTTACCTTTGATCCGTTGCAACGACTTACCTTGTCTTTGAAGGCATTCAAGCATGGCGTATAGGATCTTCCCCCTTCTCGATCTACACTACGAAAAGAAAAGACAAACTATACTTGCAAGAGAAGGCTTGTTCATCACCATAGGCCACCAAGGGCACTTCAACGGCTAAGCAGTCTCGAAGCGATCAGATCTCATGGTCTGCAAGACATCAGAGAGAAAAAAAAAATAAAAAGAATAAAGAACAAAAATAAAACAAAAACAAAAACAAAAAAATAAACCTTGAATAGATTTTATTAACAATGGAAGAAAAGTTTGACTTACACCGATGTCACCTCAGTACAAGCATGAACTCCTTCCTCCATGAAAGCATCCTCTACTCTCAGTTACATAAAAAATAAAAATTACAAAAAAGAAAAATAAAAACTAAACTACAACTAGCCTAAAACCCCTAGATTTAGCTCTGTAGTTCGCTGTACGCCCTTCTTGGTTGCTCTGCAGGGGTATTTATAGGTGCAGAAGGAAGTAGAGTCCCAGTACGATTCCTCCACGAAAAAGTTGCCCAGTCTCATCCAGATTGCCGCAGAAACGCGGCTTTGGCCGCGTTTCCGCGGCCAAGTCATGTCTGCTGGCCACGCGCTTTCGCGCGTGGACTCCTCTGGTCCGTCCATCTGGTTTTATTCTTCTGGAAGTTGTATCCTGACTCTTTATTTGAATTTTCGGGATAACTTGGGAAGCAAGTTACCCTAGATCCAAATTTCTTCCAAAACGAATTTCATCATTGCACTCTATTTATCCTCATCCTGCAAGCATTTAGGATTTAGTAGAAATCCATCCCTTTACTCTTCTTTTAATATTTGCAACTTTTGCAATTTGTAATTGCAACTTGACATTTGGTAATTGCAACTTTTCACTTGGGCTTGGACATGGGCTTTTGGGCTTCTTTTGGCTTTATTCTTTATTTAATTAATTACTCAAGGCCTGCACACATTAAATAATAAAAACATTAGTAATGTGCATAATTATAGGAATAAATATGAAAATGTGATAGTAAATGTAGTGATAATATGCACTTTTTACTACCTATCACACCCCCACACTTATCTTTTTGCTCGTCCTCAAGTAAAATCAAAAAGAAAAAGAAAAACTAATCTAGCTAACTCACTTTCGTAGGAATCACGATTGCACTTAGCACGTGCAACAAGCCGTTAAACCCCTAGGTTACCCTAGAGGACGAGTGTTGTCTCGTGAGGGTTTTCAGCGGATTACACCCACAAAATCCATAAAAAGGAAAATATTTGAAATACGTTTAAAGAGACTAAGTAATCTATAAGATTTTAGGATCATCATTTTTTATTCATTCTTAAACTTGTCTTTATAAAGTGAATTGTTATCCATTTTAGGTAAGGGTCAAAATTGAACTTTTGTATAGTCGTTGTCGTTACCCTAAGTCATATGCATCCTTGTGAATTTTTACTAGGAATTCCTTAACTTGGACTCTCATGCCTCTTTATTATTATTATGATTATTTTTTTTCTTTTTTCTTTTTTTCTCTTTTTTTAAATATGTATAACTCATCTAATTTTCTTTCGTGTAAGTATCAAGGCTTCTTGAGGCCCTCATACCTAACTAATTGACTATTAGATGTGTTAGTACATATAAAAGTAATTTTTCTTAGTTTTCTTAGGCTTTCTAATCCACCCATGTAGCGAACTTAAAGTCGGTGGCTCCCAAACCGGTCGGCTTTAGGGCACCGGGTGAGAAAACACCCCGCGAACTTAAGGATTCGAGTGAACTAGGCCACAAAACTAAGGGCTTTATTTCATAAAATCACCTTTAGGCGTGAATACTTATGCTTCTTGAGGCACATGTATCCAGCTTAATCAGTGAATTTCTTTTTTTTTTTGTATTATTTTTATAGGGCACAAGAGTCTTTGTCTTAGAATCCTAGATATGTAAATGTATTAGGTATGCATATTTCATTAAGGTAAAAATCAAGACTAATTACTTATTCAATTTCTCCTCCTATACCTAAAATTTAAACAATTTATTTATTTTGACCAAGTTTTTAGAAATCCTAATCATGATTTTCCTAATTCTTAAGATTAACTTAGATTTCTTTCAAAAGATAAGTCAAAATATTGTCCTTTTTCATTTTTTTTCATTTTTTTAAAATTAGCAAATTTTTGTTAGTTTCTACCTATGTTAGTATGTTAGTAAAGCCTCCCCCCACACTTATCTCATGCATTGTCCTCAATGTATGAATGTATGCATGTATGCATGAAAAAGAAGAAAGGGAAGGCAGATGTTACCTCAAGGTGGTGGTTCCGGTGGTGGTCTAATGGTCCACGAAATGTGGCCCAATCTACTTTTCGTGGAATTCGGAGGAACCCACCAGAAATTTTTCTTGTATACCCACTAAAATGATGTCTGTATGAACATTTTTTAAAAATTTCACCCATCAAATTTTCAAATTTCATAATTATTTTCAGAGTCAATTGTGTCAACCGTCTTGTCCCAAAATGGAGTGTGAAAAGATGGAATGATTGACTTGGACGTCAGAAGTGCAGGAACGAATACCGACTCAGGAAAGAAACTTAAATCAAGTAATGGTTCAGAAGTCGGCTTGGTTCAAGAAGTGGGTCCAAATCAAGAAGTTGAAACTCAAGTCCACAATCATTTTCCCACAATAGAATGTGACTCAATATTGGTGATTCAAGTTCAGGAATGATAGGTGTGGGAATCAAAACTAACTCTAAAAGATTACCTAAGTTGGGTAACAAAACAGGAGTCAATAATGATTCGGGAATTTGAACTTGATCACAGATTTGAGAATCTAGGTCACATATCTCATTGAGTTCAATATCATAAAAATGAGAACTTGTCAATTTATCCATGGGACTTTCAAAATTATAAAATTGGTCAAGTTTAATATGATCATCAAAAATGGGTGATTCAATTTCATGATGAATTGGCACGGGATCCAATGTTGACTCGGGGAAAAGATTGAAATCAGGTGGAGACACCGGAGTCATTATTGAATCAGGAAGTAAAATTGAATCACCAAGTTGGGGATCAGGATCATATTCATGCTCAAGTTCTATTTCAGGAAAGGAATAACTTGCCAAACTATCAACAATTTGAGTTTCAGCAAGTTCAAATGATGGTACTGAATTAGAATCTTGTTGTCCAAAACAACGTGGCTCGTCGGCTCTAACAGAATGGTTAGCGATATCAGAAATCGCCGAACGGTGAGAACGTAAAGATTGAACCATCATATCTATTTCATGATCACGAGCTAATCTAGCCTGAGTCATGGCTTCAAGCATCTTTTCATAGTCGATTGGTGCATCATTTTGTGATTAGACTTGAAAAGAGGAAGTGTTGTTGGGACAATCGTGATGAAGTTGTGAGTCGGTCAGATTCTGTGACTGTTGCTTGGACTCACGCATCATCATGTCTAATATTGATGGTAATTGTTGCTTGGACTCATGCATACTCATCATTTCCAAGATAGATGGTTTTCTATTCTGAATGGGTGAATCTGAGTATGAATCTTGGGAATATTGTGGACAAGGTGGATACGGAGGACGAGTTGGTTGAAAATTGGACTCGGGGAAGCGAAGCCCCATGAACTCTGTGAAGAGTTGAAATTATTGTGGAAATTATGGTCATAAGATGGGGGCATGGGTTATATGCATTCGGATAAGACCATTCCGGCACACTAGGTTGGTCAAAGTTATGATATGCCGGGTTGGTAATATCCGAAAAAGACGTTGTGTGTAATATGGATTAAAATTGGAAAAATTGTTATATGCCATATCACACAAACACAAACAAAGAAAAGAAAACAAACAAATAAGCAAACAAAAAAAAGCTAACCTAAGTTAGGGTAGACCTATGACCTAGACGACTCCTAACTGGTTAGACTGTCCACGGGAGGTAGGGTGCAGATTTTGACCACAAGTTAATCAGCCAGGTCAGGGCAAGATTGGTGGGAGGTTTTCCGTCAAAGACGTTCCTTAATTAAATAACCACCAATCTTCGGGCTTTCGGCCCTCAATCCCCTTCCTAGACACTGATTTGGCAGGAGTCAATTTCCAACACCGTTCCCCCTTAGGATAATCTCCTAATTGAGTCTGAGATGTCCCTAGGGCCAACGTCTACTCATTTTTAGTTAGGCTTGGGTTAGTGAGTGAGGAGATTGTTTGTGGGCCAAGGAAGGGTGATGAAATCCCCACCTTATCTTATTTATAGGAATAGCCCTTAAGTCAATTTAGTGCACGTGTAAAGCAATAGACAAATATTCACTCAAAAGCAGTAAATCAGCCAAGGGTGCTTCCTAGTCTATATGTAATGCGAACGTACCTTGTCTCCAGCACTCTTCAACAGAAATTAAAAAAATTAAATAGACACGTGCCTATATGCAAGAGTCTAATTTTTTTTTCAACAAATAGGTTACTGTTAATTAATTAGCAGTGCGCAGGGTGATCACAGAGAAAAGTTAACAGAGCAGTAAACAAATGTTTCAATTTGCAGCAACCTGCAGAAAACAGAGTGAGTAGTGAACTACACAGGCCGCGAAAACGCGGCTATTGCTGCGCAAACGTGGCTTTGCAGTAGGCTCTGCTGCTCTGCCTTCGAGGGTAGAGACACAGAGTTGCTATATGTCCTTTGATGCTGCTAATTTTCCTGTTATCAGATCCTGCAAACAGAAAAAATAAATAAATAATTAGTTTTTTTTAGAGAATAACTTATTGTCCTTCCCGGGAACGGCGCCAAAATTTTTATTGAGATTTTCCTGCACACAAAAATAAAGAATTTTAGATTTAGGAATAAAGATGTGCAGGGTGCACAATTCTAATCCGCTGTAGCAATGGCTATGCGGGTCGTGATCCTCAGGGAGGGACTAGCGATGGAAGCTTGTTTAGTAAGTTATCTCTTTTTTATTTATTTTGTTATTTACAATGGTATTTTACATGAAGAAGTGTGAAAGAGATTAGAAAGATGTTGTGTTGGTTATCTAAACTAAAGAAATAAAAGAAAGAAAACTATAACTAAAACAAACACATACCTATCTCTTCTGCCCTGTTTACCTTTGATCCGTTGCAACGACTTACCTTGTCTTTGAAGGCATTCAAGCATGGCGTATAGGATCTTCCCCTTCTCGATCTACACTATGAAAAGAAAAGACAAACAATACTAGCAAGAGAAGGCTTGTTCATCACCATAGGCCATCAAGGGCACTTCAACGGCTAAGCAGTCTCGAAGCGATCAGATCTCATGGTTTGCAAGACATCAGAGAGAAACAATAAAATAAACAAGAATAGAAGAACAAAAATAAAACAAAAACAAAAACAAACCTTGAATAAATTTTATTAACAATGGAAGAAAAGTTTGACTTACACCGATGTCACCTCAGTACAAGCATGAACTCCTTCCTCCATGAAAGCATCCTCTACTCTCAGTTACATAAAAATAAAAATTACAAAAAGAAAAATAAAACCTAAACTACAACTAGCCTAAAAACCCTAGATTTAGCTCTGTAGTTCGCTGTACGCCCTTCTCGGTTGCTCTGCAGGGGTATTTATAGGTGCAGAAGGAAGTAGAGTCCCAGTACGATTCCCCACCACGAAAACAGTTGCCCAGTCTCATCCAGATTGCCGCGGAAACGCGGCTTTGGCCGCGTTTCGCGGCCAAGTCATGTCTGCTGGCCACGCGCTTTCGCGCGTGGCCTCATCTGGTCCGTCCATCTGGTTTTATTCTTCTGGAAGTTATATCCTGACTCTTTATTTTGAATTTTCGGGATAACTTGGGAAGCAAGTTCCCTAGATCCAAATTTCTTCCAAAACGAATTTCATCCTTGAACTCTATTTATCCTCATCCTGCAAGCATTTAGGATTTAGTAGAAATCCATCCCTTTACTCTTCTTTTAATATTTACAACTTTTGCAATTTGTAATTGCAACTTTGACATTTGGTAATTGAAACTTTTCACTTGGGCTTGGACATGGGCTTTTGGGCTTCTTTTGGGCTTTATTCTTTATTTAATTAATTACTCAAGGCCTGCACACATTAAATAATAAAACATTAGTAATTGTGCATAATTATAGGAATAAATATGAAAATGTGATAGTAAATGTAGTGATAAATATGCACTTTTTACTACCTATCAATAGCCAAGTCTCATCTTTTAGTCCGGCAAGGACTATTTCTTTGTCATCATATGACAAAATTTCGAGCTTGGTGGCTTCTCAATCGGTTATGTCATTGCGACCTCTGAACCGGCAGATAGCCAAGTCTCATCTTTTAGTCCGGCAAGGACTATTTCTTTGTCATCATATGACAAAATTTCGAGCTTGGTGGCTTCTCAATCGGTTACGTCATTGCGACCTCTGAACCGGCAGGGAGTCAAAACGAAATTACTTTTATTGATTCCGAAAAAAGGGATACATGAATAAATAGATTACAAGCTATGAGGGTGCTTCATAGGACTTGATCCGTCCTTAAGAGTGGCCAACCTAGTCTTCCTCTCTTCAGCAGCCCTGATAAGCGCCTGCGACCTCAACTCGGCCTCATTAAAGTTCGCTGTCTGGGCCAAGCGAGCTTCAATTTCAATCAAGGTTGCCCTCTGTGCTAGCTCCTGCTGCAAAACTTCATCATTCTGAGCCTTAAGCTGCTCAAGCCGGGCAGTCTCTTCAAGACACACTGGTTCAGCCTTAGACAGAAGAAGATTAGCCTTCCGGATCATTTCCTTGGCCTTTTCAATTTTATCCTCAGCGTCAAGAAGAGCACTGCTAGAAGCGTCTATGGCATCCCTGAGCTCTACTTTCCTTGTCTCCAAGGATTTCAAATCAGAAGAAATCGCCTTAGCAGCTTCCTGAGCGACAAGATGAGCTTCATGCATTTGAGCAGCTAGATGGAGCTGTTCGTTGACTGAAGACTCTAGATCTGAATGACTAAGATAGCGCCATTCATCCACATCCCTCTCAAGTCTGTCAACCAGAAGCTCCAATGTGGCGGCCTGGTCATCCCCTCCAAAGTCTCGGATACTGTCAATGCTTCGGGAGAGGACCACCTTTAAAGCGGAAAACGAGGTAGTCGAGCCCTTCAAGATCAAAGCAATGGATCGCTTCAAGCTCTTATAAAAGCTATCGACTAACTCAGCCACAAATTCATTCTCGGCCTCAATCACTCCTGGCAAACAAGCACCCCTGAAGACAGAGTTTCCACCGGCCTTATTGACACTAATGTGGAAGGAACAGTAGGAGCACTAGCTGCAGCAACATGAGAGGTCGTCGGCGATCTCGGAGGAGTCCTCATTGAAACCAGTATGCTAGCCACAACCGAGGTAGGACTAGTGACTATTTCCGGGAGAACTGGCTCAACCACCAATGTCGGAGAAGTAGGACTGGTAATCACCTTCAGCTCCGCGCCTGGCAAGATAGGCGGCACTAGCAAAACCAATGGCACCTCACTCATTGATATAGTTGGGAGCGAGGTTGGTTCCATGACTACCGTCCCCTCAATTTCAGCTCCTCTGGCTGGTTCAGGCTGATAGGAGGGCAGGTCGAGCATCCAACTCAGCAGCATCTGTCGCGGTCGATGTACTTACTTCACCCCTGGATCCCTCAGGAGGACAGGTTGGCTCTCTTGAAGCCAATGCACCCAAAGGCGGAACACCTACAACAAGACTTTGTTTAGGCAAGGCACAATAAATAGCAGGAGTCAAAAGGTCAGAACAGTACCAAAAGATGGTGTCGCCTCAACTGTCTTGACGGCTGCATCAGTCCCTACAGGCTCCATTGGAAAATCTTTGGCAGAATCAACACGAATGGTCGGCTCACCCTCACTTGCCGAACCCTCCGTGGTCCACCCAAAAGAGCTAGAGGCTACGGGACTCCCTTTTGAAGTCCCAACGCCCGAAGGACCTACATCAGCTGCATCATCTCCGGACTCTTCCGAGATGACGAAATAGCCAGCTTCATCGCCTTCTCTATAGGTGAACAGGGGATCATAATGCTCCCCCTGTTCTCCGGCAGCCTCAGCTCTTAGGCTTCTCATCACCTCAGTCCCTGAATCATGAAGTAAACAATAAGCTACATGGAGCACATAAGAAGCGTATTATAAGAATAAAGTTGATCTTACCCGGGTCCGGAGCAGCTTTACCAGTAGTCTGCCTAGAAGCCGACAACTTAAGGACTAATGGCGCAGGAGGAGGAGGTGCTGCAGATAATTCGCCCTTTGCAACAATCGTAGGAGCGTAGCGACGAGGCTTCTTCACTACCCTCTTCCTACGAGACCCACCTTCCCGCTTTCGCTTGAGGGGGACGTCAGGATCTTCTTCCTCCACTTCTTTCACATCAATATGCATGGGGGCCGTGCCCACCACACCAGAAGCAGCTGCTGGAGCCTCAGTACCTGTATCCGTTTCAAAGCGAGGACTTCCTGCATCCGAGGCTTCGCTATCATCAACGGTAATTAATTCCCCGAGGCCTGGAACGCGGACCCTCTTACCCTCGCTCTTCTCAGTGACCTTCCGTTTTAGCCGCTGAGAGATCAACTTCACACCAAAGGAATTAATAGAAAATCCAGTGGGTGTGGAGTTCGAGGTTGTATACCACCGGCAGAATCCCAGGGTCGTCAGAAGATTAGGAGTCCTTAGCGGCATGCACAGTCGCGCCTCAGTACAGCCAGCAATAAAGAACCGCCAGGCACGAGCTCCATCGATGAGGCTCCCCATGAAGGCCAGGCTGCTGTTCGGATTACCTACGTACAGTTGGTCATATCCAAACTGACGGGCAAACCGACTCGGAACATAGGGCTCCAGGCAACAGGTGTCCTCACTTCTATACAACAAGTGTGATGGCCGGATGCTGACCAGCCATTCAAAGACTCCCCGACTTAATGACGTCTGCCTTCTCCTACATCCTTAAATTCCTCACCATAGCCTGCATCGCGAATGTAGGGGAAGCATCGGAAAAGGCTATAAACGTCATGACGACACAGCAGCTTACGGACCGCAGCCACATAAGTCTTTGACCATGAACACCCCTCGAATCGACGGAGAAGCGCCATTCGAACACCTTCTGGGGGCTCCTCTCCGGCTTGGATGATGGAAGGGCAGTGAAGGGCAAACCATGCCATCAAATAAGTATACGACAAACCTATTCTGGGGTTTGGTCCGTCGCGAGGCAAGATAGTCCCCTTTCCCCGCTTCGTTACTGGTGGCCTACAGAAAGCCTCCGTCAATGTACGAAGGCCTCTTTGAATACAGCACACCATGGCTGGAAGAAGTTCAAGAGAACGACCATGGACTAGCCGAACGGCAGGCAATAAGACAGTCGGATGAATGGCATCGCCAGACGAAGACGGCACCACACATCTCTTTAACCAGACCGTTAAAAAGCCAGCCAAAAGTGCCTTCTGGGACGTCGGCCGACGAGCCTGGTGGTGGAAACTCCGAAGAATATCACCTTCTCCGTAAGGTCCGTCATCTTCTTCCAGAATCAAATCCCCTTGAGAGTGCTCTTGCATCCGACGAAAGATGTCTTCATCTGCAACTCCACAATGAGCCGCTTCAGGAGTACCTTCCAAGTCGGGGAACAAATAATTTCCCAGCTCTTTAAACTGCATGAAGCTCCCTTACTGCTCCCATGCATGCTGGAGCAAATGTACAGGTGACACATCAATTCCCGGTAGGTCTCAAGCAAAGCGGGTCTTGCTTCTCCAGAAGTGCCAATTCCGCCTCGCACGGGAAATATTCTTCATATGGGAGAGACCCCAAAGGCAGAGCAGAGACTTCCCACATCTCGTGCAGAGCCATACCCAATTCGCCAACAGGGGTGAAGAAGGTCCCTGTAACCGGGCAGTATAACTTAAAGATGGCGTAGAAGTTCGCTACGCTCATCTGAATGCCATAACAGGTTGCCCTGACGGCCTCGTAGAGTCCCAGCCTCTCCAGATCCTCCTCAAAATGAGTAAGGACATATAGAGTCAAGTCCCTCCACCATGCCTTGGGAGGGTGAATCCACCCCGGGGTCCTGAAATCAGTGGCTAGATAATTGCCACAAACTTTAAAGAACTGATTTCCAAAGGTCTGAGCCACCGCAAGATTTTCCCCCACTAGGATATCTGGAAGTACATTCCCGGGGTGGAGACCCAATATGCAACGAGGAGGACCCGCCCTTGTGTAACCGGGAGA
This sequence comes from Agave tequilana, assembly GCA_038442645.1. NCBI lineage: Eukaryota > Viridiplantae > Streptophyta > Magnoliopsida > Asparagales > Asparagaceae > Agave > Agave tequilana. The sequence continues at coordinate 66,999 of JAVJIF010030105.1, forward strand.
CGGAATTATCAACTTCCTACGTGAACGGAGTCAGTAGTCCGAGTTACTTGCCACTGCATTTTTCGAGCCCTCATCACACATTGAAAGAAGGACAAGGGAAAATGCCGCTTGCTAGATGGGAGATAGTACTTCTCACCATCCAATTGAAAAATCCACTGCCCCTCTCCGGCTAGCAGCTGGTGATCATTGTCGGGTGCTGCATCTCCGAACATGAAGCCAAGCTTTCGATAGATTCTTCGGTCAGAATCTTCAAGGGGAGTGATTAGTGTACGCACACGGAGAAGGGTACGAGCCCGAGAGTAAGATTTCCTTAAATCAAATTGAAAAATTACAACGGACTAGTATTCGGTTACAAGGGAGGGAGGATGTTGAGTCTTGAATCCTCCCTTTGTTTAAGGCTGGGTTCTTCAAGTGGCGATGGAGAGTGAATCTTGTTCTCCGTTGACCGGGTGACCGTCTAGACCTTCGGGGATCTTCTCTTCGGCTGGTAGAAGGAGTAGCACAGCTCCGTCTACCAAAACTCTCAAAGAGAAGGTAGGCAAAGAGCAACTTGTACGCAGCAAGCTTGCTGAAGAGTTGAGCTCTCTCTTGCTTCTCTCTCTCTCTGCCTGTGTGTAGTCTGTTGTCTATCTCCTGTTTCTTGTGTCGTCTCCCATCTGTGTGTGTCTTTCCCCTCATAGCGACGGGGCTATTTATAGAGGTTTCAGGGGTGAACGTGCCCCCTAAAAATGCTCCACAATGAGGGGCTAATTTCCCGCTATGTGGGCGGTGACTGGCCCTATAACCAGGGCGGTTATAACCGAGACGTGGGCCTTGGACCCTCGCGCCTTGAGGTTGAGACGCGGGTGTCGAGCCCACGCGCCTTGATGCTGAGACGCGGGTGTCGAGCCCACGCGCCTTGATGCTGAGACGCGGGTGTCGAGCCCACGCGCCTTGATGTTGAGACGCGGGTGTCGAGCCCACGCGCCTTGATGTTGAGACGCGGGTGTTGAGCCCACGCGCCTTGATGTTGAGACGCGGATGACCATCATTAGTCCTGCGTCTAGAACCTGAAACTCTGCCTTTTTAATGGCTTATCTTTTTAATGATTTTTAGACAGCCTACAGAACCCCCTCCAAGGTTTTCGATATTCCGCGGTTATCTGGGACGGATTTCGAAATACTTTGGACTCTAGCTGAGCTTACCCTTATGACTGGACTGTTGATGCTCCGGGTTTGATCTTATCTGGAGTATGGTCTTCGTGAGTGTACTGTAGAACTCTTTGAAGCCATCAGAGTTGATCGAGTTGAGTATTTAGATACACAGTCTAAACCTCCCCGATTGCTTTAAGTCTGTCGTCGTGGTGCACTTTAAACCAGGGGTGGACAGTCGTCTGCTTGTGCCAGTGTACTATTGAACTGATTTGCAGAAGTAAGGACTGAACGCCAGTTCTTTTTGAAAAGCAGAGATAGTACTGCTTTAAAGACGCGACTTTCATGGGGTGCGTCTTTTGGAAATGCGACTGATGTTCCATTGGGCAGACGCGATGATAGGCCGGATTGGAAGGACGCAAACTTCGGAGAGACGCATCCTTTTGAGTAAGGACGCGACTTTCTGGACGTGACTATGGCTGTGCTGACGGGGCACGTCCATCGAAGAGACGCGCCTGTTGGGTGCGAATCCGTGCCATGTCATGAGTGCACCGCCACTTGTTCTGGGGAACCGACGGGACATCTCTTTTTGGCGCGCGGACTTCCCGGTATATTAAATGAGCTGTCCACGCGCGTCAAGAGATGATTCGATGCCGGACCAATCGAGCCACGTGCCGCGTATCTTTGCGAATCTTCGTGCCTATAAATGGCAACAGTCAAAGAGATATCTCTTTCGTCTCGAGCGCATCTGTTAGGTTTTTTTGAAAAAGGAGTCTTCTCTGTCTGTTTTCATTTCTTCATCGTCCATCATCAGATTCTTGATTAACGATGGCACTCAAGGCCAAGACAACCGCATCATCTTCAAAAGCGGCTGTCATCGAGGCCCAGAGGGGCGGTTCCTCCGCGCAGGAAGCCCCAATCTCAGGTATAATGCCATTAGGCTTAAACTTCGCCATTATTGAAGTTCATGGACTCCTAAAAATCCCTCTTTTAAAGGAGAACCGTCAACACAGAATAGAAACCATGTTTGATTCTCAGACGCGGTCTTTGAGTTGATAAACAAGGCGCGGGTTTGATGACCCCACCGCTTTTATCCACTTGGGGATGCGCTTGTTTATTGGATATAAAGCCAATAAGCCCTGCACTTCAGATTCTTCAGTTAGAATATTTCTAGTTTGTGAAGGTTCGGACGCGGACTTGATCCTTGCGTTCTGTGATATCAGGTGCTGGTCTTTTATGAATCTCGCACCTGAGTCCAAGTACTTAGAAATTTTTCATAAGTCTTGGATTTCAAAACGCAGGCTCCCTGTTGGCCTCACGGTCGCGGATTTTCAGGTCTGGACGCGGATTTTGACAATTTCTGCGTCCAGTACCTCTTCTGCGTCTGAACGCGGATTTTCAGACCTGGACGCGGATTTTGACAATTTCTGCGTCCAGTATCTTTTCTGCGTCTGGACTATAGACACTTAACTTTTTTCAACAGATTTCTGATTAAGTGTCATCTTCTTCTGCAGTGCAACACACTTCTGCCCCACTCTCCAAGAGGCGCCACTTCGGCACGTAGGTGGTGCTGACCGTGATTTGACCTTTGTGATGCAAAGGATTGTACCTGTGACTGCTGATGGGTTGCAGGAGCGCAGGAGGAGGCTCTCCAATGTTGACATGGCAACTTTTCCGGAGCTTATGACTGACGCAGCATTCACAACGGATGCTCGCGTCCCGCTGGAGAAGCCTGCCTTCTTCTTTGGAGACCGTATTAGCGAGGGCGGCTATTCCTTGTATGACGGAGATTATAAATGGCTCCGTCAGATAGGGGGTAGAAGATTCTTTCTCCCAAACAGGGAGAGGATGTACCCGCTATCTTATCTTCAACACATGTCCGTCCCTCGGAAAATAAAATGGGAACTCTCCCGATATGTCCCTGAGGTTACTCTTGGCGACCTAGGCTCCAAAAAGGTATATCGCCATGATAGTCATGATAGGGAGGTTCTCGGCCTGTTTTCAGGGCTGCTCAGGACTGATCACCCAGTTGGAGAGACACCAAAACTTGGCACCACTTTCCTCAATGCGTTCATGAAAGTGGGGGGTGATTTTCCGGTCGAGTTCGTTCGCCCGGGTGGATCCACTCTACTGAGAGGTACTGGTGGGGCAGGATGGTGAGCTTCGTCCTTGCCGACCTCAGAGGCTTGTTGGAGCAAGCGGAATTGTACCAAGCAATCAGGGCCGTACAGTACGGTATCCCACCGAGCTCTCAAAACTTCTTTGGGATCCTGGAGCGTTACAATCCTCTGACGGGGACATTCTTCACTCCGGTCGGGGAGATGGGTCTCGCCCTGCACGAGTTGTATGAGGTCTCGGGGCTGGCAATGGGGGATTCTCCCTATGAAGAATACGTCCCAACCACTGAGGAGCTTCACCTTATGAAGAAAGGGTCTCCTCGAGTGTACGAGACTTACTGGGAGGTGTTATGTCACTTCCACGTCTGCGGCCAGATAACCTCTTGGAGGGCGGGGGAGTCAAGTAGCTGTCTTGGGCAAGCTACTTGTTCAATGGCATCAACCAGAAAGACCGTCCAGTGACCCGACTGGCTCCCAGCTCCGACGAGGAGATTGCCGACAGGATCAGGGCTTCTGTAGACTCCTACACCACGGAGTCGAACGAGGATGTTTTCGAGCCTGACACGGTTTTCGAAAGCTTCCATCATCAAGCCCGGATCCCTATCTCTGACCACGCACTGTTGGCGGGTTTCTTAATGCTGTGATTGAAGCGCTGTGTGGTGCCAACGCTGCCACATGAAGTCATTGTTGCCGACGTAGTGTACCCGACGGTGCTCCTGGCTTATGGTAGGCCCATAGCCCTTCTCCCGGCCATGGCGGCGAGTATCCAAAGCGGGTTGCGGGCGTTAACCCAAAATCTGTGCGAGGCAGGGAAGGCCGTCGACTCCCATGGCAAGGTGATTGTTGACTCGGAGGGGAGGCCGACGATAAAGCGCCCCAACCCTCGGGTTGAGCTTCCCTATACGTACCTAATGGCTTGGTACGTTATGCACTGTCCCTCTCTGATGACGCCGGTGTCTTGGTGTGAGGGTTTTATTCCTTTCGTGCAGCGGTTGGAGGGTTCAACCTGGTGTAATACTTACGTGTATTACGTTCGAAAGTGCGTCATGTCGGCTTCGAACTACCAGCTTAATCGCTGCTTCCCCGCGATTCCTGGTGCATCTTTCGGGAACAATTTACTGACTCCGCAGGCCAAGATGACTTCATGAGGCTGTCAACGGGGGTTTTCTGGTGGTTGGTCAACATTCGGCCCGGGTATGTGCTTTTCCGGCAAGGAAATTCATGCACGATCGAGCCGTATATGCCGAATCGCTTCGCCCGACAGTTCGGCTATGATCAACTATATGTCGGCAACCCCAATGCTCGACTCGCCTTCAGTGGAAATTTGTTCGAAGGTGCTCGGGCTTGGTATTATAGCGTGGCCGGAGGGACGAAAATAACTTTTCGGCTGCCTATAAAAGGGCCGAAGGGCCGTACCAGCTTCAGCTTCTGTACTTGGTACTTCCAGGCCAACCAAACACCAGATTTCGCTCCGGAGTATTCATGCATTGAGAGTATCAATGCAGGTTACGAAGCCAGGTCGGGGTCCACTAAACGCTCGCGAGGCGTCGAGCAGTATCTGAAGGCTCTGAAGGAGGTCAGAAGGGGGTCGAGGGAGGAGCCGCGAGCAGCAAAGGCTTGACAGGCGGTGGGTAAGCGTCCTCAAAGCTCTACCTCTACTGCTGAGCCTGCCCCAAAGAAGGTCCGGAGAGACTTGACGGCTGCAGTTTCTCCATCCGAGGACATCCCTTCTGGTGTTGAGGAACTGAGGGAAGAAGAGGCGGATGAGGATGATGCCCCCTTAGTCCCTGCTCGCAGGTTGCGCAGCAGGGGCCCCAGGATTGTGGAGGAAGCGGAGCCTGCTGGCAAACCCACCGCCGCTGACGAGGCCGAGCAGTTCGAAGTTGACATAATGAGCGGATGCGATGTTGAGAGGCCAGGGGTCTCAGCTCAGCCCGGGGCTTCCTCAGCTCACGAGAGGAGGGATGAGGCACAGCAGCCGGAGGTCGACATAATGGGTGATGTTGAGATTCCAGGAGTCTCAACTCAGCCTGGGTCTTCCTCAGCTCACGAGAGGAGAGATGAGGCACAGCAGCCTGGGTCTCCTAGTGTATTCATCTCCAGTGCTCGACAGTTGACCCCAGCCCTACCACTGGGGTGTTTGGAGGCAAGGCTCCGGTTGCCGAGGTCCCTCGCGTTGAGTTGTCGTCTTCATCATCTTCATCATCCGAAGAGGAAATCGATTTCGAGGATGAGGTCGACTTTGGCGATGAACCCGCTCCTCCTGATCCGAGTAAATTCTCACACATCTCGGAGGAGGAAATATATGGGTGTGAGCCGTTGACGACATCACCACTAGCGGCAGTTATTCCCGCTGAAGCTGCTGAAGGTACACTACTCGCCAAACTCATCCTTCTAACCTGGAGAAGGTTTTTTTTTTTTGACGTTTTCTCTTTTTTTTTATTTGGCCTCGTGTTGCAGGGCTAGTCATGGTTAGCGAGGCTGCTGCTCCTCCCAGATCGAGGAGATGATACAAGAACTGGCTCAGCAGGAGAGAGCTGAGTCTCCTCGTACTGGGGTGCCTCAAGAGAGGGTAATCGTCGAAGTCGGGGAGACCTCCACCCTACAGGATTCACCCAAGGACTCGCCACCTCTGGACCCCCAGCCAAGTAAGGAAATGTTGATATAAATGTTTTTCCTTTTGCTGTTATGGCTAACATTCTCGTAATTTGCAGAGGGCATTGAGGAAGTTCAGGCAAGTGCAGAGAGAATTGAAGAAGCTCAGGTAGGAGGAGATTTGGCGGTCAGTGCCTGCCCGGGAGACCACACAGCTCAAGCCTTGGCCGAGGATTCTGAGGAGGTCGAGCTTACTACCCTGTCATCGGCTGTGGAGCTTTCTACGGAGGTAGCACCCCCAGAAGCGCCAATGGCTACTCTTGCTCCTGCCGTACCCGTGGTCAGCCCAACTCTTGTACCAGAAGAACCGACCTACATCCCCCACACCGTGATAGAAAGGGGATCGGGGAGCACCTCGGGTGATGACACCATGGAGTTCCTGACACGCCAGACGGTGCAGCAGTTCTTTGCCTCAATGCGATCATGCATCGATTTCATCCTGTCTGGGGGTAGCTCTTTTGAATTCGCCCAGACGTATCTCGAAAACCTGGTCGAAAACATCAAGTTGGCCGGAGGCCCTTCACTAGCCCAGGCGTGTCTGCTGCTGGTGGAGCAGCTGGGACAAAACCTGAGAGAGCTTCGATCCCTGGAGAATGCCGGCTCATTCGACGAGGCCCAGGAAACTCTGAATAGGCTCCTTGCTGCTCAAGAGCAAGAGCGAAGAGAGGTGGAGGAGCAGATAACCGATAACACCCGTCATCTCGAAGGTTTCCAGGCTGATCATCAAAGGCTAGCGATCGAGTCCAAGGAATCTGAGATTTTCATACAGGCTGCAAAGCAGGCTATCCTTGATTCTCGGGCCGCCATAGCTAGAGCTGAGGCAGTGATTACTACTAACGAACAGAAGCTTGCTACCTCTGAAAAGAGGCTAGCGGAGTTAGAGGCTGCCAAGGCGCAAGTTGAAGCAAACCTCTCTGTTCGTTCGTCCAAGCTGGAATCCCTCCGAGTACGAGCACAGGGATTTTTACCTGAGGCGGATCTGCGGGCCCAAGCTCTCATGGAAGCTGAGAAGGCGCGTCAACATGAGATGCATCGCCTCGGAGAACAAATCCGTTCTTTGGCGAACCAGGATTTTTAGCTTTCTCCTTCTTTTTTTTCTTTTTGTAAAGAAAGGGACACTCTATTTATCAAGAGTGTTTGTATCTACTTTTATCATTTTTTGAATAATAAAAGTCGTTGAAATTTTTGTTCCACCTTCATTGCCCCGCTGTAGATGAATCCAACCTCTCAATTGCAGTCTTTGGTTGTGCTCTCTGACTAACTGTGAATAACTTAGGTAGAACTAAGTTCTTTTGATGGGACGCGGCGCCGTTCCAAAGAGAGACGCGGTTCTGAGGAACGCGACTTTGACCTGCCAGTGAAGACGCGGTTCAAGTAGACGCGGAGTACGCGGCTTTGAGTGTGGTTCATTGGCCGCAATCCTTAACTCTATCCAGACGCAGAGTTCAGGATAATGAGGTCTTACGCCCCTTAACATTAACGCAGTCAGGGACGTGGCGCTGGGCTTCAGTGCAAGACCCATAATCATGGATGTAGACGCAGCTCCAAGATGTTTGTAAAGGTGATGGGCTTTTTCTGCTGAAGTCATAAGCCTTAGGACGCAGCTTTATGTGCTTTCCCCCTGGAGTCCCCAAAATGAGTCCCTTTTGTTGAGAGACGCGGATCAACTTTGAATCATCCAAGAGACGCGAAGGATCTTCTAACTTGGAATAAAGGAGGACGCCGATTTTTGAGAAAAGAGGGGACGCGGGTCTTTTGGACGCAGCTCTCACACCTGCGTTTTGGCACGATTTCCCAGGCGTTATAAACAGCCTGTCATAAAGATTTTGTGAAATCTTTGAACGTCAAGTCTCCGTTGACGATTGGAAACCCGCATCATCCATTGTTTCCCGAAGCGGTTTATCCACGCGTCAGTTCTTCATTGGGCTTAGGCGTTAATGCCTTTTAATGCCAATACGGCGTTGGCGGTTGGAAACCAGCGTCTTCGACGTTTCCCGAAGCGACGCTCCACGCGTCAGCCTCCCTTTGGGCTTTGACAATCGTGTGGTCATTAAGGCCGACAGTTCCAATTGATGAACCATTAATTACGGTTATTATGGGCTGCCTATAAATAGGGGCTCCTCCTCTCCCTTTAACAGTCCATACTTAGACTGTGTTCTTTTTTGAGAGCGAGTGCTCTGTGAGGTTCTGTCTTCTCCTTTTCTGAGAGACTCTATCTTCTCCCTTCAAGGACCCTATCAGGGGTTTGCCTCCATGGACGAAGATGACCTAGAGCTTCCATGCTTCTGTTTGGTCTCTTCAGTAGATTACCACTGTCAAGTGATTTTAATGATGGGAAGCGTCTCCTTGAGCACCTTTTACGTCCGCGCCTTAATGCAGAGAGTTCAACTCTTAACAGAGGCCTCTGTGGGTATGCCATGCCCACTTACCATGACATTTTAGATCCAACTAAGTTTGAATTTTAGTATATCTCTTAGAGAGATATCATCTGGACTTTCTTGTGAAGTCGTGGTTGGTGCATTCCTCTTCTGGAATTTGCGCCATCGACTTAAACTTTTTTGAACGCAAGTATTGAAGTCGTTGGTACCTGGCTGCGGGCTTTGCACACAGAGCTCGCGTCTTGAGGCCACTGACTTGGGAGAACTTCAATTCGGGTCGAAGGTTTCAGGCCTGAACTTTTGCAACTCCTGTTCCTCCAACAGAGATGGCAATTTTTGGCGTCTGATTCTCTGCGCGCCTTGTGTCTTAGACGCGGATGTGGAATTAGGTCGCGTTTGAATTCTGTGTGTATCACAGTCTTGCTCGCGTCTGTTTCTGTTGTCGCAGGAATCTGGCCCAGCGTGCGGGTCATTCCCGCGTCTGCAGTCTTCAGCAATAACCGCGTTTGTGACTTAGTTTTCTCCTGTCGAAGTATACTAAGCTCTGAATTGTCTAATTCCCTTGTTTGCTTCTTGCAGGTAGGCTTAATCATCCTTTTTCATGTTCGCTGGGCCCCTGGGAGAATATTTCGGCCGGCGAACTTGTTCGATGTTCGTCCACAAGGGAAGAAATCATAGTCTCCGTCGTCCACAAGGGAAGAAATCACAATCCCTGACGGGGACTTAACCCTCGTCAAGATCTCTTTGGACGCGATGCACCAGTCATGCTTGCGGGCTGGTCACGGTCAGAGTGAGTATGGCGGCGGGGGTTGCGGTGGATATAGTGGTGAGTGGCATCCCCTGTGAGGTCTCAAAACCTCCTCTCTCACCCCAGAAGTGGCATCGAGATGACTCTATGTTCACTGGATGAGCTTCTGGTGGAAGAGATGTTCATCAGGAAGGATCATAGCCCGCCACTTCGACTGGTCAGGTGGAATCGGAGGATTCTGCTGCCACCGGGCCTCAAGAACACCATTGCTCTTAGTCAAGGATGGGCTCTTTCGATGTTTACGTCATGCATTGAAGTGCAATCAGTTCCCGATCGTTGCCACAGTATCCGATCCTGCTTTGGCGCCCTTCCAAGCATCCTGTACTCGGAATAACATGCAGCTGAGGAGCGAGTGCAACCTCTGAGAGAGAGAGACTTCTTTGTACTCCTTAACTGTAACACTCAATCTTATTGTATAAGAGAGCGTTTTTGTATCACCTTCATGTGCCTGGATATAAATAAAAGTGACACTTTTCTTTTTCTCCTTCTATTGTCTTGAACTTTTTTTTAGTCAGATGCATAGAAGCCAAGGATTTTGACTTGTCAAAATTATGATGATAATTTCAAACAGTCAAACTTTTTAGAGAGATCCTATTTTTGGAACTCCCCAATGCTGTCAGAGGTGTAATATTAACTTGACAAGAGATAAGATAATTTTGTGGACCTGTCAATCTATAAAGGAGAAGGACAAGTGAAACTCATACCCCCAGGGAAAAATGGGCCTTTATCAAGGTTTAGGATTCGCTTAATTAAGCTCAGCTGGGGATTTGAAGGAAAACACCGTTAATGGTGTAGTATTAACCTAACAATGTGTTTAGGTAGACTTGTTATTCTGTTGAAGAGAATAGCAAGTGAATCTAGATCCGCGGGGAATCTAGGAAAGTTTTTACTGTTAGAGGTGTGATATTAACTTAACGGGTTGAAAGTTGTCCTGTCAGAAATATGATGTTAACTTGACAAGAATATGAATCAGAGGTGTGATATTAACTTGACTCAGGAGCATTTCAGCTTTCATTTGGGAAAACTGAAAGTGTTACTGTCATAGGTGTGATATTTAACTTGACAGTGAGGGTAATGCTAGAGGTGTAATTTTGAACTTGGCATTGGTCATCTCGACTTCAAGGAGGAAGTCCGAGGAAAAGTCATGGCCATAAGTATATTGTTGAACTTGGCGATGACCTGGACGCTAGAGGTATAGTGTTAAACTTAGCATCGTTCATTTCAGCTTCGATATGGAAGTTTGAAGGAAAGTGACTGTCAGAGGTGTGATGTTAACTTGACAGAAACTCGATGCACTGTTTAGAAGTATAGTGTTAACTTAACAGTAATTTGTCGGAGGTGTAGTATTAACTTGACAGAAATTAATTTGCGATATGAGCAATTTGAGGACCTGTCATCCTATTGATGAGAATGGACAAGTGGAGTTTGAAGTGCCAGAGGTATAGTGTTAACTTGGCAACAACTGTATTTTGTAGACCTACCATTCTGTGGATGAGAATTGGTAAGGGATTTTGGAGGGGAGAGTGGAGTTGAGTCCACTTAGGATTTTTAGCAAACCCTCAGCTATCAACGGATTTGAGGTGCCTTTACCAACTACCATTTGAGTTAGGCTAGCCATGCTATTCCCCTCAGCATGATGAGTTGTCGAAGATTTATGTTGGGCTTAAAAGCCAACGTTTTCCTCTATCCTTAGCCGTCGGAGGCGTCGGATCAAAGGGGAACGTGTCCCTTAGGATTTTTAGCAAATCCTCAGCTGTCAACGGGTTTGATATGCCTTTACCAACTACCGTTTAAGTTGGGCTATCCATGCTATTCCCCTCAGCATGATGAGTTGTCGAAGATTTATGTTGGGCTTAAAAGCTAACGTTTTCCTCTATCCTTAGCCGTCGGAGGCGTCGGATGTTAATGAAGAAGCTCTTCTTGTTTTGATCAGAGGTGTACTTTTAACTTGATCGGGGGAGGAGTACTATTAAGGATAGTACTTCTTCAAGAATCTGCCATTGATCGGCATCATGAGTGTATCACCATTTGAAGTTATGAGGCGATACGATCCATTTGAGTAGACTGACTCTACTACGAATGGCCCTTCCCATTTGGGTTGGAATTTTCCTTTTGTCTTGTGCGTCATTACCATGGGTCTTTTGATGGCTAAGACAAGATCACCTTTCTTGAAAGTTCGCATTTTAACTTTCTTGTTGAAGGCTCTGGTAATTCGAGCCTGGTAGAGCTCGATTTGCTGTTGGGCCTGCAGACGCTTATCGTCTAAGGCTTCCAATTCTTGGAATCGCTGTAGATGCTTCTCCTCTGTTGTCATCTCTGCTGTCAAGGCGATGCGTAGAGATGAAATTTGGATTTCTAGTGGAAGCACGGCTTCACACCCGTATACCAAAGAAAACCGCGTGGCTTTAGTCGGGGTTCGCACAGTTGTGCGATAGGCCCATAAGCATTCACCTAACTTGTCGTCCCAGTCCCGTTGACTTTTCGATACGAATTTCTTGAGAAGCTTGCCAATGGTCTTATTGAAAGCTTCTGCGAGGCCATTAGCAGCAGGATAGTATGCCGTTGAGGACACACTCTGGATTCTGAATTTAGCGCAGAATCTCTGGAAAGCCTGGCTGATGAACTGGGGTCCATTGTCATGGACAATTCGCCGAGGTACACCGAAACGGTAAATGACGTGATGCTTTACGAACTTGATCACGTTAGACGATTTTACCTCCTTCAAAGGGATGGCCTCGGCCCATTTAGAGAAGTAATCGGTTATTGCCAAAATAAACCGATGTCCTTTTGATGACGGCAGGCTGATAGGGCCAACTACATCCATCCCCCACATTTCAAATGGCCAGGTAGAGGCCGTAGAGTGGAGGTACTCTGGTGCTTGATGGATGAAATCGCCATGCACTTGGCAAGCGTGATATCTTTTAGCATAAGTGACGGCGTCGGCAATCATCTTGGGCCAATAGTAACCCAACCTTTGGAGTCGATGTGCCAATTTTGGGCCGGGTTGGTGGGCTCCACACATGCCGTCGTGGGCTTCTTTCAATATCTCTTGAGCCTCCTTTGGTGAGAGGCACCGGAGCAAGATCCCGTCATGCGATCGACGATACAATGTTCGTGTAATCGCATTGTAGTAAAATTTGGGGCTTTCCTTCGAATGGCAGCTGCTTCCTTGGCGTCCTCAGGCAGGATGCCGTACAAGACATAGTCGATATAGGGGAATCGCCAGTCTTTAAGCTCTGGACCGGTTGACAATTCCAGCGCTTCTTCGCCTTGACACTCTCCCTTTGACTCCTGATAGTCTTCGAGGGCAGTTCTCGGGCAATACAGGTCGTGGCTGTAGACGAATACTTTCTCCATTGCTCCAGCTGGAAGAGCTAAGGAGGCCGCGAGGGATGCGAGTGCATCTGCGTGCGCATTTTGCCTGCGCGGTACATGGTCAATGTAGAAGTTTGTGAACCTTTCGGCCATGCGGATAGTCGCGTTGTAGTAGGGTACTAGGTCTTCATGTCTGACTTCGTACTCTCCGCGAACTTGGATGACGATGAGTTTAGAGTCGCCATATGCCTCGAGATATTTAACGCCAATCTCATCAGCGAACTGCATCCCAATCAAAAGAGCGTTGTACTCCGCCACATTGTTGGAGCAAGGCTCAGTTAGCGAGACGGCTCAGGGAATCACATAGTTCTGTGGCGAGACGAGTACTACTCCTACTCCCGCTACTATGTGTCCTTTTGGGCTTGTTCTGGATGCACCGTCAAAGAAGAGTTGCCACACTTGACTTTCAAATGATGTCTGAGTCAAACAGACTTCGGCCACTTCATCTGGGAGATCCTCGTAGACTTTGGCTGCCCTCGGATCTGGGTGCTCAGCCAGGAAATCCGCCACCGCTTGACCCTTAATAGCCTTTTGTGGTAAAAAGTGCATCTCATATTGGGATAGCAATATGGCCCATTTTGCCAACCGGCCGTTCAATGATGAAGGCTTAGTCATAAGTAACCTCAGGGGGTTGACTTTTGATATGACATTTATAGTTTGGCCTACCAGATAGTGTCGCATTTTCTGAATGGCGAACACTAATGCCAAACATTCCTTCTCGACCGGGTTATACCGATGTTCGGCTCCGATCATTGTTCTACTCAGATAGTAGATCGCTTGCTCACGTCCTTGATCATCATGCTGAGCTAGTAGAGCTCCCAAAGAATGATCCATTGCCCGGACATACACCAGGAAAGGCTTTCCGGATACCGGAGCTGCAAGGACTGGTGGTTGAGTGAGGTATTGCTTGATTTCCTCGAACGCTTGTTGGCAAGCGTCGTCCCAAACGAACGAGACACCCTTCTTCATTAATTTAGCGAAGGGTTGGCATCTTCCAGAGAGGTTTGAGATGAACCTGCGGATGTACGCCAATCGTCCTTATAATCCCCTGAGTTCCTTGAGATTTCTTGGGGGCTGCATCTCCTGGATAGCTTGAACCTTTTCCGGGTCCAGATGGATCCCGGTGGCGGTTACAATGAATCCTAAGAATTTACCACTGGCCACCCCCAGGAAGGACTTGGTGGGATTCATCTTCAATCGATGAGCCCGCATGATGTCGAAGACCACCTTCAGGTCAGCTATGTGATCACCTTAGTGCGACTTTTTATCGCAATATCATCAACATAACATTCTACCGTTTTGCGTATTTGCTGCTGGAAAATGGCGTTCATGGCCCTCTGATAGGTTGCCCCCGCATTCTTCAGTCCGAAGGGCATGACGGTATAGCAATAAACCCCCAATGGTGTCCTGAAGGAGGTGTGCTTTTCGTCGTCAGGATACATTTTGATTTGATTGTATCCTGAGAACCTGTCCATGAAGGACATTCGTTCGAATCCACAAGTATTGTCAATCATAACATCTGTGATTGGCAATGGGAATTCGTCCTTGGGACAGGCCTGGTTCAGATCACGGAAGTCGATGCAGATCCGGATCTTTCCGTTTTTCTTAGCAACGGGGACGATGTTGGCTACCCAGTCGGGATGCTGCTCTTCCCTGATGAAGCCAGAATCTATAAGCTTTCTGACTTCTGATTGAATTGCCTCCATTATTTCTGGACGGAATCGTCGCTGTTGTTGTTTGACAGGCTTTACGTCCGAATTGATGTTGAGGTGGTGCATAGCCACTTGAGGATCAAGTCCGGGCATGTCTTCGTAATTCCAGGCGAAGACGTCTATATACTCTTGAACAAGAGATATTAGATCCTTTTTCTCCGACGGTGACAGGCTGTCGCTTATGAAGATGGGCTTAGGGTTGGCCTCATCTCCTAAATTAATCTGAACAATCTTGTCTTCTGTGGGTGGTTCGCGCTGTTCAAAGCGGGTGTCCCAAAGAGTGTTTAAATGTTTGATCCAAGGATCCGTATCGGACTGGATCATTTCTTCATCTCCGTCTTCCAGGTGGCTTGTTGAGGCTATGTTCACTGAAAGTTCCCTGAAGATGTTGCCAACACTGACATCTGACTCCCATGATGACGTGCCTGAAGAGTATTTATGGCCAAATGAGCCCCCAGAATCAGAGGCTGATGGAATCGGAGTTGATACATAGCCCAACCCCCTGCGCGTCCGATGATAATAATCGGGGGTTTTTCCTTTCGGCACAAAGGATCGAAGTAGCGTTCTCCTTCCTTTGCCGAAGTTCAACCCGGGTCTGTTTGTTAGGTCATATCCCATGCATTTCATCATTTTGAGTGTTTTTGGTTCATAATGACTGAACTGAGGGGATTCCTCCTCGCCTTCTGATTCTTCGTGGGGCGTTGGTTCAGACGAGATTCGCCCAAAAAGAATTGGTTTTTGGCCTTTCCGTCTTGCTGGAACCATGAATATTGATTCTTGCGCATCGCCGACATTTTGACATGTTCCGAAGGACGATTTCACCGGTACATGCAACGATATTAAAGCATCCATTGCCGACCAGAGATCGTTATCCACGTCGGTACTAGTGTCTGACGGCACTGAATCAGATGCAAACACAGAAAAATACGCTAAATCTAATTCTTTATTAATGTACCAACCGCCTACATCATCGGCGGAGGTATTATCAACATCGGGCTTATTAATACCCGTTACAGGTGGATCTAGCTCCCACACACACTCATCTTCTTCCATCTCGGTGTCGGCTTCATTGCCAGAGTCTGGTTCCTCTGTTGCGGGACTTCATCTATTTCCACAGATTCCTGATATAGGAGGGAATCTGTGAAATAATTCTCCACTCTCTTGAACGGATGCCTTTCGGCAATCAACGTTCGCACCTTTCCACTCCCGTCAATGTATTTCATGACTTGGTGGAGAGTAGAAGGAACGATAGAATTGCGATGAATCCATGGTTGTCCCAGCAGCAAGTTGTAGGAGGTGTCAGCGTCTATGACGTAGCATGTCACCTCTGACCTTAGGTCTCCAATCTGACATTTGAGCTTGACCTTCCCCATTGGACGGGTACTATTGGCATTGAACCCGTAAATGGTCGTTTGGGTAGGGCTCAAACGGTGAGTAGGAATCCCGAGATGTTGCATGACCCTGCGAGGCATGATGCTCAATGCAGACCCGGGATCTACCTGGATGCGGTTCACCTCAGATGATCCAATATACCCTGCGAAGTAAAGGGGTCGATCATGTTTCCCTTTGACTTGCATATCATCTGCCGTGAAAGTGATGCAGGGGATATTTTGGGAGGCGTGGAGGCAATCCTCTACATCTTCCTCCTTTGGTAGCTGTGTCATGAAGACTTCAGCATTAGCCAGAGCTTCTTGTAGAGCTTCTCTGGTCGACTTTGATAGTCTAAGAAGCTCATAAAGCGTAATCCGCGCCGGGATGTTGGCTAACTGAGCCAGGACATCAAAGCGGTAGGGTGCCGTGGATCCTTCCGCTATGTCTTTTGAAAGAACTCGAGAAAACCGAAGTTCTTTCTGTTTCTCCCCGGGTTGTTTTGTGGAGGGCTTGGTTGGCTCTGCAGCTGGTTGTGGAGGGGTTGCCGCCGTTTCGCCATACTGCTTCAAGTAGGGCTGTCCTGAGCGGGTTCCCGCCACCTGCCGACCGGGTTCTGCGGCCAGAACTATTGTCTCCTCTTCCGAGTCAGTTAGCGAAGGAATATCGGTATCCGCTTCTCGAGAAGAGGCACACACCACATTACAGGATGACGCCTTTGCCTTGCCCTTGGACTTCTTATTAGTTACAGTAGTCCATTGCTGGGCGTCAACAAGGTCAGGGTGGACCCACATGATTTCCCCCTGAAGGGTGGGAACAGGTACCAGGCCTTTCTCTTGCTGCTGGTGAGGGTCTGTGTTGACCATTCTCAGCTCTCCTCTTGGGATAGGGACTACTCCAGAGGGTGTTGGGGTTGTCTCCCAAACTGGAGAACTGATGTCACATTAGCCGTCACCTTCTTCTGCTCTGGTCGGAGTTTCAATACCTCTGCGTCAATCAGGGCCTGAAGGATGTCTTTGAAGACATAACAGCTCTTGGTTGGGTGTCCCAACATCCTGTGGTACATGCAGTAGGTGGGATTGTCAGTTTTACCGACTTCCTCGGGGCGCCTAGCTTCAGGAAGCTTCAGTCGATTGCTCTTGTTGAGTAATTTGAAGAGCGAGTCGACATGTTCATCCTTGAAGGAATACTGTTTGTTGGCCTGTGGTTGGCTTGAAGAGCCACCTCCTTTTACCAGTTGAGGTTTAGCAGGGGATTTGGTTTCTGCTGCCAAGTTATCCTTCCTTTTGGCTTGGAGGGATGTGTCTGGCGCACGCCTCGTTGACCTCTCAGGCCTGGGCTTACCTTCTTCCGCTCTGACGCGGGCGACAATCTCCTCAGCCTGTTCACCTTGTTGGACCAACTGCTTCCAGGTGCGGCTTTCAGCAACTCCTATTTGAGCAAGGAGTGAGGTTTGGAGATTGTGGCGGCATGTTTCCACCAGGGTGACCTGGGTCATGCCGCTCGGACATCGGAGTGCCACATTCCGAAATCTTTCTACGAAAGATTTGACGGACTCTCCCTTTCGCTGTTTGGTAGCCAAAAGGGTGGGCATCGTGACTTCCGAGTCGTCTTCGAAGAAGCGCGTTAGGAATAGCTTCTCCAAATCACCCCAGTTCTTGATGGAGCCCTCCGGGAGTTTCATAAACCATTCGAAGGCGAGCACTTTCAGGGTACCAATGAACAGACGTGCCAAGATGGCATCATTGTTTACTACATTCCCTGTTTGGGATTTAAAGTAGTAGAGGTGTTGGTTGGGTGACCCCTTCCCATCGAATGCTTGGAGGGTTGGAGCCTTAAACTTGGGCGGGTATGGAACCAAGTCCCACTCGGCCGGATAAGGCCGGACCACTCCCGCTTCCTGGAGGCCTTTACGGTTGGTGAGGGCCTCAAGACGTTGCTCCAACTGATTCATTCTTTTAGAATGAACCTTTCCCTGATTTTGGTCGTCCTTCCCTTGCGACGAGGATTTGGACGAGGTCGAGGTGGGCTTCTCTCCATCAGGGTGCACAGAAGACGAGCTTTCTCCCTCTTTTTTCTTGCCCTTAGACTTTCTAAGGGGAGATTTCCTCCTGTCTTCGAGCAATTGTGCGAGCATCTGTTTGAGAGAGTCGATAGATTCCCGCTGAGCAAGAATCATATCGAGTTGTTCCCTCTGGACCTGGGCTTGCTGATCCAGGCGCCGGGCTGTCTCCTCAGGAGTGCCCGTCATGTAGGTGAAAGCCTCTTTCTCTGTAGAAGAGTTTGAGGCCCGCGATTCTGCTACAGTAGAGTGAGAGTCATTCATTTTAACGCCCTGAGCTAGGGCATTATAATCAATCGGGGGAATGGCCCCGGTCCGGGTGCGAGTGTGTCGATACACTCCTTCCGGTTCAGAGTCAGACTCGTCAGAGCTGACTGCAGGCTGTTTTCCTCTGCTCCTGCTTGTCATATTTACAGTGAGCTCTGGATACTCAGCGTCAGAGAACACCCTCCGCCTATGAGAGCGTCTTCTTTTGGCTGATGGGGAATCAGGGTCAGCTGTCTAACTAAAGACTGCTGGCTCACACCTGAACCGCAACGACACTCAGAGAGCATCGAGAGGAGCCGTTGGCTGCAGCATGATGAAGTGACCTGATTGGCACTTCTTTTCTTCGTCAAGTAATCCCTCAGATCCACGGGAGGGGGATCGAAGAGATTAACCTCGCAACGTCGAAGACGGGAGGCATCCATATGCTGCACAGCCTGGACGCGGGTTTCAGGGACGCGACTTTCGCGCCGCGGCTGTAAGACGCGCGTCTGGCGTCTCAGTTGAGATGAGACACGATTGTCGCGTTGCCGCTTAGTGCGTCGGGACAGAAGAGTTTGAGAGAGAGTGGGTTGCTGGGCCCCACGCCTATGGGGGCGTGCCTCTTGCGCTTGACGAGGCGCAGAGATTTCACCTTGGCGTTTGATAAGTTGGTCTTCAGAGGACCTAACTTGGGGAGTCTCGCGTTTGGGCCGCCAAACGCGGATTTCGCGCGCTAGATACGGCGCAGCTAAGACGCCAGTTTGTGCGTTGCGTGTAGCCTCAGTTGGACAATCAGAAGTTTCAACTTGAAGGTGACGCGCACGCCTCCTCTGACGACGCTCAGCATTTCGGTTGCGTCGTAGAGGTGAAGAGAGACCAACGACGACCTGATGCTGGACACCAGAGATTTTGACCACGCGGGTCTCCTGAGAGACGCTGACGCGTGTGTTCCGCGCGGCGCGGTTGGTCGGAACGGCAGTTATGCCTGAGACCACGCGGGCCTCCTGAGGGGCGTTGGCGCGTGTATCCTGCTTGGCACAGTTGGCAGCAGCGGCGCCCGAGAGAGCCTCAGATCGGGCTTCGGGGCCATTCCCCGTCGAGACCCTGCGGCAGACGCGGGTCTTTGGGCTCTTGGAGCCGGAAGAGAGAAACTCTTCGTACTTTGCCTGATCGAACTCGACAACTAGCGTTTCGACCATCTTTCCCTTACGGAGGACGTCACCTTGCGCCACGATTTGCTCGTCGGTAACAAATGAATTCCCCAGCGGAGTCGCCATCTCTTATACGCACACGGAGAAGGGTACGAGCCCGAGAGTAAGATTTTCTTGAATCAAATTGAAAAATTACAACGGACTAGTATTCCAGTTACAAGAGAGGGAGGATGTTGAGTCTTGAATCCTCCCTTTGTTTAAGGCTGGGTTCTTCAAGTGGCGATGGAGAGTGAATCTTATTCTCCGTTGACCGGGTGACCGTCTAGACCTTCGGGGATCTTCTCTTCGGCTGGTAGAAGGAGTAGCACAGCTCCGTCTACCAAAACTCTCAAAGAAAGGTAGGCAAAGAGCAACTTGTACGCATCAAGCTTGCTGAAGAGTTGAGCTCTCTCTTGCTTCTCTCTCTGTCTGCCTGTGTGTAGTCTGTTGTCTATCTCCTGTTTCTTGTGTCGTCTCCCGTCTGTGTGTGTCTTTCCCCTCATAGCGGCGGGGCTATTTATAGAGGTTTCAGGGGTGAACGTGCCCCCTAAAAATGCTCCACAATGAGGGGCTAACTTCCCCGCTATGTGGGCGGTGACTGGCCCCATAACCAGGGCGGTTATAACCGAGACATGGGCCTTGGACCCTCGCGCCTTGAGGTTGAGACGCGGGTGTCGAGCCCACGCGCCTTGATGTTGAGACGCGGGTGTCGAGCCCACGCGCCTTGATGCTGAGACACGGGTGTCGAGCCCACGCGCCTTGATGCTGAGACGCGGGTGTTGAGCCCACGCGCCTTGATGTTGAGACGCGGGTGTTGAGCCCACGCGCCTTGATGTTGAGACACGGATGGCCATCATTAGTCCTGCGTCTAGAACCTGAAACTCTGCCTTTTTAATGGCTTGTCTTTTTAATGATTTTTAGACAGCCTACAATTAGTCTCTAATTTTGCATAATTTTTATCACATTCTCATATTTATTTCATGTAAAATTTTGCTAATAAAACCTTACTTGCTTGATCCTAGGTCCATGGTGTGCAAATGAAGAATAAGACCTAAATCACCATTTAATTGGTGATTAAGATCCTACCAAGTAGCCATTGACCTTAGAGTGAAGATTTTGTCAGCCCAGGGCATCAAATCGCAAATCCAGGAGCTCAGGTGGACAGAAGACAGACTGGGCGACGCACTGCCCAAAATTGGGCGCGCGCCGCCCCGCCTGGGCCGCGGAAACGCGGCCCTGGCCGCGTTTCACGGCCCTTTGGGCGCGCGCGCGCCTGCGCTTTGGGCCACGTGCTTCCCACGTGGCCCCCTTTCCCCTGGTGCCTATAAATACCCCCTGGGGTCTTCAGTTTGAGCAGATCCAGAGTTAGAGTAAGTTGTGTAGTTTTGTTTTTAGTTTGTAGTTGTTGTTGTTCTTCTTCTAGTTTTAGTTTTAGCCATTAGAGTGAAAGAGAGAGAGTGTGTAAAGTGTTATATTTGAAGGGTGACAAGATAATACAAGTACTACTTCTCTTCCTTCTTTCCATTTACTTGTCTTTGCCATTTACTTTTACTTCCTTGTTGTAGTGTAACTTCTTTCTTCTTCACCTCTTTTCTTTTACTTTGTTGTAGTATAACTTATTTTCTTTAACTTTTCCTTTCTTTTGTTTTCTTGTAGTGCAACTCCCTCTTTCCACTTCTTTTTCTTTGTTGTTTCTTTTACCCTTATGGCTAACTAACTTTTCATTAGCATGGCTAACTAACTACTAACCCACTAATTTCTAACACTTGATTGATAACCCACATGAGTCAAATAGTGTCAAACAAGCCTTGTGCAAATAAGAGCTATGGCATCTTAAGACGAGGGTTCTAACTCTAATTTACCTACAAGTATTTACTTTCTTATACTTCATACTTAATGAGTTTTTGATGATCTATGGGTTGTGTACTTTACTTGTTATTGTAAGTTAGAGACTTTTCCTTTTAACTTTGCCGATACCGTTAGTGCACTCGTGTCTTCCCTTATTCTCGCCTTCTATTGGATCTTGATAAGGGAATGTCCGAGTTTTTGCCGTGTAAGGCTAAGTTTTAGGATGAACTTTCACTCGATTTCCACGTGAATAGTTCCAATACAAAAGGGTTGTGTTCGCCTATGATCCATCGTGAGGCTATCTTCCAAAAATTAGAAATTAGTGGGATCACTTAGTAGAAAGTTAGCCATGCATTTTTACAACTAAGAAAAAAATCACTTTTACAAACACCAAAATATTTTCCAACAATTCTAAAAACAACTTGTTTTCACTTTTCAATTCTTTATTTGGAAACAAGAACTTTCTTTTTTTTCTTGAACTTTGAAGCCGCAACAAGCTTCCATCGCTCTCCCTCCTTGTGGATACGACCCGTATAGCCACTTCGCTACTACGGAAGAATCGTAAAAGCAGTAACATTAACCCACACTTCCTTCTCTTATTTTAGTGCTTGCTTTTTGCCGATCAAATTTTGGCGCCGTTGCCGGGGAGGAAACGGCTTTATTGTTTACAACTAAAGATTGTTCATTTTATGTGTAGGAGAAGTACCAAGGAGCTCACTATCACGGGAAGCGAAAGAGGTGGCCAAGGACATTGCGCGAGGATTCATTTGCCCTCGGAAAAATTCGTGTAAAGGCGAGTTTTTTCCGATTGAAGTACTAACAAACTCGCTTGCAGGGTTGCCGAAAGCCGCTAAAAAAATTGCTTTCTAAATTTTTAGTTTCCTTGGATGCTTCACCTTATGCATGTGTAATAATCTCAACAGAAATCCACTTGTTGCTTATTGAAATCTGGATTAGACTTTTGCATTTAGAGCACGTGTCTATTTCAATTCATTTCAATTTCTGTTGAAGAGTGCTGACAAGGTACGTGTGCATTCATATAGAATAGGACCAATATTTTGAAGTGATTTACCGCTTTGAATGTTAACTTGTTGTGAATAAACTGCACACTCGCACAATTGACTTTAGGGGCGAAACCCAAATAAACAAGATAAGGTGGGGATTTCATCACCCTTCTTAGCCCAAAAACCATCTCCAAGTGCACTCACATTTTCCTAAGCCTTAACTAAAAATCAATAGACGTTGGCCCTAGGGACATCTCAGACTCACTAAGAGATTAACCGAGGTTAGAAATTGTAAGAACTATACTCCTGCAAAATCGGTGTCTAAGGAAAGTGGATTGAGAGGCAAAGCCTCGAAAGCTCCGTGGTTTGGCGTAATTAGGCCCGTGGCTCCGCCCGGATACCTCCCCCCGAGCTTTGCCCTTTCCTGACCGATTAGCTTGTAGTCGAGTTCCTGCAACAACCTTCCCCGGAGAATCGACCAGTTAGGAGTCGTCTAGGTCCAGGTACCTTAGATTAAGGCGTGTGGTTGTTTTTACTTTCTTTTGTTTGTTTTTCATTCTTTTCGTTTGTTTGTTGTTTGTACATTGTTTGTGGTGTGCTGCATGCAAGAGTGGGTGAGAGATCCTGCAACTTCCAGATTAACAAGAAACACTTCTCTACCCTTGCATCCAGAACCGGTGATGGCGTCACTTCAGGATAGATTTTACCCGATCAGAACTTCACTTCCATCTTGCATAAAACTTCCTGAAGCAAACAACAATAATTTTGAGTTAAAGCCCCAATTCATTAACACTCTTCTCAAATTTCATGGTTTAGAATCGAAGGACGCATACTTCTTTGTTAGAAAATTTGAAGAAGTTTGCCTCATGATGCGTATACCCTAGCTAGGAGACGATGCCGTTAGGTTACGTTTCATCCCTTTTTCCCTAAAGGACCTAGCTAAGAAATGGTTGTACAGTTTGGCAGCAGATTCAGTCACGACGTGGGATGATTTCGTCAAGGCCTTCTTGAAGAAATTCTACCCAATTCACAAAACTACCCTCATTAGGAAGAACATCATGCAGTTTAGGCAAGAACCGAGCGAACCATTTTGGAGATACTTTGAGCGATTCAAAGATCTCCTAGCTCAGTGCCCTCATCATGGCGTGGAGAAATGGCGTCAGTGCCAGATCTCTACGATGGTCTAGATTATCAGACGAAGACCCTGTTAGAAACAATGTGTCAGGGAGGGTTCTTGTAGAAGGATGAGAATCAGGGTTGGGATTTATTTGAGGATTTAGCGGAGAAAACCCTGCAATGGGAACCAGCCTCGAAAAACCTAAGAATTCACAATCTATAGCTTCAAGAGGAGGGCTCCTATCTCTAGAATCATCCATAGCTGCCGAGGCTAAGATTGCTACCCTAATGAGGAGGATAGAGGCTCTGGAAACAAAAGAGCCTGCCAGTGTCAACCAGATCAACCCACCACCAATTCACAATCCGGGTTGTTCATATTGTCAGGCACCAAACCATGTTTTTGAAGAGTGCCCTGTTTTCATGCCCAGCAAGTGCCACCAGAACACATGAACGCGACTTACTCACGGCCGCCTCACAACCCCTACTCACAGACCTACAATCCCGGTTGGAGGAATCACCCAAATTTCTCCTGGCCCCGAACAATCCTCCCAGGCCTAATTTCTCCAACAATTTTCACCATCCTACTCCTCCACCAACTTTTCCCAGTCAAGCCCCAGCTTCCTCCTCCCAAGGCTCACCAATGGAAAATAAAATCAGTAAATTGGAGGAGAGCATAGAGGCTTTCATAAAGTCCCAAGCTGCTTTCATGCAGAACCAGGGACAAACTCTGAACAGTCATTCACAGGCCATATCGAGATTGGAAATGCAGATGAGCCAGTTAGCTAGCTCCCTAAGTGAAAGACCAAAAGGTACTTTGCCTAGTCAGCCACTAGTTAACCCAAAAGCCTCCAATCAAGCATATGAAATTCAGGATCCATCGATTAACCAGTGCAATGCTGTTCACACACTGCGATCTGGGAAGAAGGTAGACAACCAGGTCTACCAACAGAAAAGTCTTGTCCATCCTGATCCCACTCCAGCCTCCACCTCTGCTAGTTCCTCCCAATCCGCTCCACAAACATCTGACGAGGACAAAGCTGCTGAACAAGTTCATAAGCCTGTAGCACCCTTTCCCAATAGGCTTAGGAACAACAATAAGAATATGCACATGGAGAAAATGCTAGAGATGTTCAACCAGGTCAAATTGAATGTGCCACTTCTTGACGCTATCCAATAGGTCCCGGCTTATGCCAAATTTCTTAAGGATATGTGTACGAAGAAGAGAAAGACCAATGTGCCCAAGAAAGTGTTCTTGGCAACCAACATAAGCGAAATTTTGTCTGGTCCCATTCCGGTGAAATACAAGGATCCCGGATGTCCCACCATTTCCTGCACCATAGGACAGACCGAAATCAGTAGAGCACTTCTTGACCTGGGAGCAAGTATCAACTTGCTACCTCTCTCAGTATACCAGCAACTTGGGTTGGGTGAGCTAAGCCCAACTCGAGTCACCATTCAGCTAGCTGACCGATCTGTGAAGATCCCGAAGGGGGAAATCACAGACGTCCTCATCCGGGTCAGGGATTTCATTTACCCCGTTGACTTCATTGTGCTTGAGACCCAACCTGTGTCCAATCTTAGGTCTCAAACTCCCGTCATCTTAGGGCGCCCATTCCTTGCTACATCCAATGCCATAATCAACTTTAGGAATGGGTCCATGCGATTGACTTTTGGAGACATGACGAAGGAAGTCAATGTCTTCAATCTTGGAAGACAACCTAGGGATGTCAATGATCAGACATTTGAGGTCAATTCTACTGAAAATCTGACCAGTGAGCATGAGGAAAGCATGGAGACAGAAACTGAGGCAGAATTTGATCTGGAGGCTGAGGATTTTAATCTAGACCAGATCATCAATTCAGCAGTGGATTGGGCATCAAGCCCCAGTGTACCCCATCCTAGGATTGAAAGCCCAGAAATTGCCTCCAATGAAGCAACACCTTCCCTAGAGCTAAAAGCCTTACCTGAACACCTCAAGTACGCCTACCTGGGCGGAAAGGACACCTTGCCAGTCATCATAGCATCCCACCTGACTGAGCAACAAGAGGACAGCTTAATGTCTATTCTGAAAAGACATATGGAAGCCATTGGATGGACGATGAAGGACATCAAGGGAATAAGTCCAGCCATAGTGCAACATAGAATCCATTTAGTCGATGAAGCAACCCCTAGGAGGGACCCACAACGCAGGCTTAACCCTCTCATGAAAGAGGCAGTTAAGGCTGGAATTCTGAAACTATTAGATAATGGGATCATTTATCCCATTTCTGATAGCCAATGGGTTAGCCCTGTTCATGCGGTCCCAAAGAAGGCTGGCTTTACGGTGGTAGAAAATGAGGAAAAAGAATTGGTACAAACAAGACTGCCTACCAAGGTTCGTGTTTGTATCGACTACAGGAAGTTGAATGCAGCTATGCGTAAAGACCACTTCCCGCTACCCTTCATCGACCAAATGCTTGAGCGTTTAGGCTGGACATGAGTACTACTGCTTCCTAGATGGGTACTCGGGATACAATCAAATCCCCATTGCTGCAGAAGACCAGGAAAAGACGACGTTCACCTGCCCGTTCGGAACCTTTGCTTATCGGCGCATGCCTTTTGGATTATGCAATGCTCCCGCAACGTTCCAACGGTGCATGCTTAGTTTGTTCTCTGACATGGTGGAACGTTTTCTTGAGATTTTCATGGATGATTTCTCCATCTACGGAGATTCATTTGATCAGTGTCTTCATCACCTAGAGTTAGTGCTACAAAGATGCATTGAGAAGAACCTAACTCTAAACTGGGAAAAATGTCACTTCATGGTGAGATAGGGGATTGTCTTGGGCCATGAGATTTCGAGGAGAGGCATAGAAGTGGATAAGGCTAAAGTGGAAGTGATTGCTAAACTTTCACCACCCAAAAGCATCAAGGATATTAGATCCTTTCTAGGGCATGCTGGGTTCTACCGACGGTTCATTAAGGATTTTAGCAAAATCGCTAGGCCCTTAACCAACCTGCTCGCTAAGGACGTGCCCTTTGATTTCAACGATGAGTGTTTTAAATCATGGGGGAAGCTTAAGTAAGAACTTATCTCTGCGCCTATCATTTCTGCTCCTAATTGGACCCATCCATTTGAAATCATGTGTGATGCATCTGATTTTGCTATTGGCGCTGTTCTAGGACAGCGCATCGACAATAGGCAGCACGTGATTTATTACTCGAGTAGGACTTTGAATGACGCCCAACAGAACTATACAATGACTGAAAAGGAATTCTTGGCCGTTGTCTTTGCATTAGAAAAGTTCCGGCCTTACTTGTTAGGTTCGAAGATGGTGATTTTTACGGATCACTCGGCTCTGAAATACCTCATGACCAAGAAGGAAGCAAAAGCCCGACTGATTCGGTGGATCCTTTTGCTTCAAGAATTTGACTTAGAAATTCGGGACAAACGAGGTATAGAAAATGTGGTCGCTGATCATCTCTCACGAATTCCGAATGCACCAACCATCCAAACTCCGATCAACGAGGATTTCCCAGACGAGCACATCCTAGCCATTCTTAAGGAACCCTGGTATGCGGACATTGTTAATTACCTGGCCACAGGACAATTACCTGCTGACTGGACAAAGCAAGACCAATACCGCTTCTTTGCCCAAGTACGGTACTTCTTCTGGGAAGAACCGTATCTTTTTAAGTATTGTCCCGACCAAATTATTAGACGATGCATACCAGAGGAGGAACAGAGGAGTGTGCTCAGCTTTTGCCATGACCTTGCATGCGGAGGACACTTCGGTCCCCGCAAGACGGCAGAGAAGGTTCTACAAAGTGGGTTCTACTGGCCCACTTTGTTCAAAGACTCATATCATTTTTGCAAGTCATGCGTAAATTGTCAGAAAATTGGAAAAATTTCAAGAAGAGACATGATGCCCTTGAACCCGATCCTTGAAGTTGAAATTTTTGATGTTTGGGGTATCGATTTCATGGGGCCATTCCCCAATTCCTTCGGCAACCAGTTCATTTTGGTTGCTGTAGATTATGTCTCTAAGTGGGTAGAAGCTGTGCCAACTAAGACAAATGACAACAAAGTGGTTGTCAAATTTCTCAAAGAGAACATCTTCTCCCAATTTGGCACCCCTGGAGCGATAATTAGTGATAATGGATCGCATTTCTGCAACAGAGTTTTTGAAGCTTTGATGCGAAAATATTCAATCAATCACAAGTTATCGACTCCGTATCATCCCCAGACAAATGGGCAGGTCGAAGTCACCAACCGACAGATCAAGCTCATTCTGAAAAAGACTGTCGGACAAAACCAAAAGGATTGGTCGGTTAAGCTCAATGATGCATTGTGGGCTTACCGCACTGCTTTTAAGACAGTTCTGGGGATGTCTCCTTATAGAATCGTGTTTGAAAAAGCCTGTCATCTGCCAGTAGAGTTAGAACACCGGGCCATCTGGGCAATTAAGCAACTCAACTTTGATCTGACCAAGGCCGGTGAACTTAGGAGACTGCAGATTTCAGAATTAGAGGAGATACGGAATGAAGCCTATGAGAATGCCCGAATCACCAAGAGCAGGACTAAACTTTTCCATGACCAAATCATAAACCGGAAAAACTTTGCACCAGGAGATAAGGTTCTGCTGTATAACTCTAGGCTTTATATTTTCGCGGGAAAGCTGAAAACTCGTTGGTCGGGACCGTTCATTGTGTGCACTGTTTTCCCACACGGTGCTGTGCTTATTGCAGACCCTAAGAACAACACGGAATTCAAAGTCAATGGGCAAAGACTGAAGCCCTTCTTGACCACTGAGCCTATGACTCCGGATGATAGTGTGCTGACTCTTTTTGCCCCGTCATACACCTAACCACAACAAATAAAAATTAAAAAAAAAACTTGTTTATATGCTTACCCCTTCTACATTTTTTTTTAGCCTATTCGCACTTGGCCGGCCCGAGTCCACGAAGACGGTGACATCATTTCTTCCCCTATTTATTGCATACGCATTTTCATATGCATTCATTGAGGACAATGCATTAGATAGGTGTGGGGGGTGCTAACACTTTTTCTTTTTCCTTTTATTCTTTCTTTCAAAAAAAAAAACTCTCCAGATTGAAAAGAAATTTCATACTCTTTATAAAAATACCAAAAGATTGTAGGAATTACGGGAACCTTATTAATGAATCTTTATTTTTACCTAAGTAAACAAGAAAGAGTGGTTTGACTAAAAAGTTAGGAGGGATAAGGAAAATAACTCATACCGTTTATTTAGCCTTAGTAGAATATGCATAACCCACACACACATGCTTGGGATTTAGAGACACAACTCTGAAAAAAAAAGAGAAAAAAAGAAAAAGCTGGATAATTGTGCCTCAAGAAGCATGATTACTCACGCTAAAAAAAAATCCTATATACAATAATGTATAAATAAATCTTGATTTCGTGGCCTACTCCACTTGCATATTTGACCTGAAGGGTGTTTTTCCACCTGGTGCCCTAAGACCATCTGGTTTGGGAGTCATCGGTTTGATATGTGTTACATAAGTGAAGTAGAAAGCCTAATGGAACCAAGAATAATAAGTAAATATTAATAAAATTAAATGATATTCAAAGTTGAGTTGAAAATTCCAAGCACACCACACTTACACATTATGCATATCTATCTAAAGCAAAATAAAAGAATGAGTTAGAAGTACAAGATCCTTTCTAAATTTAAAGAAAAATCATAGTTTCTTCTTTTATGAAGGTTAAAGTATAAGAGGACTTATGAGGGTTAAACCTAATTCTTACATCATTCGGTCATTTTTACTTAGATGATTGAAAGTTCTCTTTCAAGAAGAAGAAGAAAAAAAAATTTCGTTCTAACAACTAACTTCTTTTCTTTACTTACTGGATTTTGTGGGTGCAATCCGCTAAAAACCCTCAGGAGACAACACTCCTCCTCTAGGGGAAACCTAGAGGTTTAAAGGCTTGTTGCACATGCTCAGTGCAATCGCATCACCTGCGAAAGTGGTATAATAATTTTCTTATTTTTGTTTTGCTCGGGACGAGCAAAAAGATAAGTGTGGGGGTGTAATTAGTCTCTAATTTTGCATAATTTTCATTATATTCTCATATTTATTTCATGTAAAATTTTGCTAATAAAACCTTACTTGCTTGATCCTAGGTCCATGGTGTGCAAATGAAGAAGAAGACCTAAATCACCATTTAATTGGTGATTAAGAGCCTACCAAGTAGCCATTGACCTTAGAGTGAAGATTTTGTCAGCCCAGGGCATCAAATCGCAAATCCAGGAGCTCAGGTGGACAGAAGACAGACTGGGCGACGCACTGCCCAAACTGGGCGCGCGCCCGCCCTGCCTGGGCCGCGTTTCCGCGGCCCTGGCCGCATTTCCGCGACCCTTTGGGCGCGCACGCGCCTGCACGTGGCCCCCTTTCCCCTGGTGCCTATAAATACCCCCCCTGGGGTCTTCAGTTTGAGCAGATCCAGAGTTAGAGCAAGTTGTGTAGTTTTGTTTTTAGTTTGTAGTTGTTGTTATTATTCTTCTTCTAGTTTTAGTTTTACCATTAGAGTGAAAGAGAGAGAGTGTGTAAAGTGTTATATTTGAAGGGTGACAAGATAATATAAGTACTACTTCTATTCCTTCTTTCCATTTACTTGTCTTTGCCATTTACTTTTACTTCCTTGTTGTAGTTTAACTTCTTTCTTCTTCACCTCTTTTCTTTTACTTTGTTGTAGTGTAACTTCCTTTCTTTAACTTTTCCTTTCTTTTGTTTTCTTGTAGTGCAACTCCCTCTTTCCACTTCTTTTTCTTTGTTGATTCTTTTACCCTTATGGCTAACTAACTTTTTATTAGCATGGCTAACTAACTACTAACCCACTAATTTCTAACACTTGATTGATAACCCACATGAGTCAAATAGTGTCAAACAAGCCTTGTGCAAATAAAAGCTATGGCATCTTAAGACGAGGGTTCTAACTCTAATTTACCTACAAGTATTTACTTTCTTATACTTCATACTTAATGAGTTTTTTATTATCTATGGGTTGTGTACTTTACTTGTTATTGTAAGTTAGAGACTTTTCCTTTTAACTTTGCCGATACCGTTAGTGCACTCGTGTCTTCCCTTATTCTCGCCTTCTATTGGATCTTGATAAGGGAATGCCCGAGTTTTTGCTGTGTAAGGCTAAGTTTTTGGATAACTTTCACTCGATTTCCACGTGAATAGTTCCAATACAAAAGGGTTGTGTTCGCCTATGATCCATCATGAGGCTATCTTCCAAAAGTTAGAAATTAGTGGGAGCACTTAGTAGAAAGTTAGCCATGCATTTTTACAACTAAGAAAAAAATCACTTTTACAAACCACCAAAATATTTTCCAACAATTCTAAAAACAACTTGTTTTCACTTTTCAATTCTTTATTTGGAAACAAGAACTTTCTTTTTTTTCTTGAACTTTGAAGCCGCAACAAGCTTCCATCGCTCTCCCTCCTTGTGGATACGACCCGTATAGCCACTTCGCTACTACGGAAGAATTGCAAAAGCAGTAACATCAACCCACACTTCCTTCTCTTATTTTAGTGCTTGCTTTTTGCCGATCAAATTTTGGCGCCGTTGCCGGGGAGGGAACGGCTTTATTATTTACTACTAAAGATTGTTCTTTTTATGTGTAGGAGAAGTACCAAGGAGCTCACTATCACGGGAAGCGAAAGAGGTGGCCAAGGACATTGCGCGAGGATTCATTTGCCCTCGGAAAAATTCGTGTAAAAGCGAGTTTTTCCGGTTGAAGTACTAACAAACTCGTTTGCAGGGTTGCCGAAAGCCGCTAAAAAATTGCTTTCTAAATTTTTAGTTTCCTTGGATGCTTCACCTTATGCATGTGTAATAATCTCAATAGAAATTCACTTGTTGCTTAATTGAAATCTGGATTAGACTTTTGCATTTAGAGCACGTGTCTATTTCAATTGATTTCAATTTCTGTTGAAGAGTGCTGGAGACAAGGTACGTGTGCATTCATATAGAATAGGACCAACATTTTGAAGTGATTTACCGCTTTGAATGTTAACTTGTTGTGAATAAACTGCACACTTGCACAATTGACTTTAGGGGCAAAACCCAAATAAATAAGATAAGGTGGGGATTTCATCACCCTTCCTTAGCCCAAAAACCATCTCCAAGTGCACTCACATTTTTCCAAGCCTTAACTAAAAATCAATAGACGTTGGCCCTAGGGACATCTCGGACTCACTAAGAGATTAACCGAGGTTGGAAATTGTAAGAACTATACTCCTGCAAAATCGGTGTCTAAGGAAAGTAGATTGAGAGGCAAAGCCTCGAAAGCTCCGTGGTTTGGCGTAATTAGGCTCGTGGCTCCGCCCGGATACCTCCCCCCGAGCTTTGCCCTTTCCTGGCCGATTAGCTTGTAGTCGAGTTTCTGCAACAACCTTCCCCGGAGAATCGACCAGTTAGGAGTCGTCTAGGTCCAGGTACCTTAGACTAAGGCCTGAACAATGTCTAAACTTGTTGACATTTACAAAAGACCAGTGACAGACAAGCTGACGACCAGTTCTGTATCCGTCTCCGAGAGACAAAGCAGCAACTTGGACTTTGCTGATCCAATGAAGCAGATAGTAAGCCCAGATTGTCTCTGAACAGACCTAAGCAGGTCTAAGATGCTAGGTTAGCTCAACACTTAGCATCACATGAGCCCAAAGGGATAGCCTCGCCTGAGAGGCTAAGTTTGTCCAACTTCGCCTTAAAGCTGTTCAAAACTCCATCAGTACACTAACTTATAGCTTCGCCTGAAGTACTCAGTTAACTCCGCAGAGAGTTAGCTTCGCCCGAAGTCACACATAACCGCGCAGATAGTCGGTAACTTCGCCACAGATGATTATCCAGCTCCGCTGAAGAGCTTTCTGCTAACTTCGCCAGACGCTCCTTCCAGCTCCGTTGAACTCGACACGGCAGCTTCGCTGCGGGTCTGTTATGGTCAACCTTTGACCAATCAAATCTCCAGATGAGATCAAATCTTTAAGATCAAATCTAATCAGGATCAAATATGATTTCAAATTTGGCAGTTGCTTGTCATAATCTCTTGACTCTCCTAAAACAAGTAAGAGGATCAGGGGAGATCTTCCAATTATATGGAAAGGATCAAAACAGATCAGGAGATCGACGCTACCTGCTATTCATAGCTTCACAGAAGCTGATCCTAACCTCGCAGCAAGGCTACTTTTCAGTTTTAAACAGTTTGACTCAATCTGTTTTCAGATTTTCAAGGGACAATTATACCCCCGCCCTCCTTATAAATAGCCCACCAAAGGAGCGCACAGAAACAAAAAAAAAGGGGAAGAGGATGCAAGAGGCGCATAAACACATGCACAGAGAGAGAGAGAGAGACGGCTAAACAGAGACTTATTCTCTTGCTTCTAAGAATTCAGAGAATTTAGAGAACTACTTCTCAAATCAGGGTGCTGATACCCTAAGATCTTCCTCCCTCTCAAGGAATCTCCGGAACCAGGCGAGAAGGAATTCCCAAGTGGAGGCAGTTCGAGAAGTAACAAGAGGGTTCTACCAACCTTCTGTTCTCCGATTCCCCGAACCAGGCGAGAAGGGAATCCTATCGATCGCATCGTCAAAGGGACAAAGTGGTCGCGCGCTGACCAGACTCCTATCGGCACACTTCTCCATAATCTCCTAGGAGATCTATTTGTAATCTTTTGTGTTACTTGTAATTTAGCTCCTCGACACTTTTTTTGTAAGTTTTTCCCTTTGCAAAATCAATGGAAAACACAAGTGTAGAGTTGTAATTCCTCAGTGGAAGTTCCCTGTCTGAGAGGTCCTGTGTGGACATAGTGAAAATCCTTCTGCGTGAAGGCGGGGACGTAGAGCAGTGGCTCGAACCTCGAAACATATATTAGTGTTTGCGTTTCATCCACTATCTCTAAACTCTATCTCTATCATATCTTGCATTGCTTTATATTGTTCATATCACTTACATGCTTGGTATTGCTTGTGTGCCCATACTTGTATTGAACCAAGAGAGCTTCATATAGCACCTCAACTCTTATTTAGAAGAATCTAGAGGAGATAGTCCAGAGCCCTTCACCGGGAATTCGGCTACACTCTTTGGTTACACTTAGTGTGTTGTAATTAGTTTTTAATTCTACATCATTTGTCATTAGA
The DNA here is from genome assembly GCA_038442645.1 of Agave tequilana. Lineage (NCBI taxonomy): Eukaryota > Viridiplantae > Streptophyta > Magnoliopsida > Asparagales > Asparagaceae > Agave > Agave tequilana. The sequence goes on from JAVJIF010030105.1 coordinate 100,173, forward strand.
TTAGCTACTACACCTATTCACCCCTTCTAGGTGTATTTTCAATTGATATCAGAGCCTACGCTCTTGATATTAGGTTTAACTACCTAGGAGTGAGATCTTGGTTAGTTAATCTAGATTTACATTTGCACACATGTTGTTTATACACATATGGATTTTCTTACCCCTCCCATGTATGATGCTACCAACATTGATATTTGGAAAGTTAAGATGTCCACGTATCTTAAAACCTAGGAATGCATGTTTATCTTGTTACTATCAAGAAATCTTATCTTCGTAATGACAAGCATATAGAGGCCAATGCACAAGCGTTAGTGGCACTTAGGCAAACATTATGCAAAGATTATTTATCTATGGTTTCTTATTGAGATTCCGCTTTTGCAGTGTGGAACACATTGACCTCTCTCGAGCTTCAAATGACAAACTATGTGAAGAAGGAATCTAGTGGAGACGAGTCCGAACAAGCTTGCTTTATGATACAATGGAATGACTCTCTTGAGGTAAACTCGGACACTCAACTAGATGATAGTACTAGTTCTTCAGGTGATGACAATATGGATGTCGATGCTTTAAATGAAGAACTTTCATTATTTTGTGAAAACTTGCTAGAAAAATATAAACTTTTGAAAAAGAAAAGTTTTGCATTAAAGAATAAAATAAAAATTTATTTTCAAAACTTAATATGGTTTTGCAAGAAAGGGATGAGATTTCAAGTGAAAGGGACTCCTTAAAATCTCAACTTAACCTTGCCCTAAATGAAAACAAAATTTTAAAGAATAAAAATTATTGTGATGATATTTTGAAGAAAAATGAGGTTTTGTCTTCAAAACTTGAAATTGTTTTAAAAGAGAACAATTCTTTGAAAAATAAAATTACCTTGATTTCAAAAGAATTGGATTTTGTTTCAAAGGAAAATACTTCTTCGAAAAATGATGTCTTCTCATGTTTGTCATATTTCTAGTGTTTCATCTATAGTGATAAACATATTGCATGCTCCACTTCTTCTTCTAAAGTTGAAAATGATATAATTATGTTGAAGAAAAGTGTAGATTGTTTGAGTTCCATTTTGAGCCAATGTGCTATGGATCACAAGAAATTGGAATCCAAGTTTCGTAAGAAACATGCACCTCATATTCATGCACACCATTCGCGACATACACATGCTTTTTATGTTCACACACATGACACTATGTATGCTCATGTGTACACTTGTACACATTGTGAACGTAAGGGCCACCTTGCAAAGTTTTGTTATGATAGAATATATGATTCAAATTTTGTAAATAAATTTATTTGAGTTAGGAAAGGTGCTAACCCCTATGGATCCAATAAGGTATGGGTACCAAAATCACCCCTATTGTATTTGATGTAGGTGTTGCTCTCACATGACGTGAGAGGTATTGGTGCCTTATTGGTGGATGCGTTTGAGCTTGATGGACACTACTTTAGATGCATCACCTTCAAGGAAGTTTAGTGGGACGACCACTATAGTTTGGAGACTTAGAGATTGGTCTATTGATTTTGGTAACTATCTCTAACTCCTATTTTAGTTTACATACTTTCATATAAATGTTTTTAGCATGTTTTGGTTTCAATGCTTATTATGTTAAATGATCATGTTTTGTACTTCATGTGGTGAATACTTGTTTAGATGTAGTTTTCATTAAAACTTGTGTTTATACTTGTTCAAGTAGTGAGCTACACTTGATTATTATATGTTTGTATTTCATTGCTCATTTGTACTCATTACATGTACACGAATAACCTAGTTTTGATGATTCTTTCATTTATACTTGTTATCCCTACTTTTGCACATGTTTTGCTTCATGTATATGTTATTTTTTTTAAACTAATAAATATACATGTATACCCTTGAGTCACTTGCCTTCATGCAAAATTCTATTATGGACTCATTTGTGTTTGGGATATATATGTATATTTTTAGTTTTGATAGAACATACATATACCTTGAAGTTTGTTTAATTTTAATGAAAAATAAATTTTTACGATTTTTATATGTCTTGATGTTGTGAGCTTTATTGTTTATTTTCATAAATATGCTATTCACATGATTCTTGTGCACTCACATTTCTTTTGTTTACTCATGATCTTGTTTTCATGAGCATTTATGAGCTTTATAGATTTCGAGTGTCTACTCTTGTGTATTTAGCATGCTTCATGGGATATATGATTTGTTTGAAGGATTTTTAACTAGTTTTTTAAAAATTACTTTAAACTAGTTATTTGTTCTTCATTTGGTAGTGTTTTCAATTTACAACTATTTCAAATCTTATTTTTGAAAACTTTTACTCGTGGATGGTTGGGCGACCATGCCTCGTGTACCTTATTGAAAATCTATTTAAACATGTACATGAAAGGGAGGTAGTTATGAGTTATACACATGAACTTTATGAAATTTTATCTTTGTATACTCATATGTTTTTTCTATATATGTATGCTTCAAATTTCAAATAATATCAATTTCAATTGGTATTTTCATTTTCATACATATATATATGATTTGATTGTGCTTGTTTTATAATATCTTTACATTCTTAAAGCACAAATTATGTTTATGCTAAGTTGACTTAATTTTAAATGTTAAATGGTATCTTAATAAGCTTATGCATTATTTTCAATTGGTATTTCAATTGGTATTTCAATTGCTAATCATTTCAATTGGTATTTCAATTGGTATTTCAATTGGTATCAAAATATATTTCATATTTTACCTTTCAATTGGTATCAAAAACTTACAATGTTTCACTTTCAATTGGTATCAAAATCTACCATTGATATCTTAAAATTTTTGTTTATCTACAAGTGGTACCAACTTTTGTTTTGTCAAATACAATTTGATTTCAATTGGTATCAAAATTTATTTTGTTGACTTCTAAAAAAAAGAAAAACAAAATTTGTTTTAAAAGTGGTTTCAAGATTTGTTAATATATATATATATATATATATATATATATATATATATATATATATATATATATATATATATATATATATATATATATATATATATATAATTGCCTATATGCAAGGGGAGCTTAACATCTTCTCTATATATAAATTCATGTTGAGTGTATCTCATATTGAAGAGCTTGACCTCTCTCTCTTTTACGTGATACACGTGTGTAGGGGAAGCTTAATATCTCTGCTTATATATTATATATTATGCTTTATGTGAGTTAGGGTCTAGTCATTTCTTCTTCATGTAATGCATGTATGCAGGGGGAGCTAACGTTACGTCTCTCCTCTTCATGAATGTATATCGCATATACATCTTTATTATTTGATTGTCCTCACTCTTTTTTTGATGAATTGACAAAAGGGGGAGAAGAATTTTGAGAGTTTATATATGTATGTTTTATATCCTTGTTTATGCATATATGTTTTTATTTACTTTATGCATTTCATTAAATATCTATTTGTTTATTACTATGCATGAGTTAAGGGGGAGCTTCACAAAGCTTATCTTTAATCCATGCATATATAACTCCATGAGTTTTGTCATCATCAAAAAGGGGGAGATTATTGGCCCAAAGGCCCATCACTCTAGTTTTGATGATGATTAACTCATGTAGTTATAATACTAATGATCTTGTGTTTATATAGTTTCAGATTTAGTATCAAGATCTTAGTAGGTGCTTAGCTTCAACAAAGGAGTTTTGGAGCAAACACATGTAGATTTAAGAGCTCGCGCGTTAAGATCGCATCTAGCACTCAGTTGGAGTCAAGCTCTTTGGATCGTGTTTGGAATGGGTCATCTTGAAGATGAGGATCGATAAGAAGGCTTCGGTTTGTTTTTAGTTTAGTTGTGTTTAGATCTTGTGTAAAGATAAATAGTCTTGATATGCTCAAGTTCACACACACACACACACACAAGTTCAATATGTTTGGTTTTCGGGTTAACCGGTTTTGGATTTCAAGTTCAAGTATATATGGTTTTCATGAATAAATAGAATCAAAACAAGTTTACATAGTTTAATGTATATTGGATTTCATCTATATAGATCTGTGCTTCATATATTTGGAAAAACTTATTTTGATGGTTCTATTCATGTGTTTGGAGTTTTGTAATTAACAAAAACTATTTTTAAATTTATGTCAAAGACATAGATATATCATTTTTATGTGTAGTGGATTCTATCCATACACAATATACTTCAAATGTGTTTCAATATCATGTTTTTGTATTTATACAAGTTTTGGAGAAAACGGTTTTTCTTTTCAAAATTCAAGTTTTGAAAAATACGGTTTTTGTTTAAGGCCAAATATTTTCTATCACAAAAATAGTTCAAATAGTTTGTAATATGTGTTGATTTTTGGTCACACATATTTGTTATTCAAATATCTTATAAGAACTTATTTTTGTGAAATTTATAGGATTTTATGGGATTTTATTGATGTTAAATAAACCTGGTTTCAAGTTCTGAAAATCCCCAGCCAGATCAGCTGGCGGTCGACCGGACCAGTGGTCGGTCGACTTGACCGGTCGACCGATGTGCATGAGACGTGCACAAAGGCCAGCCAAGTAGGCCAGTCGACCGCGCGGTCGACGACTGAAAGTACCCAAGTCTCGGGTACTGCCTGTCGACCGGGCAGTCGACCGACAGGCTTGGCCTGGATGACCGGGCGGTCGACCGGAGGCACAACGGTCAGAAATATGACCGACCGGCCGGTCGACCGGAAGGGTATTCTGGCCATTTCTGCTGCCAACGGCTAGTTTTTGAGAGAGGCTATAAATAAGCCATCTCTTGAGTTGTTTTCAACAAGAATTTCAAGAGCTATTTTCTCATCTTTACAAGTGCATTTGCAGCAAGTTTTTGAAGAGTTTTTGTGCCAAAAGGATTTATCTTTTATTTGTTTTCATGGGTTGAAAAAATTAAAGAAAAATAGAGTTTTTACGAATTTGATTTTTGATCTTCATTCTTATCTCCATCTAGTATTTTTCTCAAGTATTTTTCTTTGTTATTTGTTGTCCAAACATCTTGTTTTCTCACACTTGAGCTATCATATCTATCCTATCTATAGGATCTTGTTTTTGGTGAGAAAAATTGTTTGTAGTTTATTGTGATCACCAAGTGTTGTAATCTCTTTGCTTTGGGTTTTGATCATCCATCTTGTGTAGAGGTGATTGAGATTGTGATTTGGGTTTGTGTCTTGTCCCTCTTGTGTAGAGGTGATTGTGGTGGAGTTTGACTTTGTGCCTTTACCCCTCTTGTGTAGAGGTGATTGTTATTTTGGCTTTGTGCCTTGCCTCTTCAGTAGAGGTGGTTGTATTTGAGAGTAGAGTTGTATACTCCAAGTGTAGAGTTGTAATTCCTCGGTGGAGGCTCCCTGTGTGGGAGGTCCTGTGTGGAAATAGTAGAAATCCTTCTGTGTGAAGGCGTGATGTAGAGCAGTGGCTCGAATCTCGAAACATATCTTAGTGTTTGCGTTTGATCCACTATCTCTAAACTCTATCTCTCTCATATCTTGCATTTCTTTATATTGTTCATATCACTTACATGCTTGGTATTGCTTGTGTGTCCATACTTGTGTTGAACTAAGAGATCTTCATATAACACCTCAACTCTTATTTAGAGGAATTTAGAGGAGATAGTTCAGAGCCCTTCACCGAGAATTTGGCTACACTCTTTGGTTACACATAGTGTGTTGCAATTAGTTTTTAATTCCGCATCATTTGTCATTAGATTAGTTATTATACCTATTCACCTCCCCTCTTGGTGTATTTTCAATTATCACTAATGCAACTTTCTCAGTTATCATCTATTTTTACCATATCTTGTATCCTTACTCTTCTTGCCACATCTCTCTCTCTCTCTCTCACATTCTCAGTAAGTGTTTCTTTAATATAGATTTTGTTACTTTTCTAGAATTACAAATTTGGAAAGCGTATTGAAAAGAATATGTCATCTCACAATTTAAAATATCACATATTATTTCCTCATTGTTTTACTTTTCCTTCACATTCAAAGTGAATCAATTGGAAACATCTTGCTACAGTGTTATTACATTAAATATACAGGAACATAATAAATATAAAAAATCTAAAAAAAATTATAAACAGTAATTGAATTGATGAAAATTTTAAAAAATATAAAAGGAAACTGGACAGAAATTGATGAAGGTAGACAGAAAAATTATAAGATGGACATAAAAAGAGAAAGTTGGACAGAAATTGATGTAGATAGACAGAAAGAGAGTAAGTGGACATAAAAAGAGAAAGTTAAACAGAAATTGAAAAAGTTGATGGACATAAAAGGAGAAAGTTGGACAAAAATTGGCGAAGTTGGACCAAAAAATGTAAGGTGGACATAAAAAGATAAAGTTGGACAGAAATTGACGCAGGTGGACATAAAGAGAATAAGGTGGACAAAAAATGAAAAAGTTGGATAAGAATTGACATAGGTAGGCAGAAAAAGAGTAAGGTGGACATAAAGAGAAAATGTTGGATAAAAATTAAAAGGTGTAAGGTGGACATAAAACGAGAAAGTCGGATTGAAATTGACATAGGTGGATATAAAAAAAGTAAGGTGGTCATAAAAGAAAAAAGGTGGACTAAAGGAAGTAGAGTGGATATAAGAGGAGAGAGTTGAAAAGAAATTGATGAAGGTGAACACAGAAAGAGTAAGATGGACATGAAAGAAAAAAAATTTGACATAAATTAACGAAGTTGGACAGCAAAGGAGACGGATGAACATAAAGAGAAAGTTGAAAAGAAATTGACGTAAGCGGACAGAAAGAGAATAAGATGAACATAAAAAGAAAAATTTAGATTGAATTGACGAAGATGGACAAAAAGAGAGTAAGTTGGACATAAAAAGAGAAAGTTAAACAGAAATTGACGAAAATGAACAAAAATAGAGTAAGACGGAATTATCTGTATGCAGTAGACAAAATAAACATCCGCACCGAGCTCCGCCTATGAGCTCGTCGTTCTCCCTCCAAGCTGGACAAATTATATTAATTTTTAGTTTAAGATATACAAGTGAAAAATAAATAAATAAATATTCATATGTTAAGTAATTTTTGTTTTATAAAAAATAAAGGTTAAATAATTTTATAAAACAAGCCATTAATTACTTTTTTTTTTCTTCGCTTATTTTCATTTTCAAAAAAATTAGATAATTTTATAAATTTTTTGGTTAAATTAACAACATAGTTTTAAGTGGACAAATAACAATTGAAGTGGCAACAAAATAATTTCTCCAAGAAAAAGACCAAACACCAGTTGTCAAAGAAAGAGTGGACCACAGCACATCACGTGGGCTAACTAAAATATAAAAGATATCACGTGGGTCAACTAAAGGAAAAGCAATAGAGTCAGTACAAAAATAAAATGAACAACTGTTCTGCACGAGGTGGGGACAAGGAGCTGCACACCAAACATTGTCAAAGGATCTTTGAGGACTTTTTGACACAAACCAACTTCGCTGGGGACCTAACATTAATTTTCCCTTCTTTTGTTTTTTATCCATGTTGTAGGCCCTTGCTTAACCAATTAATTAAGTTCAAGATGGCTAACTTCTAACTCTAAAATTAGCACCCAGCCACCCACCAACGGGCTCACATCCACAATCATATATGTCAAGTTCTTGAAAATTGAAACAATCAAAATGGTTACCATCGAGTATGGCAATAAAATTGATTGAGTGTTGAGCTGTTGATCAATCTTAATATATATATTCCATGGTAATTAACAAGAATTTCCCAGAGTGTTGAGAGAGAGCCAGTCAGGTCAAGTCATAATAAAGAAGAAATTCACCATTAACTTATATAATATGCTACTTTCAATAAAACAAAAATGAACGAAAAATTATATATTGCATAATGGATATGTTATATGCACGTGCGAAAGAATATCTTACCCTAGCCATGTGAAAAAGCTAACTTCAACATTTTTAGCGAAACTAAATTAAAATTGGGAGAGCAGATACCATGTAGACCGAAAAGTATAATAATATAATAAATGTGTAAGCATAGGGGTTGATTTGGAAACCCTAGGTATTTTAGGCTTGACACGCACACACACGCACGTGCGCACACAAACCCTAGGGTTTTGGGCTCTATAAATAGAAACCGATTACTCCAATTGAGAAATATCAAAATCTAATTGGAGTGAGACGGCGGCCGTAGTTGGAGATTTCGAAAGCGATTGATCGTATTTTGAATTTGAGGAGAGAGCTTGAGCCCGTTGCATCTCCTACCAGTGAGATTCATGGGATTATGGATGAGATCTCTCACTTGCAGGTACTAGATCCAATTTTACTTTCACTTCTGTTCATATTAGATCTAGTAGTTTAGGTTACAACAATAAATTCGATCCCAATTCTCAGAAATACTTTTGAGATCAATATTATAAATTATTGATTTTCTCTGATAGACTATTTAAGTTGAATAAATTGCGTTTTTTTTTTCCTAATTAGATTCATTCTAGTTCATTATTGTTTAACCAATTGCTTGATCGAATACTCATCTATCTATGTATTACAATATTAGTAGATATAGAAATTGTGTCAGCGTATTGATTAATTTGTGTATCACCTACAAAATTTGAACCAACAATGTCTTCTTTTATCTTAAACATCCTTGCCTTTACCAAAATGGGTAAGTTGTAAATTATAGATGAGTGCTTGGATAAATGAAAGACCATCTAAAACTAAATACTAGTTAGTACGACAACCATTAAGAAAATTAAAAATATAAGAATCAATAAACCACAATTTATCAAAAGCATATAAGTACATATTAATTAAGTATTTCATTTGCGGTTCACACAAAATAAAGATTGCAAAAGTGAAAGGGTATAATATGTCGAGATAGACATGTGTCATTCCAAAATGATTTGAGCCCGAATCCTTCCCACTCAAATTCAACCATCCAACATTCGAATACAAGATCCGCTCTGTTGAAGTTGATCTATATTATTTCAAGTATTTATAAACCAAAAATCAAGTGTATTGAATACTTTTTGCTCATCCTTCAAGCGGCGTAAAATGGACGACCGAAAGTAGTGAGTTAGTTAGATCTATGTCTTTAGACATACAAATTCTCGATCCGGCCATTTGATTATGATCTAGGCATTTAAAAACCCCTACAAACCAATTTTTGTTAGGTTTCAAATGTTTTATACCGTTAAACTAACCACCTCACTATTTAGGTCGTCTGTTTTTTTTCTACTTGATGTATGGGTAAAATGTATTCAAAACACTTGATTTTTGGGTTATACATATTTGAAATAATATAGATCAAATTCAACGGAGTGGATCTTGTATTCGAATATCGGAGGGTTGAATTTGAGTGGGAAGGATTCGGGCTCATATGAATTAGACACGTGTCTAAATGCAAGTCTAAATCATTTTTAACATTTACAAACAATCACTTTACTGTTGAATTAAATACAATGTGTAAAATAAATTAATAAAAAAATCTAACACATGCAGAAGTTATATTTTACAGTGTGAAAGCACCTGTAAAAAGATCAATTAGTATTTCACCACAAATGTTGTGGAAACACGGCTTTTGCCGTGTTTGCGCGGCACAATTGTGGGCTCTGATGCTCTGTCTTCTTGGGTAGAGGCACAGAGTAGCAATATGTCAACTATAACTCTTCGATTCCTGAATTCAGTCTAGCACACAAAAGCAAAGAAGAAAATGTTAAATTATTTAAGTAAATCAAAAAAGAAAATGAAAACTTACCGTCCCTCCCTGGCAACGGCGCCAAAACTTTGATTGAGTTTAAACCTGCACACAGAAAATGGTAGTTTAAAATTTAAGATTGAAACGTGCAAGATACTCAATACTACCGCTATAGCGAGTGGTTATGCGGGTCGTGATCCACAAGGAGGACTAGCGATGGAAGTTTTTATGTAAGTTCGTTTCTTTTTGAGTTTACAAAAAGAAGTTAGATGTTTCTTCTCAGTTTTAGAAAAAGAAAACAAAAAAGTTAAATTAGAAAATGTGAAGAAGATGGTAAAAGAAAAGATGATGATGTTGTTGTTTTATTTACAAACGAAAAGGAAAAACTAAATAAAGAGGAGAATGTTGGTTTTGAAGTAGAATTCTAAACTAAGAATTAAAAGAAAACTAAAATTTCTTTGAACTCATTTATTCTTATGGTTGTTATTCTTAGTTTTTTGGTTTATACCTTTTTGGAGTGTAATTTTGCTCTTTATAAAATTTTTTAGTTGTAACGGGTGCAACCCTTTCGAACAGACACATAAGTTCGCTTGGAACGGGCATAACCGTTCCGAATAGATATATCCGTTTACTGAACAGACACATCCCTTCGGTAGTAACTGGATATCCCCGAACAGACACATCCATTTAGTCAGAATGGGCTCAGCTGTTCCGAATAGACACACCGTTTCATATACCACTTTTAATGTGGGGCTAAAGAGTTTTCACACTTTTTTGTCCTATTTTGCTCTTATTTTAGGTCAACTTTCGACTTGAATATCTCATTCATTTGAAGACAGAATTGAACATGTGAATATAAAATGTTCATCGTCACATTCATCGCCAATGGAAGGAGAACACATTGCAACCATCTCCTGCGCATTCTGAACATTAGGTCCCGTCTAAAATTTAGCTCAAATTTCTCAAAAAACTCACTTAGTTAATTTCAAATTTCCAACAATTTTTGTTCTTGCAGGACTGTTAGGGTCCCATGGATCCCTGCCAAAGTGAGAAGACACCGATCCTTCTTGGTCACGTGCTGCTTGGAAGAGGTTGGAGTAGTGCGAAGCAAGGGTGACTTCTGAGCACCATTTGTCCCACCAAAACCTCATACTTCTTCTGCTCCATACTTTCAACGAAATTGATGACATGAAAATTTATTTGACTGCATGAATTTCCTTTCAGAATTGAGAAGCCGATCGAGAATTTATCTTATCTATTTAGATTAATAGGTAAGAAACTCTTACGCTTAGCCTAAAACTAGGATAACCTAGTTTGCTCTTATCCATTATCACGCCTATTCCTACACGGTTTCACTTGAAGGATACTTTAAACATGGAATGGAATTGGTCTCAAATTCAATGAATAGGATATTAGAGCTTAGCATATAACTTAAGAAAACTACAATTACATGTGATATATGTACAATATTATCTTTTTTTTCCCTAAGCACATAACACTACTAATTCTCAAGTATATACTAGAGTATCATACTAGTCTCCTCTCTGGTTTTACATTTCAAGGCTCCTCAAAATATCAGGTTTATATTCAAAATAAGAAATAAACAGGAGATGAATCTTGATAATTATGTAGTTTAATCTTTCTTAATTGTTAGAATTTAATATAATAAGTAATTACCATTTTTTTCAAAGGTTTGGTTCAAAGAATGCTCTCAAGATTCGATTATTTTCGTAATAATTATTTTTCATGGCACACCTAATATATCTTTGTAAAAAAAAGGAAATATAGTAAACCTTTTCCATCTATTTAGGGGAAACATTATGACAACGCCAAATACATAATGCTGACCTCAAATAGATGGGATAAGGCTTACTACTTTCCTTCAACAAAGATTCGAACACTGCCCACCCTCTGTGAGAAAGGAGTGTTCTAACCATTTGACCACTAAACTGGAGACGACAAAAACATATAACTCACCAAGTTATTAGAGAAAAATTCAAAGCATTATTTTAATGTTTTGGGTTAACTGCAAAAAACTCCTTATACTATCAGGGTTGGTGTGACTCTTTATACTCTCTAAACTATGACACTTTTACCGTCTTGACCGCAACTTCCTTTATCTTTTCGGTTAAAAGGAGCAGTGACCTCCTAAACCTAATCTCCCAGTTTTTAGCTCCCATAATATTAATTATATCCTTTAATTATCAAAATTAGGGTTAAAATTATTAATTCAATTTAATATAAAATCAATTCAATTCAATTTATTTTTTAAAATCCACTATCACTTTTTCCTCTTCAAACCTATAATCACTGTCTCTTCCTCCTCCATCACCTTCTCATCCTCCTCCTTCCTCCTCAAAATCACCATTAAGATATCTCCTCCTACTACTAAGACCCAACACCATTGTCTCCTCTTCTACCATCATCTCCTCCTCTTTCTCCTTGAACCTTATATCACCGCCATCATCATATTATTGTGAAATTGATATGCTCTAATACCAATTGTTATAGCAAATCGACGCTATGACACCAATTGTTACTCCCGGAGCGACGTTTGCGAAACTTGACAACATGATCAGTACTTGTAAAGGAAAACTATTGTAAAGCAAAATAGCAATACCTAGACAAAGGAGCAAAAAGAAATAACACAACGATTTAACGTGGTTCGGCCCCAACTTGCTTTATGTCTATGAGAGAGAATATGAGAGAGTTTTATTAATAAACTTGATACAAAGAGATCTATCCTTCCTCTTGATGCAACAAGAGTATTCACCTTTCTTCTTAAACTAAACCTAAGTTACAAAAGAATTACCTTATCTCTATGCAACTTCACGTTACTCCTCTCTTTCTTGGCTTCTTCTGATCTCTTGTTACTTGAGATTAACTTACAATGCTGGGTTACAATATTTATTTATAAGATTTTACAAAATAACTCCTATTTGGACTATGAGATGATTTTTGCCGTTGGATGCTTGAAGAATCTTGATCAATTCTATTAGGAGTTGATCTCCTTGATTTAGAAGAATTCTAGACCCTTTAATCTTTAGAAACAAGCCTTCATTGAATAGAAACTAAATTCTATTCATACTCCATTAGAAAAGAAAACCAGAGTCTAAAAAGAAAATCATTTTTGCTTCAGGAAACACTCGATTGTCAACTTATCCTTATGATTAGTCGACTAATCCTTACCATTAGTCGACTTATAAACTATATAGTCGACTACTGTATAATGCTTCCTCTCTGTTTATGCTTCTATATTTGCGCAGTCGAATATATAATCGACTGATCTTGTGCATTAGTCGACTTATACATTTTATAAGTCGACTAATCAGCACCATCTGGGTCTAATTGAGTGTTTAGAGAGGATAATATAGGCTTAGGAAGCAAATAACAAAGGAGAAAAGAGGGTGAGTGAGTAATGAGAGAGAGAGAGTGTGTGTGAGAGAGAGAGGAGGGGATGGCTGGTGGCTGGCAGGGTGCTGCTAGTCGGCCGGCAGCAAAAGGGAGAGGAGGGAGTGAGAGAGTGGAAGGGGAGTGAAGAGAGAGGAGTGATGAAAAATGAGTAATAATTCTCATCTACTTTCATATATCTTCCCCTAAAAATGAGAGATCATGCCATGTGTACTCTAAAAATCTCACACTTCATCTCCACCCTACACATATAGGTATGGTCCCATACTCCCCCCCAATTCATGTTTACTAACCAAGCATGGTTGAAATGATATGATCAAAAGTCGATGTCCTTTTATGTATAATATACAAACTATTTACATGACTACATACATTAGTATAAAAATTAGGTATGGATACTCTATCCCAAGAATTATATGTACTAAGTCTCATTCTCTTAATGTCGGTACTGTGCTCCACTCCGGGGACTGCGCTCCAAGGTCATTCCGAACACTTTTCCAGGTTCACTCCAAGGATTCTTCTGAGATCACTCCGAGTACTCGAGGGCCCTCTTTTGAGATTACTCTAATCACGCTTCCAGGATGGGTAGGATATTTGACTAGTCTAGTATCACAACTATCTGTTGGTTGCTACCCTACTCATGTATTAGTCGACTAGACGGGGTTCAAACTCAAATACATATCTATTGGTCTCTCCACTCGTCAACTACACTGGTAATTAGTCGACTAGTCAGTGCATAATTACACACATTCACTAAGCAGCATTTATATACTCATATACATACATTACTACAACCAACTCTCATCAATCACAATCACGTGTGTGTGTGGGTGCACGCGCGCGCACTTATACACACATATACATCGAATATATTAAATATCATATCGTATCATATTCATATACATCTATATGTATATCTACATATCCATACACGAATATAATCATATAAATATTTTCAGACCATTACATCCATCAAAGCCAAGCCCTTCCTCCACTTCATCTTTGCCGCCCACCACCTCCCCTTCTCCTTCAAATTTCACTCCATCCTCATTCACGCTTTCTTGGCTCCAATCTCGCCTCGACTGCTCGCCTCCACCACATTGACGATCCCATCGCCCGTTCCCTGACCTCATCTGCTTGATCGCCGATACATGCCCCCTCTGCCACCCTAATCTCTTTCTCCGTCTCTCAGAGAGAGAGAGAGAGAGAGAGAGAGAGAGAGGGAGGGGGAGGGAGATGGGGGAAAACCCTTTGCAGCCCACTTACAAGTTGCAAAATACACTTGCAAGTAGAGAAAATCACAATTCTTTAAGGCTCACATGGGCTACAAGTGGGCTGCAATTAAGATTTCCACTTGCAACCACAAACAAACACATAAATTTTTTTTGTACTGCAAGTGGGCTGCCTACTTGCAGCAACTAAATACACCCTATGAGAAAGGAGTGTTCTAACCCCTTTACCACTCACCTGGAGACAATAAAGATATATAAATGAACAAATTAATATAGAAAAACCCAAATCATTATTTTAATATTTTTATTAAAAAATTATGCAAAAGTATTATCTACGGAGAGAGACAAACCCACTAGAAGCCTATGAAGTGTAAAAGATTCTAATAATAAAGTGAAACCCTTTATATACCTATATATATATATATATATTTCCTTCATTTCCTTACGCAATATTATGCATCTCATACAGTAATTCCTTGTGAACTTCCATTTTTAAGTTTTCATATCTTCTTATAGATTTAGACTGATAGTCCAAAAATTGTTGAAGTCACAGTATTACAATAAGAGCACCTTCATATAATAAATGGAATTAGAAAGGTCAGGCGCGAAATTAAGCCATTTTAAAGTTGGTTGTTCAATAAATCTTACAAGAGAAAAAATATGGACAAAGAAGAAATTTTAAAATGAGCTGACTGAAGGAAAAAAATGAATTAAAAACATATTTAGTATCTATGTTGTATCGTAATTGGTAAACAAAGTGGGTCACTTGTATATCACTTTTATATTCCTGCTATATTAATTTCTCTCCACATAAAAAGTAGAAGCTACTAGGTCATGGGAGACTTAAAATTACATGAATCTTTTATGCTGCATGTAATAAAGTTGATTTTTTTTCTTTTGTAAGGTATACGGAACCAACTAACTTTATAATGCTTAAGTCCCACACGTGACCGTTTAAATATCACATATTATATAAAGGGACTCTAGACCATGACTTCAAAAAATTTTGAGCGGCCATTCTAAGTCCCTTAAAAAGAACTACTGTATGAGATGTATAATATTGCGTAAGGAAATGGAGGAAAATTATATACTTGGACATACAAAGAGTACTTGATTATTAGAATTTTCATTTACTTAATAGTTTCTAGTTTAATATTTGTCTCTTTTTTCTATAGATAATAATTTTACATAATTTTTCACTAAAAACATTAAGGTAAATTATAGGAGAACCCCCTGTACTATCAAGGGTTTGGCAATTTACCAAATGAACTATGAAAATAGCAACTTTACCCTCTTGAGAGTAACTTTCATAATATTTTTTGTCCAAATGAGTCACATGAGTATCATGAAATCTATTTAATTCCCTTAATTAATTCAGTGACTATGTTTAACTAAAACATTACTAATCCTAATTTACTCCTAAATTCCTAATTATCTTCTTTTCAAAAAACCCTGGCTAAATTGAGATGATGATGGTAGGGAGAAGGCGGATTGGGTTGGGATGATAACGGTTTTAGTTGAAAAAGAGGAGAGAGAAGTTTGGACTAGGCTAGAGCTGGGGCTTATATTTGCATTGAGAAAGGATTTTGGTGTTAGATGGTGGTAGTCGTGAAAAAAGGTACATGATGGCATGGTATAAGGTTCAAGAAGAAGAAAAAGAAGATGATGGTGGAAGAGGAGGAGACAGTGGTGTTGGGTTTTAGTAGGAGGAGGAGGAAGAGATGGTCTTAATGGTCATTTTGATAAGGAAGGAGGATGAGAAGGTGATGGAGGAGGAAGAGATGATGATTGTAGGTTTGAAGAGGAGAAAGTGGCAGTGGATTTTAAAAAATAAATTGAATTGAATTGGTTTTATTTTAAATTGAATTAATAATTTTAACCATAATTTTGATAATTAAGGGATATAATTAATATTATGAGAGTTAAGACTGGGAGATCAGTTTTAGAGGGTCACAACTCCTTTTGACCGAAAAGGTAAAGGAAGTTGCGATTAAGAGGTAAAGTGTCATAGTTTAGAGAGTGTAAAGCGTCACACCTCACCCTGATAGTATAAGGAGTTTTTTTGCAATTAACTCAGAATATTAAAATATTGCTTTGAATTTTTCTCTAATAACTTGGTGACTTATAGGCTTTTGTCGTCTCCAGTTGAGTGGTCAAGTGGTTAGAACACTCCTTTCCAACAGAGGTGGGTAGTGTTCGAATCTTTGCCGGAGCAAAGTAGTAAGCCTTATCCCATCTATTTGAGGTCAGCATTATGTATTTGGCGTTGTCATAATGTTTCCCCCAAATAGATGGAAAAGGTTTACTATATTTCCTTTTTTTACCAAGATATATTAGGTGTGCCATGAAACTAATAATTACAAAAATAATCGAATCGTGAGAACATTCTTTGAACCTAACCTTTGTAAAAAAAATGGCAATTACTTATTATAGTAAATTCTAATAATTAAGAAAGATTAAACTATATAATTATCAAGATTCATCTCCTGTTTATTTCTTATTTTTAAAATAAACCTGGTATTTTGAGGGGCATTGATATGTAGGACCAGAGAGGGGACTCGTATGGTACTTATACATTCTTTGAGGAGCCTATATTCTCTGCTTGATCCTTCTTCACAGTCTCAGAAATCCCAGTATTTATAGGTAAAAACCAAACGAGGGAGAGTATACGAAGATTAGGGCCAAACGCTCCCCCTGATTCCATTGGCTAGCCGCGAAAAAGCGACTTTGGCCATGTTTTCGCAGCCTGGGTGTGACCAGGTGTCCACACCCGGGGGGTGCAGATACCTGATTTTGCGATCTTCTTTTATCTCTTGCTGGATTTTCAGATTTTGGTCCTGTATTTGACGAAACCTCCTTTGGTCTTCAGTTTTAACCAATTAATTTGTGAAAATTTGTTTTAACTGGTTTTATCTTCTCTGATTTGCCCTAATCTACACTGATCTTTGATTTGAATTATTTCTGAATTAAATCAGAATTTTGATGGACTTTTGGGCTCATTTCTCTTCCCTCTCCTTTAGTCAAGGCCTGCATATAGTTTATACAATAAATAGGATTCAAAACAGAGTTTATTAAATAATAAATATGGAAATGTGACAATAATATGTAGTATCAGCGACCGATCAACAGACACATTTGTTCAGCGAACAGACACATCTATTCCGTCAAAATGGATTATCTCCAACAGACACATCCATTCGGTCGTAACAGACACAATCGTTACGAATAGACATGTATATTCACTAAATAGACACATTCATTTGCATATCACTTCTAATATTGGACTAAAGAGTTTTCACTCTTTTTGGTCCCATTTAGCTCTTATTTTAGGCCAATTTCCGACTTGAATATCTCCTTCATTCGAAAATAAAAGTAAAAATGTGAATATACAACGTTTATCGCCACGTTCATTGCCAATAGAAGGAGAACACATTCCAACCATCTCTTGTAGTCTTGTGTATTCCGAAACGTGTCCCGCGTAAAATTCAGCTCAAATTTCTCCAACTCACTTAGTTAATTCCAAGTTTCCAACAATCCCCATAATGAATGGAGATTCAAGAAATTATACACACTATGAGACTGACTTCTATAGTGAAAGGCACTTTAGGAAAGAAACTGTATCAGAATAGGTGAACTAGGTCTTGAACCATCTGTAGCGAAAGCCATATTGGACTTACTAGTCAATCAGTGAACTAGGTCTTGAACTATTGGCTATTTGTGTAAGTCAAGTCAACAAGTCTCATGCAGTAACTTTTCAAAATCAACTTTGATTTTCAGTTGTGTTCATTTTAGCCTTGGACATTCTTGATTTTAAAGAGTGTGTTTAGGGAATCACAACCACCATAGAGACTCCTAAAGAGTCGGCCTCAGCTCTACACTCACATAGGTGATCATTCTATTAAGAGTAGTCTACTCTACCCCATTTGTTTCGATAACGAGTTATAGGCATCATTAAAAGCGTTAGATTATCCTAAATCCAATTGTAGAAAGCATTTGGGAGCACCATAGGAACGGGTTGGAGTCAAGTTTTAAGTGCTTACTCGCATAGTTGATCATAACTAGTTTTTTTCTTGAACTTAATTCGTGGGATCTCCATTCGCTAAGTGAGACTTTCATTAAGTTGACTCTGTATGGTTAGGCTTTTAACCCCATTCACTTCGATGCGCAGTTTATACGCACTCCACTTAAACTTTTAGTGAATGGAGTTGTTAGGTTATCTTTTGATGCCACAAAGTTAATTAAGATAACACCATTTGAGAGTGATTGCCTAACGATATTATGTCTTTGATGGATGTGTCTAAATTTACTGTTGTATATAAATTTTGCAACTTAGAAGTTGTTTGGTTGTTACAGTGAATGCATATGGCGGGCACTGACTTTGGTCATAAAGGTATATCCTTCAAAATTGTCGAAGCCACTCTTCTTCTTCTCCAGCCTTATCCATGGCTAAAAATTTCAATTCCATTATGGAACGGGTTATGTAAGTTTATTTGAAGGATTTTGAAGATATGGTCACGCCTCCAAGAGTAAGAATATATCTGCTAGTTGATTTTAATTTTTCAGAATCTACAATTCAATTTGCATCACTATACCCTTCAAGTACAGGTGGATACTTCATATATCTTAAGACATACTCTTTGGTATTCTTCAAGTAGCCCATTACTCGTAGTAGAGCATGTCAATGATCGTCACTAGGATTACTAGTGTACCTGCTCAATTTGCTTACATCATAAGCTATATCAGGTCTAGTACAATTCATTAAATACATTAGACTTTCGATGATTTGAGAATACTCCAACTATCGCTTTTCAGTTCCTGTATTCTTGTGAAAGTGGATGTGTGGGAAAAATAATTTGTATTCCCTTTGATCTCATGTTCCTTGAATCTTTCTATCATCTTGTCCATATAGTGTGACTGAGATAGACTGATTTCATCTGGTCTAGTAATTTTAATTTCTAAAATTACATCAGCAACACCCAGATTCTTGTCAAAATTATTGCATAGCATATTTTTAGTAGACTTAATAACTCTGATATTAGTCCTGAGTATCAACATGTCGTCTACATAGAGACAAACATTGATACATGCATTTCTAATTATTTTAGAGTAAACATACTTGTCGCATTTGTTGATAGTGAATCCATCCCTGATCATGATATATCGAACTTCTCATGCCACTGTTTAGGAGCATATTTCAGCTTCTTTTCACATTTGTGCTTTTGAAATAGACATAGTTTTCTTAAATATTTGAGGCTCGCTTTCAAGCGCATATGCTACAAAGTTTGGACCAAAGAATTTATATATTCTTGATCTCTTACTCCTTGGATCAACTCCACATCAATTGTCGGTTCACTAGGTCTTTTATCCCTGAACGTTATTTCGTGTGTTCTTTTCCCAGAAGCATTATTTTCTTTTTATTTGTATGGAAAGACGTCTTCAAAGAACACAACATCTCTTAATTCAATAAATATGTTTACACGAATATCCAGTATTTCTGACTTGTGTACCAAAAAACTGTAGGCACTGCTTTTCAAGATATAGCCTATGAAAATGCAGTCCACCAATTTAGATCCCACCTTAGTCTTCTTAAGTAGTGGCGTTGGTACCTTTACAAGGCACCCCCACATTTTGAGATAATGATAGGAAGGAGGCATTCTATGTCACAACTCAAATGGAATATGACCAAGATTCTTATGGGATACTCTGATTTGCGGTTGATAGGGCTCTCCCTACAAGTTTTGTGGTGATCCAAAACTTATGAGTAAAGAATTGACCATCTATTTAAAGTTTTGTTCTTTCTTTTAACAATTTCGGTCCGCTGAGGAGTGTATGGTGCTATGATTTGGTGGATTATACTAAAGGTAGCACACAAGTCACTAAATCATTTAATTTATATTCTCCACCTCGATTGAATTTTAAAATCTTTATATTTTTGTTGATTTGATTCTCGCCCTTGGCTTTGTATGTTATAAACATACTTATTTTTTGACTGATCACGGTCTTACTATACACCATTTAGTACTTAAGAAAACATCATACGATGAACTTTTTACTATTGGCATCCTCCATTTTCGGAATAGGAAGAGGAGCAGACATCACAGTCTGGTTTGGTATTCTTAGTGCCCCACTGACACTCTCTTGAAGAGTATCAGATATTTTTTGCAATTCAAGCAAAGTAAAAGTTAGCAACTTCAATACATGTCCTTGGTAATTTTGAGGAAAACGAAAATTGTTAAACAACTTTCAAAAATAAACTCTTTAAATGAAAAGATCTCTTGTTAGTATTTTGTAAAACAAGTATTAAGAAATTTGAAATCTGAGTAAAACAAAAATTACTTGCTGACGCAACCTACACTAGAAAAAGCGTAACTGTCTTAAGATTGTTGAGTATTAAGTGATTTGAAATCTCAGTTAAACAAAAATTACTTGCTGACGCAACCTGCACTAGAAAAAGCGTAACTGTCTTAAGATTGTTGAATACTTAATTTAACGTAATCCCTTTAATAAGAATGTTAGTTCAAATAGACAAAGAATAAATTGAAATTCAATAATTCCTACAACCACTAAGCGTTAGTATAAACAGACAGAGTGACAAAATAAAATCAAATTTTAGAGTGAGATACGCGTAAATCGAATCTCCTTAAGACAATTATGTCTCCCGCTATGGTCATATGGGATAATGGATGCTGATCTCCTAAAAATAATACTCTTTCACATGTTCTGTGCAACACTTTACAAAATCACATGCAATCGAATCAAAGTTAACCCGTACCTTTCACTTATTCAAAGAACGAAAGTAGAAAAAGGGCACATACCGAAAACCAGAATACAGACAGAATTCTGGAAAATTCGATAAAAATTCTTTGAACTCATTTATTCTTATGGTTGTTATTCTTAGTTTTTGGGTTATACCTTTTTGGAGTGTAATTTGCTCTTTATAAAATTTTTCTGTTGTAACAGGTGCAACCCTTTCGAACAGACACATAAGTTCGCTTGGAACGTGCATTACCATTCCGAATAGATATATCCTTTTACTGAACAGACACATCCCTTCGGTAATAACTGGATATCCCCGAACAGACACATCCATTTAGTCAGAATGGGCGCAACTGTTCCGAATGGACACATCCGTTCATATACCACTTTTAATGTGGGACTAAAGAGTTTTCACTCTTTTTTGTCCTATTTTTCTCTTATTTTAGGTCAACTTTCGACTTAAATATCTCATTCATTCGAAGATAGAATTGAACATGTGAATATACAATGTTCATCGCCACATTCATCGCCAATGGAAGGAGAACACATTGCAACCATCTCCTGCGCATTCCGAACATTAGGTCCCGTTTAAATTTAGCTCAAATTTCTCAAAAAACTCACTTAGTTAATTTCAAATTTTCAACAATTTTTGTTCTTGCAGGAATGTTAGGGTCCCATGGATCCCTGCCAAAGTGAGAAGACACCGATCCTTCTTGGTCACGTGCTGCTCGGAAGAGGTTTGAGAAGTAGAAGCAAGGATGACTTCTGAGCACCATTTGTCCCTCCAAAACCTCATACTTCTTCTGCTCCATACCTCCAACGAAATTGCTGACATGAAAATTTATTTAACTGCATGAATTTTCTTTCAGAACTGAGAAGCCGATCGGGAATTTATCTTATCTGTTTAGATTAATAGGTAAGAAACTCTTATGCTTAGCCTAAAACTAGGATAACCTAGTTTGCTCTTATCCATTATCACGCCTATTCCTACACGGTTCCACTTGGAGGATACTTTAAACATGGAATGGAATTGGTCTCAAATTCAATGAATAGGATATTAGAGCTTAGCATATAACTTAAGAAAACTATAATTACATGTGATATATGTACAATTTTATCTTTTTTTTCTAAGCACATAACACTACTAATTCTCAAGTATATAATGGAGTATCATACGAGTCTCCTCTCTGGTTTTACATTTCAAGGCTCCTCAAAATACCAGGTTTATATTCAAAATAAGAAATAAACAGGAGATGAATCTTGATAATTATGTAGTTTAATCTTTCTTAATTATTAGAATTTACTATAATAAGTAATTACCATTTTTTTCAAAGGTTAGGTTCAAAGAATGCTCTCAAGATTCAATTATTTTCGTAATAATTATTTTTCATGGCACACCTAATATATCTTTGTAAAAAAAGGAAACATAGTAAACCTTTTCCATCTATTTAGGGGAAACATTATGACAACGCCAAATACATAATGCTGACCTCAAATAGATGGGATAAGGCTTACTACTTTGCTCCAATAAAGATTCGAACACTGCCCACCCTCTGTGAGAAAGGAGTGTTCTAACCATTTGACCACTCAACTGGAGACGACAAAAACCTATAACTCACCAAGTTATTAGAGAAAAATTCAAAGCATTATTTTAATGTTTTGGGTTAATTGCAAAAAACTCCTTATACTATCAGGGTTGGTGTGACTCTTTATACTCTTTAAACTATGACACTTTTACCCTCTTGACCGTAACTTCCTTTACCTTTTCGGTTAAAAGGACCAGTGACCTCCTAAACCTAATCTCCCAGTTTTTAGCTCCCATAATATTAATTATATCCTTTAATTATCAAAATTAGGGTTAAAATTATTAATTCAATTTAATATAAAATCAATTCAATTCAATTTATTTTTTAAAATCCACTACCAGTTTCTCCTCTTCAAACCTATAATCATTGTCTCTTCCTCCTCCATCACCTTCTCATTCTCCTCCTTCCTCCTCAAAATCACCATTAAGATATCTCCTCCTACTACTAAAACCCAACACCATTGTCTCCTCTTCCACCATCATCTCCTCCTCCTTCTCCTTAAACCTTATACCACCACCATCATTATATTGTTGCAAAATTGATATGCTCTAATACTAATTGTTATAACAAATCGGCGCTGTGACACCAATTGTTACTCCTGGGAGCGACGTTTGCGGAACTTGGCAACATGATCAGTACTTGCAAAGGAAAACTATTGTAAAGCAAAATAGCAATACCTAGACAAAGGAGCAAAAAGAAATAACACAAGGATTTATCGTGGTTCGGACCCAACTTGCTCTATGTCCATGAGAGAGAACATGAGAGAGCTTTATTAATAAACTTGATACCAAGAGATCTATCCTTCCTCTTGATGCAACAAGAGTATTCACCTTCCTTCTTAATCTAAGCCTAAATTACAAGAGAATTACCTTATCTCTAAGCACCTTCACCTTACTCCTCTCTTTCTTGGCTTTTTCTGATCTCTTTTTACTTGAGATTAACTTACAATGCTGGGTTACAATATTTATTTATAAGATTTTACAAAATAACTCCTATTTGAATTATGAGATGATTTTTGCCGTGGGATGCTTGAAGAATCTTGATCAATTCTATTAGGAGTTGATCTCCTTGATCTAGAAGAATTCTAGACCCTTTAATCTTTAGAAACAAACCTTCATTGAATAAAAACTGAATTCTATTCGTACTCCATCAGAAAAGAAAACCAGAGTCAGAAAAGAAAATTGTTTCTGCTTCAGGAAATACTCAATTGTCAACTTATCCTGATGATTAGTCGACTAATCCTTACCATTAGTCGACTTATAAACTATATAGTCGACTACTGTATAATGCTTTCTCTCTGTTTATGCTTCTATATCTGCACAGTCGAATATATAATCGACTAATCTTATGCGTTAGTCGACTTATACATTTTATAAGTCGACTAATCAGCACCATCTGGGTCTAATTGAGTGTTTAGAGAGGATAATATAGGCTTAGGAAGCAAATAACAAAGGAGAAAAGAGGGTGAGTGAGTAAATGAGAGAGAGTGTGTGAGAGGAAGGATGGGATGGCCGGTGGCTGGTCGGGTGCTGCTAGTCGGCCAGCAGCAAAAGGGAGAGGAGGGAGTGAGAGAGTGGAAGGGGAGTGAAGAGAGAGGAGTGATGAAAAATGAATAATATTTCTAATCTACTTTCATATATCTTCCCTAAAATAGAGAGATCATGCTATGTGTACTCTAAAAATCTCACACTTCATCTCCACCCTACACATATAGGTATGGTCCCATACTCCCCCCATTCATGTTTACTATCCAAGCATGGTTGAAATGATAAGATCAAAAGTCAATGTCCTTTTATGTATAATATACAAACTATTTACATGACTACATACATTAGTATAAAAATTTGGTGTGGATACTCTATCCCAAGAATTGTATGCACTAAGTCTCATTCTCTTAATGTCGGGACTGCGCTCCACTCCGGGGATTGCGCTCCAAGGTCATTCCGAACACTTTTTCAGGTTCACTCCAAGGATTCTTCTGAGATCACTCTGAGTACTCGAGGGCCCACTTCTGAGATTACTCTAAGCACTCTTCCAGGATGGGTAGGATATTTGACCAGTCTAGTATCACAACTATCTGTTGGTTGCTACCCTACTCATGTATTAGTCGAATAGACGGGGTTCAAACTCAAATACATATCTATTGGTCTCTCCACTCGTCAACTACGTTGGTAATTAGTTGACTAGTCAGTGCATAATTACACACATTCACTAAGCAGCATTTATATACTCATATACACACATTACTACAATCAACTCTCATCAATCACAATCACGTGTGTGTGTATGCGCGCGCGCACTCATACACACATATACATCCAATATATTAAATATCGTATTGTATCGTATCATATACATGCACATCTATATGTATATCTACATATCCATACACGAATATAATTATATAAATATTTTCAGGCCATTACATCCATCAAAACCAAGCCCTTCTTCCACTTCATCTTCGCCGCCCACCATTTCACCTTCTCCCTCAAATTTCACTCCATCCTAATTCACACTTTCCTTGGCTCCAACCTTACCTCTACTGCTCGCCTCCACCTCATCGACGATCCCATCGCCCATTCCCTGACCTCATTCGCTCGATCGCCGATACATGCCCCCTTCGTCACCCTAATCTCTTGCTCCGTCTCTCAGAGAGAGAGAGAGAGAGGGAGGGAGGGAGGGAGATGGGGGAAAACCCTTTGCAGCCCACTTTCAAGTTGCAAAATACACTTGCAAGTGGAGAAAATCACAATCCTTTAAGGCTCACATGGGCTACAAGTAGGTTGCAATTGCAATTTGCACTTGCAACCACAAACAAAAATATAATTTTTTTTTTTTGCTACAAGTGGGCTGCATACTTACAGCAACTAAACACACCCTATGAGAAAGAAGTGTTCTAACCCCTTTACCACTCACATGGAGATAATAAAGATATATAAATCAACAAATTAATATAGAAAAACCCAAAGCCTTATTTTAATATTTTTTATTAAAAAATTATGCAAAAGTATTATCTACGGAGAGAGACAAACTCTACTAGAAGTCTATGAAGTGTAAAAGATTCTAATAATAAAGTGATACCCTTTATATACCTATATATATACCTATATATATATATATATATATATATATATATATAGGTATATATGTATATATATATATATATATATATATAGGTATATTGTATATTTATATATGTATATACCTATATATAGTATATATGTATATATATATATATATAATATATATATATATATATATATATACCTATATATATGTATATAGGTATATACCTATATATATGTATATAGGTATATACATATAATATATATATATATATAATATATATAATATATATATATATATATATATATAATACCTATATACATATATATATATATATACTATATATATATATATATATACACCTATATATATATATATATACACACCTATATATATATATATATATATATATATATATATATATATATATATATATATATATTATATATACCTATATATATGTATACATACCTATATATATGTATGTGTGTGTGTGTGTGTGTGTGTGTGTGTGTGTATATATATATATATATATATATATATATATATATATATATATATATATATATATATATATATATATATATATATATATATATATATATATATATATATATATATATATATATGAGAAAAATGTATATCAGCCCTCGGGCTGAGAGTATTCTCTCAGCCTGCGGTGACGTGGCTCAATTTGTCACCTAACTGACTTGCGGCCCGCTTTTATGTAGAAGTTAAATTACCAAATACCCCTTATGATAACTTTTCCTTATTGTTTATTATTATTTTTCCCCCTTTTATTTTTGCCGCTCTTTATATGATATAAATTACTTTTCACCCTATTTCCTGACCTCTTTTTGAAAGATCTAGTTTCACCTTTTCAGTCTGCAATAACTTTTTTCTGAAATATAAAATCTTTTCAGATCAATTTTTTTCTGCAAAATATTTAATGTCGACGTCTGAGCAGTATACCGGCGATCTTAATATGGAAGATATTGCATCTGGTTCTACGTTCTCTCAGAATATTGAAAATCTTGAAGGGTTGACATCTCTGCATGCCGATCAACATGTTTTAATTGTTTATATCTATTTTAAAAACAATTTCTTAAATATTTAATGTTTTCTCTTTAGACTGTGAGGTACTGCGACCGTTTTAATATTCGGTCGCAATCTTATTTGAAAATAATCTCCGGCTGTGAATTCTTTTTTTCTAGGGTATGCGTCTTAGGTCGCAGTCTTAGTAAGGAGTAATATATATTTCTTCACATACGGATAACTGCGACTTAGGTCATAGTCTTTAGTAAGGAGTAATATAGATTTCTTCACATGCGGATAACTGCGACTTAGATCGCTGTCTTTAGTAAGGAATAATATAGATTTATTCACATACTGATTACCGCGACTTAGGTCGCAGTCTTCAATAAGGAGTATTATAGATTTCATGCCGTATGTGAAATCTTATTTTTATTTACTGCGACTTAGGTCGCAGTCTTTAGTAAGAAGTAATATAGATTTCTTCTCATACGGATAACTGCGACCTTGGTCGCAACAGCTGATAAGAAGTAAATTGTTTTCATCTCTTATGCGCCTTGGTCGCATTTATATAACTTATATTTTAGAATACAGTGATATCTAAAAAATATTTATATTCATTTAATTCGTGTAAATTCTTTTGTAGGATATGAATGCACATGCAGAAATGTCTGGAAGCTCAGATAAGTTTATAGGGAAACAGTTCCTGTCGCATATGGAAGCATACAATTTCTACAATTGTTTTGCAAGGAATAGAGGTTTTAGCGTGAGAAGAAAAAGTACAGATAAGTCACGGAAGCCTCCTCATGAGATTATTTGCAGAAGATTTTGCTGCAACAAGGAAGGGCTGAAGAAGTTGTGTGACAAAAGACAAGAGGGGCTTACAGTGCATCGTCGAGTTAACACTAGAGTAGCTTGTCCTGCTGAGATGCATATCCGTCTTCGTTTATTTTTGGACTCAACTCGATATTGGGTTATCACAAAATTTGTTGATACTCATTCACATGAATTGTCTAGCCCGGATAAGGTACATCACCATTACTCTCACCGGACTCACCGTTCAACAATTAGCAGAAGCATTATGAGCAATCTGGTTGATGTTGGAATGCGGCCTTCAAATATTTCCCGCGTTGTTAATGCAATGAGCCAGGGAGAAGGCTGTGAAGAAGTGCGCCCTCAACAAGTTATTGATTTCACTCGTCAACGTAGAAATAACTGCGGTCATGAGTTTATTGCTATTATCAAATATTTTCAAGAGAAAGCCGAGACCGATCCAGAATTCTTCTTTTCAAGTGAAGTTGATAACGCGGGCACACTTAGAAGCATTTTTTGGGCTGATGGAAGAGCTATTTCCTCGTATCTGAGCTTCTGTGATGTGATCGTTTTGACACCACATACAGGACTAATCACTTGAGCTTGCCATTTGCTCCATTCACTGGAGTAAATCATCACCGGCAGTCAATTTTGTTCGGCTGTGCAATGCTTGCTGATGAGCAGAGGGATACTTTTGTTTGGTTATTCCAAAAATGGCTCAAGTGCATGCATGGAGTTGAACCGAAGCTGATTATTACTGATCAGGATGCGCAGATTGGTGAGGCCATCAAGATTGTTTTCCCGACGTCTCGGCACCGTTACTGTTTCTGGCATGTACGGAAACATATTGCCGAGCAACAAATCCCAATGGCTAACAAGTATGGAGAAGATATGGTCTCCGATTTCCATGCTTGGTACACCTCCCGCGATATAAGCACTTGTGAGGAACGATGGCGTCTGATGAGTGAAAAATATCAGTTAGAAGAAGAAGATGGCAGTTGGTTGATGAAGATGTACAGGCTTCGTGGACATTGGGTTAATGCATATCTCAAGGATGTTTTCTGTGCTGAAATGACAACCAGTCAGAGGTCCGAGAGTATTAATTCCTTCTTTGATGGTTTTGTTAACTCAAACACTAAACTAGTGGAATTTGTTCACCAATATGATAAAGCCGTTGCTTCCCGTCGTGCATCTGAATCTCTTCAAGATTTTAGGCGTTTGAATTCTGTGCCCAATTGTACATCCAATCCATATGAGATACAGGTTTCGAAGTTGTATACACCGAAGATTTTTCAGTTGTTCCAAAAGGAATGGGCAGTTGTAATGATACTGTTTTCAGAAGAGGTGGAACAGGACAAACCTGGATCAACATATTTGGTTGGTAATTTTTCAGAATCAAAAGACAGTTGGGAAAGGTTAGTTATGATAGCGAGAGGAACTTCATGTTTCTTGCAGTTGCTCGTTATTTGAAACAGAGGGTATCCTATGTAGACATATTCTGTGTATTTTGTGGCGCAATCACGTTACACATATACCGGAATCATATATACTTCAGAGATGGAGGTTGGATGCTCGTTACAAAAACGTTGCAATTGAAAATGGCATGAGGCCTTTTCCCAGTCAAGGCACTCCACGGACGGCTAGATTGTGGACAGTTCGTTCAAAATTTAATGCAATTCTGGACATGGTCGCTGATTCTGATGAAAATATTTCAAAGTTGGAGGGAGTTTGGAAAGTTTTGCCCAAGATACCACTAGAGAATACAGTGCAATGTCAGGAAATGATCATTCATCGCATCCTAAGACTGCCGTTGGTTCTACTGGATCCGTTGTCATATTGCGAGATGGTGAAGAATTGAATATACGTGATCCAATTGGCCCTGTACCAACCAAGGGGAGACCTAGAGCTGCATCTAGGCTTAAGTCTGGTTTTGAAGATTCTATATATCAGAAGGAATTTAAGCATCGAAGATGTGGTAACTGCCAAGAGCTGGGCCATTACAGGACTGGTTGTCCGTTAATGGTATATTACATTAAACCTGTTAATTATTTTTTTATAACGATTAATCTTTAAAATTCTTACTATTTTTTTTTTTATTGGCAGAAGAAGTAGGTTGGGTTGCCTCCATCTCGAAGGAACAAAGACTTTAATTTTTTATGAAGTGCGACCAGGGTCGCACAGTGTAGAGAGATTAAGTCGCATTCTGACACTGGCGTGTAATTATAATCAGATTTATTATCATTCTTTGATTTCTACTGTATTATTTTTGTATGTACTTGTACTTTAAAGTTTTAATGCTACAAAATTCTACTTTATAGTTTAATTTTTTTGTACATAATGTAGTCAGAGACTTTGGGTCGCAGTGTACATGGTTCATTGCGACCAAGGTCGCAGTGTTCTTATTGATAAAGATGGCCAGCAACTGCAATCTAGGGTCGCACTACATGTACTGCGACTTAGGTCGCATTACGTTAGGTTGGTGTTTCCTTTATATTAACACGCATAGCGACCAAGGTCGCAGTGTTGTAGTTGATTAAAACATTGACGCCATCAACTGCGACCAAAGTCGCATTGTATTTTACTAAGGCTGCGGCTATCAACTGCGACCAAAGTCGCAACCTTCTTTTTTATAATTTTGAGATGGTGAAGACTTAAGTCGCTGTACGTTAGGTAGGTGTTTCCTTAATATTAACACGCGTAGCGACGAAGGTCGCAGTGTTATTGTTGATTAACACAATTACTGAAGGCATGTTTGTTTCTAACATCAGTACGCAATAGTAAAAGCCAAGTCGTAACAAATGAAGACTGTAAATAATCAATGGAACTTATAATATATAAATGTATAGAACTGTGTATAAATTAAATCAATACAACAAAAAAATTATGCAATGAATTGCACTTGAAATATTTTTTACATTTAAAAAAAAAATTGTGGTATATCAATAATTTGAACGGAGATCAGTCTTCATATGTCGTATGTCGTATAATGTCTGTTTCTTCATCCCAACTCTTCTCTACATCTGCAAGTATCATGTATGCAAGCTCACTTCTTAGTTTCTGTACACCAGCAACCGTAACAGCATCAGCAGCTGATAGATGATAGCCAGACGCTATGCTTTCCATGTACTTGCATACATATATAGCGCAATCAACACTGAAATTTCCATAGAGTAATCATTAAATGAAATTAGTTTTTGTACTAAAAAAAAGTAGAAAATATGAAATGAAATTACATGTCAAAAATTTATATACCTGTTTGCTTGTTGGGGGCATTTTGCGTATTTTTATTTTAATTTTTCTCATTATTTTTTTGGAATGAATCTCAAAAATCTCTAATAATCTATCTTTCTGCAATGTCAATAGGAACAAAAATTAGTATTAACTAAATTAATTGCAAGTTTCCAGTAATCAAAATATTAAAATTTAACTCACCATTATTCTTGCATCTGTTTGGTAAAGCTTTGTTATACTACTTTTTTTGTCAGCTAGGACCAAAGAGTTGTAAAAAATCCACTCTTCTGTGGAGCAATCGAATACCAGCAAGGTCCAGTGAAATCCCGATTCGTCGGCACTATGTTTGTGATTGATCGGGAAGAACATGTACTGCACGTCAGCTGTCCAGTTTTTCAACAGCTTCTGCTTGATGAAATGACCTTCCAGATCTTCATTTTATTTACAACACCGTGCTGCGGACAAGAAAAAAAAAATTTAAATCAAATACAAAATGAATTAAAAATATAACAAAAAATTATAAACTGCGACCTTAGTCGCACTATATTATTTAGTCGCACAGCTCCGACCTTGGTCGCAGGTCGCAGCTGTTACATTTTGTCGCAGTACCTGAGTTAGTAGCAGTACATTTTAATTATAAACTGCGACCTTGGTCGCAGCTCCGACCTTGGTCGCAGGTCGCAGCTGTTACATTTTGTCGCAGTACCTGAGTTAGTAGCAGTACATTTTAATTATAAACTGCGACCTTGGTCGCAGCTCCGACCTTGGTCGCAGGTCGCAGCTGTTACATTTTGTCGCAGTACCTGAGTTAGTAGCAGTACATTTTAATTATAAACTGCGACCTTGGTCGCAGCTCCGACCTTGGTCGCAGGTCGCAGCTGTTACATTTTGTCGCAGTACCTGAGTTAGTAGCAGTACATTTTAATTATAAACTGCGACCTTGGTCGCAGCTCCGACCTTGGTCGCAGGTCGCAGCTGTTACATTTTGTCGCAGTACCTGAGTTAGTAGCAGTACATTTTAATTATAAACTGCGACCTTGGTCGCAGCTCCGACCTTGGTCGCAGGTCGCAGCTGTTACATTTTGTCGCAGTACCTGAGTTAGTAGCAGTACATTTTAATTATAAACTGCGACCTTGGTCGCAGCTTCGACCTTGGTCGCAGGTCGCAGCTGTTACATTTTGTCGCAGTACCTGAGTTAGTAGCAGTACATTTTAATTATAAACTGCGACCTTAGTCGCAGTACATGTGTTAGTAGCAGTACATTTTAATTATACACTGCGACCTTAGTCGCAGTACATGATTTATGCCTACACAGAGATAGAGAATATTAGTAATCTGTTCCAGAGTTGATATTACATTAAACCGTAAAGGAGATAGTAGATTTTTACCCAAGCTTCGCTTCGGAAGAATATGCTTTTTAATCCTTCTCTTTTCTCAAGATGCTGCATGTAGAAATGAATTACATTTGCATCTAAGTCTCTACTGAACATCAGGTCCTCAATGTCATTCCTTGAAATGATGATTGAATTATCGGTATCCTGATACACAGTAGAACTGCAAGATATTCAAAACAAGTTAGTAATTTTATTGTTCTTATATAAAGGTATAACAGAAATTTTTTTGATATGAATTAACTTACTCAGAGTAGGACTTGTCGAAGAAATGTTTATAAGAGCTTGTTGATGGGGCTGCAGAATTGTGTATGATGTGGTTTCGGTCAATTCTCTAGATTTTTGCTCAGTAGGGGAAATCTCTTTGTCGCCGAAACCAGCGGTAGAACTCGCAGCCGCAGGCTGTGGAAGAGGATTTTCATTTTTTTTCTTCTTCTATTTTGGATAAACAAAGTCGGAGTCATCGCGATCTCTTTCAGCGCGCTTGCGTTCTTTGACTCCCCTTTCTATTGTTCCTTTAGAGGTTTCCAAAACAGCTTCTTTGAGGATTGCTTCTGAGGCGGAGTATGTTCTTGAATTTCTTCTTCAGAAGCTCTATCTCTTTGGATTTCTTGAGTCATTTTACTTATATTCAGAGAAAAACTTGGCACATCTTCTCCAGTAATATTTAAAACAGACTCAGAACCCATGATTTTATCCTCTTTCAGTTTTTTCTTCTTCTCCTCTTCAGCCTGCTTCTCCATCTGCTCCTTCATTCTTTTGTTCTCCATCTGCGCCTTCCTCCTCTTCTTCTCATTCTCTTCCTCTTCCCTCCTCCTCCTCTCCTGCCCCTCCTCTTCCCTCCTCCTCTTCTCCTTCTCCTGCTCCTCCTTTTCCTCCTCTTCTTCTCCTTCTCCTCTTCTTCCCTCATTCTCCTTTCATTCTCCTCCTCTTCCCTTCTTCTATTCTCCTTCTCCTTCTCCTCCACTTCTCTCCTCCTGTTCTCCTTTTCCTTCTCTTCTTCCCTCTTCTTCTCCTTCTCTTTCTCTTCCTCTTCCCTCTTCCTCCTTTCATTCTCCTCCTCTTCCCTTCTTCTATTCTCCTCCTCCTTCTCCTCCACTTCTCTCCTCCTGTTCTCCTTTTCCTTCTCTTCTTTCCTCTTCTTCTCCTTCTCCTTCTTCGCAGCAGCGGCTGCTCTCAGCAGCTCTTCTTCTTCCTCTTCTTTAACCTTTAATTTCCTCTGCTGCCTTTTTTGTTTTTTCTTCTCTTTTTTTTCTCTCCTTTTAAATTCTAATTCAGCCTTGAGTCTTTTCTCAGTCTCCATATTTTCAATCTTTTTTTCAAGCTGAGAAACATAATCTCTCAAGTGCTGATTTGCAGACCTCAATCGTTTTATTACTTCTGCTTGAACATCCGGTGGAGGTGGTAAATAACCTTCAAAAAATGGTTCTTGCTCACTCGTTTCAGCCGGTTCTGGCTCCTTTTCGCCGGGATGTCAGCCTCATTACATGTATGGCCTCCTTCATCTCCTTCACTTTCACCTTCTTCTTCTTCTTTTTCTTCACCTTCATCTTCTGCTACTTCTTCTTCCTCATCCTCTTCCCCTTCAACAGGAAGGCCAACCATTTTTTTCATCATTAGAGATGTTGGCCATTCGACTCAAAATCTGAAAATAAACAGAAAAAGGTAAGCTAAAAATAAAACAATGAAATAATGATACTGCGACCATGGTCGCAGTTTATTTATGAAATATTTTAGATAAGAATGCGACCATGGTCGCAGTATGTTGTCGTGCCAAAATTTATCTGCCAAGACATGCAGCTCAACACTGCGACCATGGTCGCAATTCTGCTGAAAAGGGTATTTTCAAGAGAATGCGACCATGGTCGCACATTATTTGTCAGGCAGAAAACGAACTGCGAAAGGTGGCTCAATACTGCGACTATGGTCGCATTTTATTTGTACTACACATAAAAAAAAGTTTAACTTACAATATTGCTGTCAATCTTTTTTAGATCAACTTCAAGTAGAGATCTGCTAATATTTGGAGGTCCCATCTTACTGCGCGTGGGGTTTTTTCCTCCAAACCAGACCTCTGCTCAAAAATAGGTGCCCTCTCACACACCCAATACTGCAAAAATGAAAAATTAAATTAGTTTCCACAAATTTTCTCAATTTATGGGTAAATTTCATACAATGTTGGCCAAATTTGAGATTTGTACTTATAATAATTTGCACTGAGCATCCTTGCAGCTCGTACGTGCTTTGCCTGAAGATGTCCATTGAGTCAATCAGGAATTGCCAAACAGCTTTAGCCCAGCATATTGTCCTCATCAGTTGCATATTGGCAATCTGTTCCACAATATACCACGGCACCGTGCATTTACTGCCAGAGAAGAAAAGAGTAGCCGACATGTATAGGATGACTAATATGGTAAAGTCTTGAGCTGCAAGTCTATTTATGTCTCTTATAATTTCATTTATAGACAATTGCTGCTCAGATTGTTCATCCGGTGTCACATCTAATATATCCCTCTTCCTTCTCTTGACAAGAAGATCATCCAAAGCATCTTCAATAGATACTTTTGTGATCTTCTTTATATTGGGGAAAAAATGTTTTATAACCCCTCTATCTTTCATCGTACATGTCTTATCATCACAAAATCTGCCCCATTGACAGGTAGACCAAAAGTTAGGGCAACATCCTCCACTGTTAACTCAATCTCTTTGCCCCCAATTGTAAAGGTCTTTGTATTCCTGTCATACTGGTCTAAATACGCAGTACGGCAACGTTTGATTTTAGAGCCTTTTCAGTCCCAAATTCTTCATTGTAGAACGCCATGAAGATTGGGCCAAATGGGGTATTCTTCATCGCCTCTACGAAATCAGGCTGTATGTAGTTTTAAATTTCTTCATTAACTGGCACATTGGTTTTATGCTTGATCTCAGAGGACGAACCTGTATCTGTTGTTTACCTACGTAGGAAGAAAAATTAAACACTTTAGACCAATGATTATTTAAAAATTATAAGGGAATAAAAAGCATATTTGTTTTTTAATAAACTGCGACCTCGGTCGTAGTCATGCATTGAAAAAAAAAAAACTAGAACCAGGCCTACACTTCAATCTAGGGTCGCACTACATGTACAGCGACCAAGGTCGCACTGCGACCAAGGTCGCATAGGACTACAGTGCAATCAGAACAACTGCGACCAGGGCCAACACTGCGACCAAGGTTGCATAAGACTACAGTTCAAAAAGAAACAACTGCGACACAAGTTTGATAAAAAACATATTATTTAAAATAAACTGCGACCTTGGTGAAGACTTGAGACTACAACTCTTATTTAAACAACTGCGACCCCATGTCGTCAGTATGTGAGGAAAAAAAAGTAAATTTCATATACTGCGACCTACGTCGCATTCGTCAACAAGGAAAGGTAAAAAAAAAAATTCCAAAGTCGCACAGATCTGAACTGCGACACAGTAAAAATAGAAGTAAATAATAAAAAACTTTCAAAAAAAAGGACCTTTATCGTCTAAAGTTTGAAAATCTCTTTCGTAATTGCGACCATGGTTCCAATATTTAAAAAAAAATTTAAAAAAACATGCGACTTCAGAAATAAATCTTGAAAAAATTTAAAACTATTAAAACACACAAAACCCTAAAAATTTTGAAAATATCAATTTTGTAGTACCTTTTTCGACGGATGATTTCTTAGGCGCCATCAGTTGCAAATATTTTTTTCAAAAACGGATGAAATTTTTGAAGGAAAAGAACTAATTGGATCAGAACCGCCGGTTGAAGTTTTAGAGCTGTAAATTTTTTTGGAAGACAATTTTTTTACAATAAGGTAAAAGGTTGTGAGGGAGGGTATTTTCAGAAAATACAATGTTGAGGTGACTGGCATTAAATTGGGCGGGATTTTACAGGATTTTGTCCGCCAAATTTTTTAACAGATGTGGGGCAGTGATGTTGCCACGCCCGCAGGCTGAGAAAACTCTCTCAGCCCGCAGGCTGAGGTACAGTAAGCCCTATATATATATATATATATATATATATATATATATATATATATTATATATATATATATATATATATATGTATGTATGTATGTATGTATGTATATGTATATGTGTGTGTGTGTGTGTGTGTGTATTTCCTTCATTTCCTTACGTAATATTATGCATCTCATACAGTAATTCTTTGTGAACTTCAATTTTTAAGTTTTCATATCTTCTTATAGATTTTGACTGATAGTCTAAAAATTGTTGAAGTCACAGTATTACAACAAGAGCACCTTCATATAATAAATGAAATTAGAAAGGTCAGACGCGAAATTAAACCATTTTAAGTTGGTTGTTCAATAAATCTTACAAGAGAAAAAATATGGACAAAGAAGAAATTTAAAAACGAGCTGACTGAAGAAAAAAAATGAATTGAAAACATATTTAGTATCTATGTTGTATGGTAATTGGTAAACAAAGTGGGTCACTTGTATATTCACTTTTATATTCCTGCTATATTAATTTCTCTCCGCATTAAAAGTGTAGAAGCTACTAGGTCATGGGAGACTTAAAATTACATGAATCTTTTATGCTGCATGTAATAAAGTTGATTTTTTTTTTCTTTTGTATGGTATACGGAACCAACTAACTTTATAATGCTTAAGTCCCGCACGTGACTGTTTAAATATCACATATTATATAAAGGGACTCTAGACCATGACTTCAAAAAATTTTGAACGACCATTCTAAGTCTCTTAAAAAGAACTACTATATGAAATGTATAATATTGCGTAAGGAAATGGAGGAAAATTATATACTTGGACATACAAAGAGTACTTGATTATTAGAATTTTCATTTACTTAATAGTTTCTAGTTTAATATTTGTCTCTTTTTTCTATCGATAATAATTTTACATAATTTTTCACTAAAAACATTAAGGTAATTATAGGAGAACCCCCTGTACCATCAAGGGTTTGGCAATTTACCAAATGAACTATGAAAATAGTAACTTTACCCTCTTGAGAGTAACTTTCATAATATTTTTTGTCCAAATGAGTCACATGAGTATCATGAAATCTATTTAATTCCCTTAATTAATTCAGTGACTATGTTTAACTAAAACATTACTAATCCTAATTTACTCCTAAATTCCTAATTATCTTCTTTTCAAAAAACCCTGGCTAAATTGAGATGATGATGGTAGGGAGAAGGCGGATTGGGTTGGGATGATAATGGTTTTAGTTGAAAAAGAGGAGAGAGAAGTTTGGACTAGGCTAGAGCTGGGGCTTATATTTGCATTGAGAAAGGATTTTGGTGTTAGATGGTGGTAGTCGTGAAAAAGGGTACATGATGGCATGGTATAAGGTTCAAGAAGAAGAAAAAGAAGATGATGGTGGAAGAGGAGGAGACAGTGGTGTTGGGTTTTAGTAGGAGGAGGAGGAAGAGATGGTCTTAATGGTCATTTTGATAAGGAAGGAGGAGGATGAGAAGGTGATGGAGGAGGAAGAGATGATGATTGTAGGCTTGAAGAGGAGAAAGTGGCAGTGGATTTTAAAAAATAAATTGAATTGAATTGGTTTTATATTAAATTGAATTAATAATTTTAACCATAATTTTGATGATTAAAGGATATAATTAATATTATGAGAGTTAAAAAGACTGGGAGATAGT
Organism: Agave tequilana; assembly: GCA_038442645.1. NCBI lineage: Eukaryota > Viridiplantae > Streptophyta > Magnoliopsida > Asparagales > Asparagaceae > Agave > Agave tequilana. The sequence continues at coordinate 138,001 of JAVJIF010030105.1, forward strand.
TATAGGGGGTCACAACTTGTTGAGATTTGGGTCGAACAAATAGTCCCACATCGGCTAGACGTGGGGATGGTCTTGGGTATATAAGGATTTGGTCAACTCCACCTGGAAGGCTAGTCTTTTGAGATGGTGCCTCAAGTCCTTCAAGTGGTATCAGAGCCATGCCCCGAACTTAGTCGTGTGTGTGGGTGATGTTCGACGATGTAGATCCCCCAATGGCGCAATGGCGCAATAAGGCCCCTGTGAAGCTAATCTTGGGCTCTGGAGAAATTTGACAGTGGTGCTCCTTGTAATAGGCGCTCGCCTGTTACGCGGTTAGAGGAGTAACCGACTGCAGTTGGTACTTCACATGAGGCGTGCGGCTCCCATGAAGTGAAGAGTTGGGTCTCGATAGAGCATTTGATCTTCTAGTGTGAAAATAGTTGAGCTTGCAGGGAGACTCTTTGTTCGAGGGGGATTGTTGGGATTTGGGTCGAACAAATAGTCCCACATCGGCTAGACGTGGGAATGGTATATGGTCTTGGGAATATAAGGATTTGGGCAGCTCCACCTAAAAGGATAGTCTTTTGGGATGGTGCCCCAAGTCCTTCAAGAGGTATCAGAGCTGCGGTTGGCTTGATCCCTTGGGTAAGGTACGTAGGCAGCCGTAAAGGCACAACCACTTCTTAGTCGTATGTGTGGGTGATGTTCGACGATGTAGATCCCCTAATGGCGCAAAGACGCAATGGCCTGCTCACTCCAATGGCGCAAAAAGGTGCAATAGGCCCTGTGAAGCTAATGTTGGGCTCTCGAGATATTTGACAGTGGTGCTTCTTTCCAATGGGCGCACGCATGTCACGCAGTCCGTCATGCGGTGTAGAGGAGTGACCGACTGTAGTTGGTACTTCACATAAGGCGTGCGGCTCTCACGCAGTGAAGAGTTGGATCTCGATGGAGCATTTGATCTTCCAGTGTGAAGATAGTTGAGCTTGCAGGGGAGACTCTTTGTTCGAGGGGGGATTGTTGGGATTTGGGTCGAACAAATAGTCCCACATTGGCTAGACATGGGGATGGTCTTGGGTGTATAAGGATTTGGGCAACTCCACCTAGAAGGCTAGTCTTTTGGGATGGTGCCCCAAGTCCTTCAAGTGGTATCAGAGCCATGCCCCGAACTTAGTCGTGTGTGTGGGTGATGTTCGACGATGTAGATCCATCCCCCAATGGCGCAAAGGCGCAATAAGGCCTCTGTGAAGCTAATGTTGGGCTCTCGAGAAATTTGGCTGTGGTGCTCGCCTCTGTGAAGCTAATATTGGGCTCTCGAGAAATTTGGCAGTAGTGCTCGCCTCTGTGAAGCTAATATTGGGCTCTCGAGAAATTTGGCAGTAGTGCTCCTTGTAATGGGCGCTCGCCTGTTACACGGTGTAGAGGAGTGATCGACTGCAGTTGGTACTTCACATAAGGCGTGCGGCTCCCACGAAGTGAAGAGTTGAATCTCGATAGAGCATTTAATCTTCCAGTGTGAAGATAGTTGAGCTTGCAGGGAGACTCTTTATTCGATGGGGGATTGTTGGGATTTGGGTCGAACAAATAGTCTCACATCGGCTAGACGTGGGGATGGTCTTAGGAATATAAGAATTTGGGCAACTCCACCTAAAAGGCTAGTCTATTGGAATGGTGCCCCAAGCCCTTCAAGATCCTATCTTTATACAGCTTATTTATCTAACTCCGTTTGTTTCCGCATTGCTCTCTTGAAGGACTTGGGGTTCCATTCCAAAAGACTAGTCTTTTAGGTGGAGTTATCCAAATCCTTATATTCCCAAGACCATCCCCACGTCTAGCCGATGTGGGACTATTTGTTCGACCCAAATCCTAACAATCCCCCCTTGAACAAAGAGTCTCCCCTGCAACCTCAACTATCTCCACACTGGAAGATCAAATGCTCCATCGAGATCTAACTCTTCACTGCGTGGGAAGACGGCACGCCTTATGTGAAGTACCAACTGCAGTCGGTCACTCCTCTACACTGTATAATAGGCGAGCACCCATTACAAGGAGCACCACTGTCAAATTCTCGAGAGCCCAACATTAGCTTCACAGGGGCCTTATTGCGCCTTTGTGCCATTGGGGCGATCTACATCGTCGAACATCACCCACACACATGACTAAGTTCGGGGCATGGCTCTGATACCACTTGAAGGACTTGGGACACCATCCAAAAGACTAGCCTTTTAGGTGGAGTTGCCCAAATCCTTATATTCCCAAGACCATCCCCACGTCTAGCCGATGTGGGACTATTTGTTCGACCCAAATCTCAACACAACTCCTTTTGAGCGAAAAGGTAAAGGAAGTTATGATTAAGAGGGTAAAGTGTCATAGTTTAGAGAGTATAAAGCGTCACACCTCACCCTGATAGTATAAGGAGTTATTTTGCAATAAACTAAAAATATTAAAATAATGCTTTGAATTTTTCTCTAATAACTTGGTGACTTATAGGCTTTTGTCGTCTCCAGTTGAGTGGTTAAGTGGTTAGAACACTCCTTTCCAACAGAGGTGGGTAGTGTTCGAATCTTTGCCAGAGCAAAGTAGTAAGCCTTATCCCATCTATTTGAGGTCAGCATTATGTATTTGGCGTTGTCATAATGTTTCCCCCAAATAGATGGAAAAGGTTTACTATATTTCCTTTTTTTACCAAGATATTACGTGTGCAATGAAAATAATAATTACAAAAATAATCGAATCTTGAGAACATTCTTTGAGCCTAACCTTTGTAAAAAAATGGCAATTACTTATTATAGTAAATTCTAATAATTAAGAAAGATTAAACTACATAATTATCAAGATTCATCTCCTGTTTATTTCTTATTTTGAAAATAAACCTGGTATTTTGAGGAGCATTGAAATGTAGGACCAGAGAGGAGACTCGTATGATACTTATACATTCTTTGAGGAGCCTATGTTCTCTGCTTGATCCTTCTTCACAGTCTCAGAAATCCCAGTATTTATAGGTAAAAACCAAACGAGGGAGAGTATACGAAGATAGGGGGCAAACACTCCCCCTGATTCCATTAGATAGCCACGAAAACGCGACTTTGGTCGTGTTTCCGTAGCTTGGGTGTGACCAAGTGTCCACACCCGGGGGGTGCAGATCCCTGATTTTGCGATCTTCTTTTATCTTTTTCTGGATTTTCAGATTTTGGTCCTGTATTTGATGAAACCTCCTTTGATCTTCGACTTTAACCAATTGATTTGTGAAGATTTATTTTAACTAGTTTTCAACTGGTTTTATCTTCTTTGATTTGCCCTAGTCTATACTGATCTTTAATTTGAATTATTTTTGAATTAAATCAGCATTTTGATGGGCTTTTGGGCTCATTTCTCTTCCGTCTCTTTTAGTCAAGGACTGCATATAATTTATACAATAAATAGGATTCAAAACAGAGTTTATTAAATAATAAATATGAAAATGTGACAATAATATGCAGTATCAGCGACCGATCAACAAACACATTTGTTCAGCGAACAGACACATCTATTACGCCAAAATGGATTGTCTTCGAACAGACACATCCATTCAGTTGTAACAGACGCAATCGTTGCGAATAGACATGTATATTCACTAAATAGACACATTCATTTGCATATAACTTCTAATATTGGACTAAAGAGTTTTCACTCTTTTTGGTCCCATTTAGCTCTTTTTTTAGGCCAACTTCCGACTTGAATATCTCCTTCATTCGAAAATAAAAGTGAACATGTACAACATTTATCGCCACGTTCATCGCCAATTGAAGGAGAACACATTCCAACCATCTCTTGTAGTCTTTTGTATTCCAAAACGTGTCCCGCATAAAATTTAGCTCAAATTTCTCCAACTCACTTAGTTAATTCCAAGTTTCCAACAATCCCCACAATGATTGGAGATTCAAGAAATTATACACACTATGAGACTGACTTATAGTGAAAGGCACTTTAGGAAAGAAACTGCATCAGAATAGGTGAACTAGGTCTTGAACCATCTGTAGTGAAAGCCTTATTGGACTTACTAGTCAATCAGTGAACTAGGTCTTGAACTATCGGCTGTTTATGTAAGTCAAGTCAACAAGCCTCATGCAGGAACTTTTCAAAATCAACTTTGACTTTCAATTGTGTTCATTTTGGTCTTGGACATTCTTGATTTTAAAGAGTGTGTTTAGGGAAACACAGCCTCCATAGAGACTCCCAAAGAGTCGGCCTCAGCTCTACACTCACATAGGTGATCATTCTATTAAGAGTAGTCTACTCTACCCCATTTGTTTTGATAACGAGTTATAGGCATCATTAAAAGAGTTAGATTATCCTAATCCAATTGTAGAAAGCATTTGGGAGCACCATAGGAATGGGTAGGAGTCAAGTTTTAAGTGCTTACTCGCATAGTTGATCATAACTAGTTTTTTTTTTGAACTTAGTTCGTGGGATCTCCATTCGCTAAGTGAGACTTTCATTAAGTTGACTCGGTATGGTTAGACTTTTAACCCCATTCACTTTGATGCGCGGTTTATACGCTCTCCACTTAAACTTTTAGTGAATAGAGTTGTTAGGTTATCTTTTGATGCCACAAAGTTAATTAAGATAACACCATTTGAGAGTGATTGCCTAACGATATTATGTCTTTGATGGATGTGTCTAAATTTACTGTTATATATAAAATTTTGCAACTTAGAAGTTGTTTGGTTGTTACAGTGAATGCATATGGCGGGCACTGACTTTGGTCATAAAGGTGTATCCTTCAAAATTGTCGAAGCCACTCTTCTTCTTCTCCAGTCTTATCCATGGCTATAAATTTCAATTCCATTATAGAACGGGTATGTAAGTTTATTTGAAGGATTTCGAAGATATGGTCGCGCCTCCGAGAGTAAGAATATATCTGCTAGTTGATTTTAATTCTTCAGAATCTACAGTTCAATTTGCATCACTATACCTTTCAAGTACAGGTGGATACTTCATATATCTTAAGACATACTCTTTGGTATTCTTCAAGTAGCCCACTACTCGCAGTAATGCATGTCAATGATCGTCACTAGGATTACTAGTGTACCTGCTCAATTTGCTTACATCATAAGTTATATCGGGTCTAGTACAATTCATTAAATATATTAGACTTTCGATGATTTGAGAATACTCCAACTATCACTTTTCAGTTCCTGTATTCTTGTGAAAGTGGATATGTGGGAAAAATAATTTGTATTCCCTTTGATCCCATATTCCTTGAATCTTTCTATCATTTTGTCCACGAAGTCTGACTGAGATAGACTGATTTATCTAGTCTAGTAATTTTAATTTCTAAAATTACATCAGCAACACCCAGATTCTTCAAGTCAAAATTATTGCATAGCATCTTTTTAGTGGACTTAATAACTCTGATATTGAAAATCACCTAGAGGGGGTGAATAGGTGATTATGCTAATCTATAGAACTAAATGCGGAATATAAAAACTAATTGCAATTACACAAGATGCAAGCAATAAGTGATGCACACAACCAAGCCAAGCATATAAGTATGAATGAACAATGTGAAATAATGCAAGGCACAAAGTAAAGAGAGAGGGTAAGAGCCAAGGGATCAAGCGCAAATAACAAGATATGTTCCGAGGTTGAGCACCCAGCTCTACATCCCGCCTTCACACAGAAGGATTTTAAGTCCACTAGCTTGTCCACAAAGGACTCCCACAAAGGGAACCTCCACCAAGGATTTGGGGTAATAACAATTACAAGGAGTACCCAACTCCTCTCCTTACAAACAAAACCTCCTCCTTGAGGCACAACTCCAAGCCAACAATCAATCACCTCACAACTTGAGGGATTAGCACAAAGCAACACAAGGATCACCTCACAACTTGAGGGATACAACCCAAAGGCGCAAAGTCAAGAAAAGATTGGGTTTACAACTTGGTGGTTTAACAAACAACCACAAACAATTTCTTTCTCTCACACAAAGATCCTATAGAATAAGAAAGTAGATGTAGCTCAAGTGTGGAGAAAACCAATGGAATGGAAATCAAAATCACAAAAAAATCCTTGGGAAAAACTAGAAAACAAGATGATGAATTTGAATCAAAATCTTTTCCCAAAAACCCTTTCTTAATTTTCCAAACCCTAGCAAAAACACCAAATATATTGTTCAATTTAAATCCCAAAACTTCTTTTGATTGCTGTGAAAATACCAGAGAGTAAGGAAAAATTCGCACCAAAAATTCTTAGAGAAAACTGGCCATTAATGGGGTATTTATAGCCCCCAGAAAAATATAGCCGTTGGCAGCAGATTCTGCCAGAAAAGCACTACCGGTCGACCGTCCGGTCGACCGTCCAACGGTCAATTTCTGACCGTTGGCAGCATCCGGTCGACCGGACGACCGACCGAAAAGAACAGAGAGCACTGCTCTCAGTTCCGGTCGACCGGCCCACTGGGCTGCCAGACGTGCACAGCTCTGTGCACGTCGGTCGACCGCATGGTCGACCGGCCATTGGTGCGGTCGACCGAGTGCGGTCGACCGACCTGGCCTGTCAGCCAGTTCTGGGTCTGATAAACAGGGTAAAAATCATTTTAAAACTTCTTCTAAAAACTCCATAAAAATTCTTTTAATATTTTATATTGAAATACAAACTTGTGATAAAATTTTCAAGACAATATAAAACATTTGGAATCATTTTTGTGTCTTGCAAATTTTATCAAAAACTAAAAACTGTATTTTCTAAAACTTGGATTTTTGAATAGAAAATATGTTTTGTCCAAAACTCTTCCAAATACAAAAACATGATATTTAAACACTTTTAAGCATGATGCATATGGATAGAAATCCAATATACATGAAACAAATATATATCATAGTTTTTGACTTTAATTCCAAAAATATGTTTTGTTAGAAATACCAAAACATAAAACACATGAAATAGACTATCAAGTTAAGTTTGTTTAAATAGTTGAAGCATGCATGTATATAGAACAAATCTAATATACATTAAACCATGTAAACTTATTTTGATATAATATCTATTCATGTAAACCAAGATTGGTTAAACAAAAAACCGAAAACTAAAACATGAAACGTGTGTGTTGTGAACTTGAGCATATCATACTATTCTAATCTTTACAATTTGGATCTAAACACAAAACTAAACTATGGTACCGATGTCTTCTTGTAGAGCGCCGTCTCCAAGCCGACTCGATCCAACACTCCGTGATCCACTGAGCTTAACTCCAATGAGTGCTATATATGATCTCGTCGCTCGGGCTCTTGAATCACCATGTGAATAGCTTCCAAATCATCTTGTTGAAGCTAATCACCAACTAATATCTTGATTACTGATCTGAAACTAAAATCACAAGATTATTAGTACACATAACTACATGAGTTAATCATCATCAAAACTAGAGTGGAAAGCCTTTGGGCCAACAATCTCCCCCTTTTTGATGATGACAAAACTCATGGAGTTATATATGCATGGATTAAAGTTAAGCTTCAAGGAAGCTCCCCCTTAACTCATGCATAAGGATAAACAACAAATATGTGCAATGAATACTAAACACTAAACATGCGTAGATATGCATAAACAATAACAGGTTCTAGATACCAATGAAAGTATAAAACATGAAACAATAAAAGGCTCTAGATACCAATGGAATTTTCCAATGAATTTTCAAAAACAAAATAAACATGTTCTGATACCAAATGAAATTAAACTAGATTAACCTTAGTATATGCAAAACAAAACCTAATGATCTCTTTTACAATCTTTTGATACCAAAAATAAACAAGTTCTTTAAATAATGCTTTGATACCAAATGAACTTAATAAAAACATAAAACATGCATACAAACATGCATATAAACTCAAATTATTCTCTCCCTTTTTGTCAATCATCAACAAAGGGGTTAAAAACAAAACAAATAAAAACATATTTTTCTCTTCTTTTTGTTCAAAACAAAGAATCAATAAAGGGATGTTCTCCCCCTTTTGGTCTAAAAACAGATATGATACCAATTAAAATGTGTCAATGAAGTGTATATAGATACCAATTAAAAGTGAAACTATACCAATTGAAAAACAAAAATCTTGATACCAATTGATAAGTAAACAAATATCATATCAATTGTAAATAAACAATCTTGATATCAATTGAAATTAAACATTACAAATTTTGAATTTCAAAACATAAATCTTAATACCAATTGAAATTATTATTCTTTTTAAGTATATAAACAAATTTGATTTTGATATCATATGCCTTAAAAATTTTTACTCATAAAGTGTGGGAGTGAAAAACAAAATATCAATTGAAAGATAAAATACGAGTTTTTCTCCCCCTTTATGAAATACCAATTAAAACTATGATAAGGCTCGAATTAAGATACCGATTGAAAGCTAAATCAATTGAAACAAAGTTGAAAACTCAAGCTTATCATAAACAAGTATATATGTATGGAATATTAGATACCAATCGAGATTGATACTATTTGAAATGTAAGCATACATACATAAAAATATATGAGTATACAAGAAAAGTCAAGATTGATACCAATTGAAAAAAAAATTCAATGATACCAATTGAAAACAAAAAAATATCAAATGTATATCTCATATTCCTATCCTCCCATTCATGTTCAAGTTTAAAATGATTTTCATTATAAAGCATACATGAGCATGATCGCCCATCCATCCGCCCTTAGAAGGTAGGGGTTTTCAAAAATAGATTGAAAATATAGTATGTTTGAAAATCTCTACCATAGTGAAGAATACGAACTAGTTGTAGGAAAAACTTTTAAATTAGAACGAAATCCTTCAAGTAAGGAATAAAACAAAATGTTTTTCATGAAACACATGTAAATCACATGATCACTAAACACTCAAAGTCCATAAAGCAAATATCATAGTCTCATGAAAATAAATCATGAGTAAACTAATAAAGTGAGTGAACAAGTGTTATGTGACACATATCAACATGAAAGTATTCAATTAAGCTCATGTGAAATCCTTAAAAACATTAACATGAAAACATGAAAAACTAGATTTTTATTACCAATTGAAATTACCAAAAAAAACATGAAAATCATCAAAACAATTTAAGCTTCAAGGCATATGTATGTCATGTACAAACTAAAGTATACATACATATCTTAAACACAATGAGTCCACAAAGGTATATACATGAAGGCACGTGGCTCAAAGGATGTACATGTATAATCAATAGTTTGGACAAGATAGACAAATACATGAAGTTAAAGCACATGATCATAGAAACATATCCAAAATGAGGAATACAAGTTAGACTGCATGAATCATCAAAACTAGACTATACTAGCACATCTAATGGGTACAAATAGGCATTTAAGCACAAACATAAATAGGTTTACTTGTGGCCCATTCTATGTACAAGTATAAATCCTAGTCTTAATGAAAACTAACATCTAAACATATATTCAAATCATGAAGCATAAAACAACACATAAATCAACATGATAGATAAAAAAAAATGATCATGAAGTAAATCCACATGCTATTAGAATCATGATATACATAATAGCCAAACAATGGTGAGAACACAACAAATGGGTCCATCTAAACACGGGTGATCTCATAAGCTATACATGCATGTCAATGATCTAATAATCAAGGCATTTAACATACTAATCAAAACATGATTCAACAAAACAAAACATCATAAACATCCATATGATCATTATGTATATGCATGTGCATTAGATCTAGAGCATACATATTAGTTTAAACAAGGTGAGAACACAAAACATAGATTCATATAAAACATGGGTGTCTCAAGTAACTAAACATGTATAACACTAATCTAACAAACATGGCATAAGCATAATGAACAATAAAACAAGACATGCTATAAATAGATGAACATGAAAAGCATGCAAATAAACACGGGAGTTAGAGATAGATACCAAAACCGATGAAGGCACCTCTCTAGTTCTCCAAACCAATGGTGGTCCTCTCCACCAAACTCCCCTTCAAAGTGATGAATCTAAATTGTTTTCTTTAAGCCCGGAACACATCCACTCCAAGGCACCAACACTCTCACGTTATGCGAGAGCCCACTCCTACATCAAAAATCAAAGGGGTGGTCTTTGGTACTCATTTCCTTTTGGGTCCATAGGGGTTAGTATCTCTCCTAACCCAAACAAGATTATTTGCTAAATTTTCAATATATAAACGATCATAGCAAAATCTAGCAAGATGGCCTTTTCGGCCGCAATGTGTACATGTGTACACATGAGCATACATGTTATGGTTGTGTCCGTGATGAGCATGTGTATGCCGTGATGGGTGTACATGTAAAGATGAAACTTGTTTCTTGCGAACCAAGGTTTCCAAGCGTGTATGATTCAAAGTACATTGGCTCAAAGTGGAGCCCAAACATTCAACACTTTTCTTCAAAACATTTATATCTTTTTCAATACAAGAAGATAAAGTGGAGCATGCAAAAGATGTGCTAGGTGAAGCTACACTAGCATGGCAAACATGAGAATCTATATCAATTTTTAAAGATTCATTTTTCTTTAAAACAAAATCCAATTCTTTTGTAATGGAATCAATTTCATTTTTCAAAACAAGGTTATCTTTTAAAATAAAATCTAATTTTGAAGATAAAACCTCATTGTTTTTCACAACATCATCACAAACACTTTTACTTTTTAAAACATCAATCTCTTTTAGGGCAAGATCTAGTTGAGATCTTAGTGAGTCACGTTCACTAGTAATCTCTTCCTTCTCTTGCAAAACCGATTCAAATGTTGAGCACAAATCCTTCATTTCTTCTTTTAATTCAAGGTGATTCTTTTTCAAAAGATTATATTTTTCCAAAAAATTTTCAAGCTTTGTGGCAAGTTCCATATTTAAGGTTTGAGCTTCTAAGCAACCATCACAATAGGAACTAGAGCAATCATCTAATTGAGAATCCGATAGTACCTCAAGGGAGTCTATCCCTTGGACCATGAGGCAATGCTCGTCGGACATGTCTCTCCTAGATCTTCTCAACTTGTTGATAATCCTTGGAAGCTCGGGAGAAGTCAATATGCTTCAAACTGCAAAAGCCGAATCATAATGATCAAACACCGGTAAAAGATCTTCATTAAGAGATGCTCTAAGTGTTTTAAGTGCTAATGCATTTGCCTTTTTATGCTTGCTATGATTTGGGTAGGATTCTTGAGTAGTGGCTTGATAAACTAGATGTCCTAGGCTTTTTAAGTGACTACTCATATTGGCCTTCCAAACATCAAGTCTAAAAAAGTCAAACATAGGAGGGCTATCCATGACTGCAAACTAAATGTGTGCAAATAAAAATGCAAATGAAGATTAGCAAACCAAGATCTCACTCCTAGGTGGTTAAACCTAAATATCAGGAGCGTAGGCTCTGATACCAATTGAAAATCACCTAGAGGGGGGTGAATAGGTGATTATGCTAATCTATAGAACTAAATGCGGAATATAAAAACTAATTGCAATTACACAAGATGCAAGCAACAAGTGATGCGCACAACCAAGCCAAGCATATAAGTATGAATGAACAATGTGAAATAATGCAAGGCACAAAGTAAAGAGAGAGGGTAAGAGCCAAAGGATCAAGCGCAAACAACAAGATATGTTCCGAGATCGAGCACCCAGCTCTACATCCCCGCCTTCACACAGAAGGATTTTAAGTCCACTAGCTTGTCCACAAAGGACTCCCACAAAGGGAACCTCCACCGAGGATTTAGGGCAATAACAATTACAAGGAGTACCCAACTCCTCTCCTTACAAACAAAACCTCCTCCTTGAGGCACAACTCCAAGCCAACAATCAATCACCTCACAACTTGAGGGATTAGCACAAAGCAACACAAGGATCACCTCACAACTTGAGGGATACAACCCAAAGGCACAAAGCCAAGAAAAGATTGGGTTTACAACTTGGTGGTTTAACAAATAACCACAAACAATTTCTTTCTCTCACACAAAGATCCTATAGAATAAGAAAGTAGATGTAGATCAAGTGTGGAGAAAACTAATGGAATGGAAATCAAAACCACAAAGAAAATCCTTGGGAAAAACTAGAAAACAAGATGATGAAGTTGAATCAAAATCTTTTCCCAAAAACCCTTTCTTGATTTTCCAAACCCTAGCAAAAACACCAAATAGATTGTTCAATTTAAATCCCAAAACTTCTTTTGATTGCTGTGAAAACACCAGAGAGTAAGGAAAAATTCGCACCAAAAATTCTTAGACAAAACTGGCCATTAATGGGGTATTTATAGCCCCCAGAAAAATATAGCCGTTGGCAGCAGATTCTGCCAGAAAAGCACTACCGGTCGACCGTCCGGTCGACCGTCCAACGGTCAATTTCTGACCGTTGGCAGCATCCGGTCGACCGCACGGTCGACCAAAAAGAACAGAGAGCACTGCTCTCAGTTCCGGTCGACCGGCCGGTCGACCGGTCCACTGGGCTGCCAGACGTGCACAGCTCTGTGCACGTCAGTCGACCACACGGTCGACCGAGCGGTCGACCGACCTGGCCTGTCAGCCAGTTCTGGGTCTGATAAACAGGGTAAAAATCATTTTAAAACTTCTTCTAAAAACTCCATAAAAATTCTTTTAATATTTTATATTGAAATACAAACTTGTGATAAAATTTTCAAGACAATATAAAACATTTGGAATCATTTTTATGTCTTGCAAATTTTATCAAAAACTAAAAACTGTATTTTCTAAAACTTGGATTTTTGAATAGAAAATACGTTTTGTCCAAAACTCTTCCAAATACAAAAACATGATATTTAAACACTTTTAAGCATGATGCATATGGATAGAAATCCAATATACATGAAACAAATATATATCATAGTTTTTGACTTTAATTCCAAAAATATGTTTTGTTAGAAATACCAAAACATAAAACACATGAAATAGACTATCAAGTTAAGTTTGTTTAAATAGTTGAAGCATGCATGTATATAGAACAAATCTAATATACATTAAACCATATAAACTTGTTTTGATATAATATCTATTCATGTAAACCAAGATCGATTAAACCAAAAACCGAAAACTAAAACTTGAAACGTGTGTGTTGTGAACTTGAGCATATCATACTATTCTAATCTTTACAATTTGGATCTAAACACAAAACTAAACTATGGTACCGATGTCTTCTTGTAGAGCGCCGTCTCCAAGCCGACTCGATCCAACACTCCGTGATCCACCGAGCTTGACTCCAATGAGTGCTATATATGATCTCGTCGCTCGGGCTCTTGAATCACCATGTGAATAGCTTCCAAATCATCTTGTTGAAGCTAATCACCAACTAATATCTTGATTAATGATCTGAAACTAAAATCACAAGATTATTAGTACACATAACTACATGAGTTAATCATCATCAAAACTAGAGTGGAAAGCCTTTGGGCCAACAGATATTAGTCCTGAATATCAACATGTCGTCTACATAGAGACAAACATTGATACATGTATTTCTAATTATTTTAGTGTAAACATACTTGTCGCATTTGTTGATAGTGAATCCATCCCTGATCATGATATATCAAACTTCTCATGCCACTGTTTTGGAGTATATTTCAGCTTCTTTTCACATTTGTGCTTTTGAAATAGACATAGTTTACGCTACCCTACTTATTTTGATAACGAGCTATAAGCATCATTAAAAGCATTAGTTTATCCTAAATCCAATTGTAGAAAGCATTTAGGAGCACCATAGGAATAGGTTGGAGTCAAGTTTCTAAGTGCTTACTCGCATAGTCGATCATAACTAATTTTCCTCTTGAACTTAGTTTGCGGGATTTTCAGTCGCTACGTGAGATTTTCATTAAACTGACTCGGTATGGTTAGGCTTTTAACCCCATTCACTTCGATGCACGGTTTATACGCTCTCCACTTAAACTTTTAGTGAACGAAGCTGTTACGTTATCTTTTGATGCCACAAAGTTAATTAAGATAACACTATTTGAGAGCGATTGCCTAACGAAATTATATCTTTGATGGATGTGTCTAAATTTACCGTTATATACAAATTTTTGCGTCCTAGAAATCGTTGTTTGGTTATTACAGTGAATGCATATGGCGAGCACTATACTTAGGCCATAAAGGTATATCTTTCAAAATTATCAAAGCGACTATTCTTCCTCGCCAGCCTTATCCAAGGCTATAAATTTCAATTCCATTTGTGTAACAGGCTATGCAAGTTTATTTGAATGATTTCCAAGATATGGTCGCGCCTCTAAGAGTAAGAATGTATCTGCTCGTTGATTTCGATTCCTCAGAATCTACAATCCAGTTTGCATCACTATACCCTTCAAGTAGAGGTGGATACTTCATATATCTCAAGACATACTCTTTGGTATTGTTCAAGTAGCCCACTACTCATAGTAGGGCATGTCAATGATCTTCACAAGGATTACTAGTGTACCTGCTCAATTTGCTTACATCGTAAGCTATATCAGGTCTAATGCAATTCATTAAATACATTAGACTTTCGATGATTTGAGAATACTCCAACTGTCGCTTTTCTGTTCCTGTATTCTTGTGAAAGTGGATATGTGGGGAAAATAATTTATATTCCATTTGATCACATGTTCCTTGAATCTTTCTATCATCTTGTCCACGTAGTGTGACTGAGATAGACTGATTCCATCTGGTCTAGTAATTTTTATTTCTAAAATTACATCAACAATACCCAGATTCTTCATGTTAAAATTGTTGGATAGCATCTTTTTAGTAGACTTAATAATTTCGATATTAGTCCCGAGTATCAACACGTCGTCTACATAGAGACAAACATTGATACATACATTTCTAATTGTTTTAGTATAAACACACTTGTCGCATTTGTTTATAGTGAATCCATCCCTGATCTTGACAAATTGAACCTCTCATGCCACTGTTTAGGAGCATGTTTCAGCTTCTTTTTTACATTTGTGCTTTTAAAATAGACATAGCTTCTTTAAATATTTGAGGCTCGCTTTCAAGCGCATATGCTGCAAAGTTTGGACCAAAGAATTTAGATATTCTCGATCTCTTACTCCTTTATGGATCAACTCAACATCAATTATCGGTTTACTGGGTTTTTCATCCCTGAACGTTATTTCATGTGTTCTTTTCTCAGAAGCATTGTTTTCTTTTCATTTGTACGGAAAGACGTCTTCAAAAAACACATCTCTTGATTCGATAATCATGTTTATATGAATATCCAGTATTTCTGACTTGTGTACCAGAAAACTGTAAGCACTGTTTTCAAGGTATAGCTTATGAAAATGCAGTCCACCAATTTAGATCCCAATTTAGTCTTCTTAGGTAGTGGCGCTGGTACCTTTACAAGGCATTCCCACATTTTGAGCTAACGATAGAAAGGAGGCATTCCATGCCATAACTCAAATGGAATAAAAGCAAGTTTTGTTGAGGAACTCTGATTTGCGGTTAATAGGGCTCTCCCTACAAGTTTTGCGGTGATCCAAAACTTACGAGCAAGGAATTGACTATTTCTTTTAAAGTTTTGTTCTTTCTTTCAACAATTTCATTTCGCTGAGGAGTGTATGGTACTGTGTTTGGAGGATTATATAAAGTTAGCACACAAGTCACTGTATTCATTTGATTCATATTCTCCACTTCGATCGGATTTTAGAATCTTTATGTTTTTGTTGATTTGTTCTCACCCATGGCTTTGTATGTTATAAACATACTTATTTTTTGATTGATCACAGTCTTACTATACACCATTTAGCACTCAACAAAACATCGTATGATGAACTTCTTAGTATTGGCATCTTCCATCTACGGAATAGAAAGAGGAGCAGACATCACAGTCTGGTTCAGTACTCTTAGTGCCCCACTGACACTCTCTTGAAGAGTATCAGATATTTTCTGCAACTTAAGCAAAGTAGAAGTTAACAACTTCAATACATGTCCTCGGTAATTTTGAGCAAACGAAATTGTTAAACAACTTTCAAAAATAAACTCTTTAAATGAAAAGTATCTCTTGTTGGTATTTTGTAAAACATGTATTAAGAGATTTGAAATCTCAGTAAAACAAAAATTACCTGTTGATGCAACCTACACTAGAAAAAGCATAACTATCTTAAGATTGTTGAATACTTTATTTAACATAATCCTTTTAATGAAAATGTTAGTTCAAATAGACAAAGAATATATTAGAATTCAACTGCAACCATTGAGCATTAGTATAAACAAATAAAACATTAGTATAAACGAATAGAGTGACATAATAAAACCAGATATTAGAGTGAGGTACGCGTAAAGTGAATCTTCTTAAGACAATTATATCTCCCGCTATGGTACATATGGGATAATGGATGCTGGTCTCCCAAGAGCACGTATTCTCCGCAACACTTTACAAAATTACGTACAGTCGAATCAAAGTTAACCCATACCTTTTACTTGTTCAAAGGACAAAGTAGAAAAATGACATAGACCAAATATCAGAATTCAGACAGAATTCTGAAAAATTTGATAAAATTTCTTTGAACTCATTTATTCTTGTGGTTGTTATTCTGAGTTTTTTGGGTTATATCTTTTTGGAGTGTAATTTTGCTCTTTATAAAATCTTTTAGTTGTAACGGGTGTAACCCTTTCGAATAGACACATATGTTCGCTTGGAACGGGCATAACCATTCCGAATAAACATATCTGTTCGCGGAACAGACACATCCCTTCGGCAGTAACTGGATATCCTCGAAGAGACACATCCATTCAGTCAAAACGGGTGCAACCGTTCTAAATAGATACATCTGTTCCTATACCACTTTCAATGTGGGACTAAAAAAATTTCACTCTTTTTGTCCCATTTAGCTCTTATTTTAGGTCAACTTTTGACTTGAATATCTCATTCATTTGAAAATGGAATTGAATATGTAAATATACAATGTTCATCGCCACGTTTATCGCCAATGGAAGAAGAACACATTGCAATCATCTCCTGCACATTCCGAGCAGGGGGTCCCGTCTAAAATTCAGCTCAAATTTCTCAAAAAACTCACTTGGTTAATTTTAAATATCTGTCACACGATTATCTCAGTGATATTGCCCTAGTATGGCCAAAGTTACCTGACTCACACTGGATACTATTATTTATATATTTTTATATCACTTGACATGAATTACATTTATTTGCATATTCATGTACACCTGTTACATAGATACTCTGTTACACTAAACACTATTACTTATGTACTTATGACACTGTAACATAGATATACTAATGTAACGCCCCGATCCCGGCGATACGGGGACGTCACTGCAACGTATATACGTAGGTCAGAACTACCCTCCGTATATACGCTAAGCATCAGTACAGACAAGAATCAGAGTACGGAAGCAATTGGTGCATTATACATTCCAACACATATATATATACATCACAGAGTTATCACCAGAGGTGATGAACATTACAATAATAATACATCACAGATATGCGCAAATGCGAGAGTACAAGAGATATACATATGTGAATGGTACAAAAGGGAGCTCACATACAGGTATACAAGGAAAAGTACAAGTATGAATAGAAAAAGGGCACTCACGAGTTTGCTGAGAGGAAACTCGGGAGGCATACAGGGGGCCTGGAAGGATGTGGCTCTGGACGGTCGGCTGGAGATCCACGCTACCGCTGCGCCACTCTGAGCAGCGAAGGGGTAAATCCACTCGCTCCAAGCTCCAAGACCTGGACGTGAGAATCCAGGGGAGTCAAATGATACTCCCCAGGCGAGTGTAGAAGCAAAACCAAGTGGTGAAGCAGGGTGAGCACAATAATGCATATATCAAGTGGGAATACTCAGGAGGCAGATAGGATAGAGCAGGTAAGGATAGATATGGCATGATAATCATAAAACAGGAAATCCGAATAAAACCAATCCGAGCTACCAGGTAGTTATAACATAATACTCATAAAACAGGAAATCCGATATAAAGTCCGGAGAATCAAATACGGTAAGGCACAGCACAAATTCATAGCTATTTAAGATGTAGGCTTTGGTATGCGTCCCATTCCACATACCTCTACTTACAACTTAAAGAGCCGGTTATTATGACACTTTATTATTACTCGTCTTGCCCATATATCTCGGTATGTGTCTCGGTGTACGGCCAACTCACATACATCCATATATAAGCAAGTCGAGGTTGTTATTGGAAACAGCGGGGGTATCAACGAACTATGTTTACAGTGGGTCCCGTGCATGCCCGGGACCACGGTCCAGGATTGTTCCGTTGCATGGAAACGGAAGCCAGCCGCAAGGCTAAACAGGAGGGACTTATGTATGCCCTTATCAATCAGGAATAAGGGAGCCAGCTCTCCCCTCGGTCCCCTGGAGTACCACAGGTCAGACCGGATATAAAGTGCACAACCTAATGCCACTGTAAACACGAACACATATCGATATCCGCATGTTTCCCCCGACCCAATACAAGTTGGTCCATTTTAAGATTCAATAGTTTAATTATCACTTTACGGGAATAATCAGGAATTAGGCATGATCAGGAAATTAGGAGTACATAAGTACTATATAGTCAGGTCACTGCATGTAAAGCAGGAATACAATATACAGGTCACTGATCATGATACAGGATAATAAGTCAAGTTCCCGTAAAGATGACAATCACAAGTCAAGTTATCATGCTGGGTGTAAGGTGATAGCATGATAGGATGGTGATAATGAATAAGCAACCAAACATATAAGAGATTGATAATAATCAGGTGGTAAGTTATGTCAAGAGATTGATAATAGTCTGGGTAAGTCAGGTCATACCAAGAGGGTCTAGCCAAATAGTAGTATGTCAGGTGGTCAGGTGATAACACTCTAGATGTCAGGTGATATACATGTGTTAAAAGGAAACATGCAACTAACAAGTCTGAAGTAGTAGTAGGGCAAGTGTAAACATAACAGTAATCCAAAGTCCAACGACCACGAAGGGTCGGCCACGCATGGTATAAGCAATAAAAGACATAGCACATGAAATAAAATACATGAAAGCTAAAGCTAGAACATGCGCATAATCAATGAAATAAGAAGTAAGAGGGTAGCGAGTGAGAACACTCGCCTGCATCACCGAAAAGCCGAAAGGTCCGAAATCCACGAAATCCGGGGCACGCCATAAAATATGATATATAAATATGTAGAGTGAAGAGGAGAGAGAAAGAGAGAAGGGAAGTGAAGATGGTGTTTGTCAAGTGACAAGTCAAGTAATACCAATAGATGAGGTAAGTCTAGAGGGTAAGGTCCATGTTCAAGAAAGGAATCAACTATAACAGATAGGCAAAGTTAGTCGACTAGAATGGATGAGTAGTCGACTAATAGTGGACTCAAGTCGACTAACAGTCTGGTTAGTCGACTAAAACTGGGTTCCAGAGAGTTGGATTTCTGATTCAGGAAGAGTTAGTCGACTAGGATAGAAGGAGTAGTCGACTAACAGTGATCTCAAGTCGACTAACAGATACGTTAAGTCGACTAATGCTGAGTAACAGAAGGTTGGGTTTTGATTCAGGGAAAAGTTAGTCGACTGGATGAATTGAGTAGTCGACTAACAGACATGACAAGTCGACTAACAGTTATGTTAAGTCGACTAAATCTGTGATACAGAGAGTTGATGTTTTGGCTCAGGAAAAGTTAGTCGACTAGATGAAATGGGTAGTCGACTAATAGTGATTTCTAGAGAGAGAAAATGTAGAGAGAGAAAGAGAGATTTCTAGAGAGAGAAAATCTAGAGTGAGAAAGTGAGATTTTTAGAGAGAGAAAACCTAGAGGGAGAAAGAGTGACTTTAGAGATAGTCTAGAGAGAGAAAGTTGGGATTTCTAGAGAGAGAATCTAGAGGGAGATTTTTAGAGAGAGTCTAGAGAGAGAAAGCCTAGAGAGAGAGTTAGGATTTTTACAGAGAGAAATTATAGAGAGAGAAAGTCTAGTGAGAGGTAGACGGGACATCTAGAGAGAGAAAGAGATGAGAGAGAAAATGAGAGAGAGGGAATAGGAAGAGAGAGAGAGAGAGAAAATAGGGGGGCAGCAGCCCCCCTTCTCTCACGCACAGGGGGCTTCCAGCCCCCTGGCCGAGCATGGCCGCCGGCCGCCGGCGGAGCGCCGGCGGGCGCCAGCGCTGGGGTGGCCACCGGCCACCCCCAAGGGAGAAATAAGGAGGGGGCAGCAGCCCCTCCCTCCAACAGGGCCACGGCCAGGGCTGTTGCCCTGGCCTGGCCAAGCTCTGGCCGCGCTGCCTGCGGCCAGAGGGTGAACCGGGGAGGCCACGCCGGCCCTCAGTGGCCGGCGCAGGCCAGGGGTGGCCGCCGGCCACCCCAAAAGAGAGGGGGAAAGGAAAGGGAGGAGGAGAGAAGGGGAGAAGAGAGAGGGGGCTCCGCCCCTCCTCCGCCAACGCACAGGGGGCCTACAGGCCCCCTGGCCGCGGTCAGCCGCCGGCGACTCGCCGGCGGCGCACAGCCCCTCACCGGGGCGCCGATCAGAAGAAGGGAGCGGCTGTCGCCAGCTCCAGAAAAAGGAAAAAGAAAAGAGAAGAAAGGAAAGGAAGAAGAAAAGAAAAAGGAAAATAAAAAAGAAAAGAAATGAAATAATTGAAAAGAAATAAGGGGGAAGTTTATTTTAATGGAAATTTTTGATGGGATGGGACAGGCTGCTGATGTGATTGGGGGGAAATGGGCTGTCAGGTTGACTTTTGGGGAAGGAAAAAGAAAAGGAAATGGAGAAAGAGAGAGAAAGAAATAATATTATTAAAATAGGGTAAAAATCCGACTGTTTCGGAATCGTTCCGAAAAATCCTCAAAAATAGAAAATAATATTTTAAGATGCTCGGTGAAATCGGATTCGAGAAATTTAATGTAGATTTTAAATTAAAAATCCTGGAATCTTCCGGCGATACCGGTCGACACCAAAACCGGTGAATTTTCGATAAATTCTGAAAAATCTCAAAAAATGAATTTAGATAGAAAATGATATTATAAGATGTATCGTGAAAGCCGTTTTAAGAAATACTTTATAGTTTTAAAACTAAAAATCCCGGAATCAGTTAACTACCGACTCCGATGGAAATTTCATAAATTCATAAAATCCTCAGAAAAAGAATGTAGGTAGAAAATATGATTCTAAGAAATAATGTCTAAAGGATCATTTAGAAATTCCAAACCGTTTAAGAATTTAAAATCCAGGAATCGGTCAGCGGCACTAGCCGACTCCGGTTTTGAAGACTTTCATTTTAATTCCAGAAAAATCTAGAAAATCATAGAAAATATATAATAATGGAAAATGATATTTAAAACTAAAATCGGTCAAATCTAATCACCGGAAAGACCAAATCGAATAATATACTATAATCGAGTTCCTGGTTCGGACTGGGACTGACTCCGAGTCCACGAATCCAAATCCAAGACAAAACAACCATATAAGGAATTCATAATACAGAATAAATACAGGAAACAAATCGAAAAAATACGACCGAAAATCTGAATACGCAACTAAGTACGTATTCCGGGAACGGGGTATTACAATCCACCCACCTTACAAAAATTGCGTCCTCGCAATTTCGTTAAGGGGTGAATTGAACACAAAGGGAACAAGGGTGGAATCTATACCAATTAAGATATGAAGCACTACAGGTAGGGCTCTCAAGTCAACTGAATAATAACCATACTCTGCATTTCCGGCTGATGATGTCGTGGCTGTGTAATAAATCTTTAGAATAATGCTGAATAATACTGATGATGTCGTGGCTGTGAAATAAATGAATACTGATGATGTCGTGGCTGTGTAATGAAGAAAACCCCGAAAATCCTGAGCATAATAAAGAAGACCGATAATTAAGAATCCGACTGCTGTCCTCTGAAAGATAGCCAGATCAAGATCGATCTGGAGAATACCAAGCTTCATAGAATTGGCCGAAGAGATCACATAATAGCTTCCTTCTGAACCAGCCACTACCTCTCTAGTCTAGTCATATCTTAAAATAGTATAAGGCTTCATAAAACCAAAACAGGGAAAGGATAGGAAGGATTTAGGAATCAAAGGAAAGATAGTCAAGGAGGGATTTGAAATCAAAGGAAAGATAGTCAAGAAATAGATAACTCTGCACTTGCAGTTGGAATGTATAACCAAGACTCATGTATTCCAGTTGCAAATCTCTTTACCATTGATTTGCCTTCTGGACGTACTGAGGAGGTTAGAGCCTAAGCTCTGATACCAACCTGTAACGCCCCGATCCCGGCGATACGGGGACGTCACTGCAACGTATATACGTAGGTCAGAACTACCCTCCCGTATATACGCTAAGCATCAGTACAGACAAGAATCAGAGTACGGAAGCAATTGGTGCATTATACATTCCAACACATATATATACATCACAGAGTTATCACCAGAGGTGATGAACATTACAATAATAATACATCACAGATATGCGCAAATGCGAGAGTACAAGAGATATACATATGTGAATGGTACAAAAGGGAGCTCACATACAGGTATACAAGGAAAAGTACAAGTATGAATAGAAAAAGGGCACTCACGAGTTTGCTGAGAGGAAACTCGGGAGGCATACAGGGGGCCTGGAAGGATGTGGCTCTGGACGGTCGGCTGGAGATCCACGCTACCGCTGCGCCACTCTGAGCAGCGAAGGGGTAAATCCACTCGCTCCAAGCTCCAAGACCTGGACGTGAGAATCCAGGGGAGTCAAATGATACTCCCCAGGCGAGTGTAGAAGCAAAACCAAGTGGTGAAGCAGGGTGAGCACAATAATGCATATATCAAGTGGGAATACTCAGGAGGCAGATAGGATAGAGCAGGTAAGGATAGATATGGCATGATAATCATAAAACAGGAAATCCGAATAAAACCAATCCGAGCTACCAGGTAGTTATAACATAATACTCATAAAACAAGAAATCCGATATAAAGTCCCGGAGAATCAAATACGGTAAGGCACAGCACAAATTCATAGCTATTTAAGATGTAGGCTTTGGTATGCGTCCCATTCCACATACCTCTACTTACAACTTAAAGAGCCGGTTATTATGACACTTTATTATTACTCGTCTTGCCCATATATCTCGGTATGTGTCTCGGTGTACGGCCAACTCACATACATCCATATATAAGCAAGTCGAGGTTGTTATTGGAAACAGCGGGGGTATCAACGAACTATGTTTACAGTGGGTCCCGTGCATGCCCGGGACCACGGTCCAGGATTGTTCCGTTGCATGGAAACGGAAGCCAGCCGCAAGGCTAAACAGGAGGGACTTATGTATGCCCTTATCAATCAGGAATAAGGGAGCCAGCTCTCCCCTCGGTCCCCTGGAGTACCACAGGTCAGACCGGATATAAAGTGCACAACCTAATGCCACTGTAAACACGAACACATATCGATATCCGCATGTTTCCCCCGACCCAATACAAGTTGGTCCATTTTAAGATTCAATAGTTTAATTATCACTTTACGGGAATAATCAGGAATTAGGCATGATCAGGAAATTAGGAGTACATAAGTACTATATAGTCAGGTCACTGCATGTAAAGCAGGAATACAATATACAGGTCACTGATCATGATACAGGATAATAAGTCAAGTTCCCGTAAAGATGACAATCACAAGTCAAGTTATCATGCTGGGTGTAAGGTGATAGCATGATAGGATGGTGATAATGAATAAGCAACCAAACATATAAGAGATTGATAATAATCAGGTGGTAAGTTATGTCAAGAGATTGATAATAGTCTGGGTAAGTCAGGTCATACCAAGAGGGTCTAGCCAAATAGTAGTATGTCAGGTGGTCAGGTGATAACACTCTAGATGTCAGGTGATATACATGTGTTAAAAGGAAACATGCAACTAACAAGTCTGAAGTAGTAGTAGGGCAAGTGTAAACATAACAGTAATCCAAAGTCCAACGACCACGAAGGGTCGGCCACGCATGGTATAAGCAATAAAAGACATAGCACATGAAATAAAATACATGAAAGCTAAAGCTAGAACATGCGCATAATTAATGAAATAAGAAGTAAGAGGGTAGCGAGTGAGAACACTCGCCTGCATCACCGAAAAGCCGAAAGGTCCGAAATCCACGAAATCCGGGGCACGCCATAAAATATGATATATAAATATGTAGAGTGAAGAGGAGAGAGAAAGAGAGAAGGGAAGTGAAGATGGTGTTTGTCAAGTGACAAGTCAAGTAATACCAATAGATGAGGTAAGTCTAGAGGGTAAGGTCCATGTTCAAGAAAGGAATCAACTATAACAGATAGGCAAAGTTAGTCGACTAGAATGGATGAGTAGTCGACTAATAGTGGACTCAAGTCGACTAACAGTCTGGTTAGTCGACTAAAACTGGGTTCCAGAGAGTTGGATTTCTGATTCAGGAAGAGTTAGTCGACTAGGATAGAAGGAGTAGTCGACTAACAGTGATCTCAAGTCGACTAACAGATACGTTAAGTCGACTAATGCTGAGTAACAGAAGGTTGGGTTTTGATTCAGGGAAAAGTTAGTCGACTGGATGAATTGAGTAGTCGACTAACAGACATGACAAGTCGACTAACAGTTATGTTAAGTCGACTAAATCTGTGATACAGAGAGTTGATGTTTTGGCTCAGGAAAAGTTAGTCGACTAGATGAAATGGGTAGTCGACTAATAGTGATTTCTAGAGAGAGAAAATGTAGAGAGAGAAAGAGAGATTTCTAGAGAGAGAAAATCTAGAGTGAGAAAGTGAGATTTTTAGAGAGAGAAAACCTAGAGGGAGAAAGAGTGACTTTAGAGATAGTCTAGAGAGAGAAAGTTGGGATTTCTAGAGAGAGAATCTAGAGGGAGATTTTTAGAGAGAGTCTAGAGAGAGAAAGCCTAGAGAGAGAGTTAGGATTTTTACAGAGAGAAATTATAGAGAGAGAAAGTCTAGTGAGAGGTAGACGGGACATCTAGAGAGAGAAAGAGATGAGAGAGAAAATGAGAGAGAGGGAATAGGAAGAGAGAGAGAGAGAGAAAATAGGGGGGCAGCAGCCCCCCTTCTCTCACGCACAGGGGGCTTCCAGCCCCCTGGCCGAGCATGGCCGCCGGCCGCCGGCGGAGCGCCGGCGGGCGCCAGCGCTGGGGTGGCCACCGGCCACCCCCAAGGGAGAAATAAGGAGGGGGCAGCAGCCCCCTCCCTCCAACAGGGCCACGGCCAGGGCTGTTGCCCTGGCCTGGCCAAGCTCTGGCCGCGCTGCCTGCGGCCAGAGGGTGAACCGGGGAGGCCACGCCGGCCCTCAGTGGCCGGCGCAGGCCAGGGGTGGCCGCCGGCCACCCCAAAAGAGAGGGGGAAAGGAAAGGGAGGAGGAGAGAAGGGGAGAAGAGAGAGGGGGCTCCGCCCCTCCTCCGCCAACGCACAAGGGGCCTACAGGCCCCCTGGCCGCGGTCAGCCGCCGGCGACTCGCCGGCGGCGCACAGCCCCTCACCGGGGCGCCGATCAGAAGAAGGGAGCGGCTGTCGCCAGCTCCAGAAAAAGGAAAAAGAAAAGGGAAGAAAGGAAAGGAAGAAGAAAAGAAAAAGGAAAATAAAAAAGAAAAGAAATGAAATAATTGAAAAGAAATAAGGGGGAAGTTTATTTTAATGGAAATTTTTGATGGGATGGGACAGGCTGCTGATGTGATTGGGGGGAAATGGGCTGTCAGGTTGACTTTTGGGGAAGGAAAAAGAAAAGGAAATGGAGAAAGAGAGAGAAAGAAATAATATTATTAAAATAGGGTAAAAATCCGACTGTTTCGGAATCGTTCCGAAAAATCCTCAAAAATAGAAAATAATATTTTAAGATGCTCGGTGAAATCGGATTCGAGAAATTTAATGTAGATTTCAAATTAAAAATCCTGGAATCTTCCGGCGATACCGGTCGACACCAAAACCGGTGAATTTTCGATAAATTCTGAAAAATCTCAAAAAATGAATTTAGATAGAAAATGATATTATAAGATGTATCGTGAAAGCCGTTTAAGAAATACTTTATAGTTTTAAAACTAAAAATCCCGGAATCAGTTAACTACCGACTCCGATGGAAATTCATAAATTCATAAAATCCTTAGAAAAAGAATCTAGGTAGAAAATATGATTCTAAGAAATAATGTCTAAAGGATCATTTAGAAATTCCAAACCGTTTAAGAATTTAAAATTCAGGAATCGGTCAGCGGCACTAGCCAACTCCGTTTTGAAGACTTTCATTTAATTCCAGAAAAATCTAGAAAATCATAGAAAATATATAATAATGGAAAATGATATTTAAAACTAAAATCGGTCAAATCTAATCACCGGAAAGACCAAATCGAATAATATACTATAATCGAGTTCCTGGTTCGGACTGGGACTGACTCCGAGTCCACGAATCCAAATCCAAGACAAAACAACCATATAAGGAATTCATAATACAGAATAAATACAGGAAACAAATCGAAAAAATACGACCGAAAATCTGAATACGCAACTAAGTACGTATTCCGGGAACGGGGTATTACAATCCACCCACCTTACAAAAATTGCGTCCTCGCAATTTCGTTAAGGGGTGAATTGAACACAAAGGGAACAAGGGTGGAATCTATACCAATTAAGATATGAAGCACTACAGGTAGGGCTCTCAAGTCAACTGAATAATAACCATACTCTGCATTTCCGGCTGATGATGTCGTGGCTGTGTAATAAATCTTTAGAATAATGCTGAATAATACTGATGATGTCGTGGCTGTGAAATAAATGAATACTGATGATGTCGTGGCTGTGTAATGAAGAAAACCCCGAAAATCCTGAGCATAATAAAGAAGACCGATAATTAAGAATCCGACTGCTGTCCTCTGAAAGATAGCCAGATCAAGATCGATCTGGAGAATACCAAGCTTCATAGAATTGGCCGAAGAGATCACATAATAGCTTCCTTCTGAACCAGCCACTACCTCTCTAGTCTAGTCATATCTTAAAATAGTATAAGGCTTCATAAAACCAAAACAGGGAAAGGATAGGAAGGATTTAGGAATCAAAGGAAAGATAGTCAAGGAGGGATTTGAAATCAAAGGAAAGATAGTCAAGAAATAGATAACTCTGCACTTGCAGTTGGAATGTATAACCAAGACTCATGTATTCCAGTTGCAAATCTCTTTACCATTGATTTGCCTTCTGGACGTACTGAGGAGGTTAGAGCCTAAGCTCTGATACCAACCTGTAACGCCCCGATCCCGGCGATACGGGGACGTCACTGCAACGTATATACGTAGGTCAGAACTACCCTCCCGTATATACGCTAAGCATCAGTACAGACAAGAATCAGAGTACGGAAGCAATTGGTGCATTATACATTCCAACACATATATATATACATCACAGAGTTATCACCAGAGGTGATGAACATTACAATAATAATACATCACAGATATGCGCAAATGCGAGAGTACAAGAGATATACATATGTGAATGGTACAAAAGGAGCTCACATACAGGTATACAAGGAAAAGTACAAGTATGAATAGAAAAAGGGCACTCACGAGTTTGCTGAGAGGAAACTCGGGAGGCATACAGGGGGCCTGGAAGGATGTGGCTCTGGACGGTCGGCTGGAGATCCACGCTACCGCTGCGCCACTCTGAGCAGCGAAGGGGTAAATCCACTCGCTCCAAGCTCCAAGACCTGGACGTGAGAATCCAGGGGAGTCAAATGATACTCCCCAGGCGAGTGTAGAAGCAAAACTAAGTGGTGAAGCAGTGTGAGCACAATAATGCATATATCAAATGGGAATACTCAGGAGGCAGATAGGATAGAGCAGGTAAGGATAGATATGGCATGATAATCATAAAACAGGAAATCCAAATAAAACCAATACGAGCTACCAGGTAGTTATAACATAATACTCATAAAACAAGAAATCCGATATAAAGTCCCGGAGAATCAAATACGGTAAGGCACAGCACAAATTCATAGCTATTTAAGATGTAGGCTTTGGTATGCGTCCCATTCCACATACCTCTACTTACAACTTAAAGAGCCGGTTATTATGACACTTTATTATTACTCGTCTTGCCCATATATCTCGGTATGTGTCTCGGTGTACGGCCAACTCACATACATCCATATATAAGCAAGTCGAGGTTGTTATTGGAAACAGCGGGGGTATCAACGAACTATGTTTACAGTGGGTCCCGTGCATGCCCGGGACCACGGTCCAGGATTGTTCCGTTGCATGGAAACGGAAGCCAGCCGCAAGGCTAAACAGGAGGGACTTATGTATGCCCTTATCAATCAGGAATAAGGGAGCCAGCTCTCCCCTCGGTCCCCTGGAGTACCACAGGTCAGACCGGATATAAAGTGCACAACCTAATGCCACTGTAAACACGAACACATATCGATATCCGCATGTTTCCCCCGACCCAATACAAGTTGGTCCATTTTAAGATTCAATAGTTTAATTATCACTTTACGGGAATAATCAGGAATTAGGCATGATCAGGAAATTAGGAGTACATAAGTACTATATAGTCAGGTCACTGCATGTAAAGCAGGAATACAATATACAGGTCACTGATCATGATACAGGATAATAAGTCAAGTTCCCGTAAAGATGACAATCACAAGTCAAGTTATCATGCTGGGTGTAAGGTGATAGCATGATAGGATGGTGATAATGAATAAGCAACCAAACATATAGAGATTGATAATAATCAGGTGGTAAGTTATGTCAAGAGATTGATAATAGTCTGGGTAAGTCAGGTCATACCAAGAGGGTCTAGCCAAATAGTAGTATGTCAGGTGGTCAGGTGATAACACTCTAGATGTCAGGTGATATACATGTGTTAAAAGGAAACATGCAACTAACAAGTCTGAAGTAGTAGTAGGGCAAGTGTAAACATAACAGTAATCCAAAGTCCAACGACCACGAAGGGTCGGCCACACATGGTATAAGCAATAAAAGACATAGCACATGAAATAAAATACATGAAAGCTAAAGCTAGAACATGCGCATAATCAATGAAATAAGAAGTAAGAGGGTAGCGAGTGAGAACACTCGCCTGCATCACCGAAAAGCCGAAAGGTCCGAAATCCACGAAATCCGGGGCACGCCATAAAATATGATATATAAATATGTAGAGTGAAGAGGAGAGAGAAAGAGAGAAGGGAAGTGAAGATGGTGTTTGTCAAGTGACAAGTCAAGTAATACCAATAGATGAGGTAAGTCTAGAGGGTAAGGTCCATGTTCAAGAAAGGAATCAACTATAACAGATAGGCAAAGTTAGTCGACTAGAATGGATGAGTAGTCGACTAATAGTGGACTCAAGTCGACTAACAGTCTGGTTAGTCGACTAAAACTGGGTTCCAGAGAGTTGGATTTCTGATTCAGGAAGAGTTAGTCGACTAGGATAGAAGGAGTAGTCGACTAACAGTGATCTCAAGTCGACTAACAGATACGTTAAGTCGACTAATGCTGAGTAACAGAAGGTTGGGTTTTGATTCAGGGAAAAGTTAGTCGACTGGATGAATTGAGTAGTCGACTAACAGACATGACAAGTCGACTAACAGTTATGTTAAGTCGACTAAATCTGTGATACAGAGAGTTGATGTTTTGGCTCAGGAAAAGTTAGTCGACTAGATGAAATGGGTAGTCGACTAATAGTGATTTCTAGAGAGAGAAAATGTAGAGAGAGAAAGAGAGATTTCTAGAGAGAGAAAATCTAGAGTGAGAAAGTGAGATTTTTAGAGAGAGAAAACCTAGAGGGAGAAAGAGTGACTTTAGAGATAGTCTAGAGAGAGAAAGTTAGGATTTCTAGAGAGAGAATCTAGAGGGAGATTTTTAGAGAGAGTCTAGAGAGAGAAAGCCTAGAGAGAGAGTTAGGATTTTTACAGAGAGAAATTATAGAGAGAAAGTCTAGTGAGAGGTAGATAGGACATCTAGAGAGAGAAAGAGATGAGAGAGAA
The DNA here is from genome assembly GCA_038442645.1 of Agave tequilana. Lineage (NCBI taxonomy): Eukaryota > Viridiplantae > Streptophyta > Magnoliopsida > Asparagales > Asparagaceae > Agave > Agave tequilana. The sequence continues at coordinate 167,930 of JAVJIF010030105.1, forward strand.
AATGAGAGAGAGGGAATAGGAAGAGAGAGAGAGAGAGAGAAAATAGGGGGGCAGCAGCCCCCCTTCTCTCACGCACAGGGGGCTTCCAGCCCCCTGGCCGAGCATGGCCGCCGGCCGCCGGCGGGCGCCAGCGCTGGGGTGGCCACCGGCCACCCCCAAGGGAGAAATAAGGAGGGGGCAGCAGCCCCCTCCCTCCAACAGGGCCACGGCCAGGGCTGTTGCCCTGGCCTGGCCAAGCTCTGGCCGCGCTGCCTGCGGCCAGAGGGTGAACCGGGGAGGCCACGCCGGCCCTCAGTGGCCGGCGCAGGCCAGGGGTGGCCGCCGGCCACCCCAAAAGAGAGGGGGAAAGGAAAGGGAGGAGGAGAGAAGGGGGAGAAGAGAGAGGGGGCTCCGCCCCTCCTCCGCCAACGCACAGGGGGCCTACAGGCCCCCTGGCCGCGGTCAGCCGCCGGCGACTCGCCGGCGGCGCACAGCCCCTCACCGGGGCACCGATCAGAAGAAGGGAGCGGCTGTCGCCAGCTCCAGAAAAAGGAAAAAGAAAGAGAAGAAAGGAAAGGAAGAAGAAAAGAAAAAGGAAAATAAAAAAGAAAAGAAATGAAATAATTGAAAAGAAATAAGGGGGAAGTTTATTTTAATGGAAATTTTGATGGGATGGGACAGGCTGCTGATGTGATTGGGGGAAATGGGCTGTCAGGTTGACTTTTGGGAAGGAAAAAGAAAAGGAAATGGAGAAAGAGAGAGAAAGAAATAATATTATTAAAATAGGGTAAAAATCCGACTGTTTCGGAATCGTTCTGAAAAATCCTCAAAAATAGAAAATAATATTTTAAGATGCTCGGTGAAATCGGATTCGAGAAATTTAATGTAGATTTCAAATTAAAAATCCTGGAATCTTCCGGCGATACCGGTCGACACCAAAACCGGTGAATTTTCGATAAATTCTGAAAAATCTCAAAAAATGAATTTAGATAGAAAATGATATTATAATATGTATCGTGAAAGCCGTTTTAAGAAATACTTTATAGTTTTAAAACTAAAAATCCCGGAATCAGTTAACTACCGACTCCGATGGAAATTTCATAAATTCATAAAATCCTCAGAAAAAGAATGTAGGTAGAAAATATGATTCTAAGAAATAATGTCTAAAGGATCATTTAGAAATTCCAAACCGTTTAAGAATTAAAAATCCAGGAATCGGTCAGCGGCACTAGCCGACTCCGGTTTTGAAGACTTTCATTTTAATTCCAGAAAAATCTAGAAAATCATAGAAAATATATAATAATGGAAAATGATATTTAAAACTAAAATCGGTCAAATCTAATCACCGGAAAGACCAAATCGAATAATATACTATAATCGAGTTCCTGGTTCGGACTGGGACTGACTCCGAGTCCACGAATCCAAATCCAAGACAAAAACAACCATATAAGGAATTCATAATACAGAATAAATACAGGAAACAAATCGAAAAAATACGACCGAAAATCTGAATACGCAACTAAGTACGTATTCCGGGAACGGGGTATTACAACTAACATACCAGACACTGTCATTTCATGTACATATATCACCGTCACATAAATATTGTTACATATGACACTATTATTTCGTAATCATACACCACCAATACACGGATATACTATTACACTGGAGATCGCCATTTCATATAGTTGTATCATCACTACGTGAATACTATGTACACAATTATTTCATGTTCTTACACCATTGCTATATAGATTCATTGGTATACATGTATTGATTGTTTCTGTATTCCCGTTGCATGGATCACCGTTCCTATTACATGGATTATTATTATTATATGGATATTCTTGTATTTTTATTACATGATTATTTCCTGTTACTGATATCGATATGATACTCCTGTTACTGGACATGAGTGTTGATGATATGTGATGTGTAGAACTAAGTGCCACGTGGATCTAAACCACGGAAGTCACTTCTAGAATCTCACATCTCTTGTTTTTCATTTCCGTTATCTTGTTTAATGATATCAACAAATCTCGTGTCCTATTATCGTATTACATGTAGCATGCACTGTTTTTGTTTTTGATGCACTGTGTGGTTTAAATATAATGATATAACATGGGGATGAGGGAGACTTGACGGTCGACTAGGTCTGATCGAGTGGAGTCTAGATCCATTATAGTCCCACTGCATGGGACGGGGTAGTGATGGCTACCATCTGTTATAGCTCATTGAGCTCCCGTTTTTCGTTACTTTTTATAATCTTAGCGGGCTGGCCTGGTCTCAGCAGCCAGGGGTCTATTTAAGACCGTGATCCCGGGTATGCACGAGGTACAGCCACCTGATCGGAGCTCCTTGAACATTGGGTTTTCAATAACATAATAAAATAATATAAACAATATTAATTGGGAGCACTTGTTATTTGGTCACTCTTTCGTTAGATTAATGGTACCCATATGCCATATTCGGATGGGTTCGGCTGGAGTACGGGATCCGGTATGAACTGCTTGAGACAGTGGAAGAGATTGATTAAAATATCACGCATTACTGATTGTTATTATTGTATAAAATAACATAAATTAGTCGAGACATGTATGCTATTATCCATTTATACTTGTTATCCTACCTGATATCTTATCCATCACCATGTTACATGTATACCTTGCACTTCATATGGAGACACACTATTTATGTACACGTATACTTTGCATTTCATAAATTTCCTGTTCATATATTCCCTTTAGACACATTGTTGTTGTATAACCACAATACTATAGTATGATTATACTGCGTACTTCATGTATACATGTTCATATTAATTATTATATCGTCACGCTACTATTTCTATTAGTATACATAAATAAGAATTAAAGACTTGATACATGTTAATTAAATAAATGATAATATTAGTATATAACTAAATAATGAATCTTATTACTCATAATCATAGTAATAACATGTTAATGGTATAATAACATAAAGTTAGTTGATACATACATACACACACACACATATAACTCTTTCTAATTATCATTGTTATGGTTTATAATCGTGTATTATATAGTATTATAGAGGTAACACTGTTATAACATGCTAGGTATGGATGTTGTTATAATACTGATAGGTAACACTGTTATAATTTGTTAGGTATTGATGATGTTATAGTATTGATAACATACTTATAATATTGATATACTGATTGTTAGAATATTTATATTGTATCATTGTTATCTTGACATGTATTATATATTATCGTGATTATAGTATTATAGTATATATTATTGCTTTCTTCATTTAACCACTCACTAGGTCGCTTTCTGACGACCCTGAGTTGCGTTCCCAGGTTAGAACTCAGAGATTTTATAACACCTGATATTTGCAGAGATATTATCTTGAGACCTCCACCCTTTCTGATTCATAGGTATCATTATTATTTGTTTCTATTTTTATGTATCCTTATTTCGATATCTATTATGACCACTGATCTTTTTGCAGGTGTTCTTATACTTATTTAATGCTGAAATAATGTGAATATTATATTATTCCTTGTACTGAGGTTTAGCGTAGGTATATGGGGGTATTTTCGCCCTACGTATGTACGTCGACGTAGCGTTCTCGTATCCGCAGGTTGGGGCGTTACACATATATTTAAACATGATGTCTATAATTAGCGAAAAATCGGGCATGAACATTACAGATATAGTGGGCGAGGGACACAATCAATATATATATATATATATATATATCACATACAAGAATATATCACAATATATATATATATATATATATATATATATATATATATATATATATATATATATATATATATATATATATAGGGAGATGATCCTCTAAGAACGTTCTCACGGATTTCTGTGAGAACTTTCACGTGGGTCGTCGGATCTGATAAATCAAATCAAATAAAACCAGATCTCTATCAGATCCGACGGCTCACGTGAAAGTTCTCACATGAATCCGTGAGAACCGTTCTTAGGGGATCAATTCACTATATATATATATATATATATATATATATATATATATATATATATATATATATATATATATATATATATATTGAAATCACCTAGAGGGGGGTGAATAGGTGATGGCTATATGATAATGGCAATTATGCGGAATTTAAAATTTAACTCTAACAATTATCACAATACAAATACTTGCAAGAATTAAACAGGTAAAGGTGCAAGTAATTAAAGAGATAGAGTTAGAAGAATTGAGCAAACGCAAACACGCCGATATGTTTCCGAGGTTCGAGCCACGCTCTACGTCCCCGCCTTCACACTTGAAGGATTTCCACTATTGAGGATCCCACCGGATCAACAATACATGGACAACACTTGTCCGTCTCCCGTGATGACACTTCACCACCTTGAGCACACTAGCTCGCCTTGAGGCCGATGCCTCTACAACTTCACTCAATTACAATGGAAGTGATCACACTTGACCACTTTACAAAGAGCTCACTAAGCACAATCCTAGAACCAAATAGTAGACTTAGAGTATGGGATTGTGTAGTGCAAAACTAGAGAGAAGTAGAGGAATAGGCTCCAAGAAGGGTGATGGAAATTTAGGCTTTGGAGAGAAAAATCTTTCCTTTGAAAACTTTGGAAATCTTTTCACAACTTTTGTAAAATTTCACTTGATAGCTCTAAAATCATTAGTCATTTCATATGAAGTGACCACCTATTTATAGGGGTCAAAAACTGCTCAAGAGATTCGTTGGAGACAAATCCCTAAAGTCAAAAGTCAGAAAAATAGCTGTTGAGTCTGTCAGAACTTTTGACAGACTACCGGTCGACCGGGTCGGTCGACCGCCAACGGTCGAAAATCCGACCGTTGGGGCTCACCGTCGACCGGTCGGTCGACTGGCAATTTCCAGAGAGCAGCAGGTTGGGGCCGGTCGAGTATCGGTCGACTCCCGGTCGACTGATACGCACATGCACATTTGTGCATGTCGGTCGAGTGCCGGTCGACTGCCGGTCGACCGGTCACTGTGAATTTCTGAAAAATCAGAACTTACAGGACCTGGACAATTTGGATTTGGTTTTGGGTCTTGGATAAAATGTTTTGGTCTTGAAAAATCATAGAGTATGAGCATGTGTCATACTACTATCAAGGTAAAATACTTGGTAAAAATTCTTTGGATAAAAACTTGATTTTTAATGAAATGTTTTTCCAAAACTAGTCTCTCTAAAAATCATATTTCCAAAATAGATATGTTCAACTAAAACTGAGTTTGGAAATAGAAATAGAAAGTATTTTGAAGCCATAAATCACTCTAGAAAATGTGTGTGTGTGATATCCCATATCTCTACTTCTACTATTTAGTTTTGACAAAAATTCTAAAACAAAATAGACAAAATACAAATCTTGGATTCTTTAGCAAGTCTTGATCTTCTTCTTGAACTATTCTTCAACGCAAATTCCGAAGCTTCCTATGTGCTTTAGCTTGGGAATGCAAATGTTGGGCGAACTCCAAATTTGTGAGTCTTTTAGAGGAGTCGTCAAAATCTGTTTCTTTGAACCTGAAATACTTTTAAAACAAGATTATTAAATACATAACTAAATACGTTTTGCTATCATCAAAATAACCGGGATAATGGCCTTTGGGCCAACAATCTCCCCCTTTTTGATGATGGCAAAACATATGTAGTTATCACAAAATATTTTGGGTAGAGTCTTCAAATGAAACTCCCCCTCAACACAAGCATATATAAAAATCATATTCAGGCATAGTGATAAAAAATAAACATCACACATCCATGCCCATAGAAAATATCAACTACACATGTCATATCATAGATAAAAGGAAATGAGTCTCAACATGACATAAATACATAACACAAACAATACATGTCCACAACAACAAAAAAAATAAAAGGTGTCCAACACAACAAAATAAGTCAAGTACATAACAAAATGACAAAAGTGTCACACAAAATATCTCTCTCTCCAAATATCTCTCCCCCTTTTTGACATCATCAATAAAGGGGAGGTCACTCATCAGCATCACTCAGTCGCCTCGTCATCCTCCTCCTCGTCATCATCAGAGCCCTCGGCCATCGTCTGGTCATCACCATCATCTGAGGAAGAAGAGGAATCTACCTCCTCTGTATCCAAGGCATCAACTCTGGGGCGCGGTGGTGGAATAGAGACGCGAGCTCTGGGAGGAAAGGAGGACCAGCAGCAGGGAGACGACGAGCACCCGGAGTCCCATCAGGAACGACTATGTCCATTTTTGTGAACAAAGACTGGAACTGAACATCCACAAATCTCATGGATTCAGCCATATAGGACAAGTCGTTACGGACCTCCGCCCGAAAAAACAGCATCCATAGCAGCACGATCAGCCAAATCTGCACGAATTGCAGAGACTTGCTCTCCGACCCAGGCCTGATGAGCCTCGATCATTGAGCGGACCTCAGAAGCAGAAGTACCCTGAAACTCAGGAGCAGGAAAAACAGGAGGTGGAGCTGGAGCTGGATCAGCTGCAGGAACAGGTGGTGGTTGCACAGCTGCGTGTCGACGCAACTGAGCTTCCATCATCTTCAAGGCAGCAGTATTGATATCAGATGAGGGTTTTGAAGGGGCTTGACCAGAGAGATCAAAATCTAAAGCCCTGAGAAGATGGGTAATGAGCATGCCATAAGGCAGACTCCTACCAGCAGTGCGAATCTGATCACCACTCATGTGAGAAGCGATCACTCGAGGGAAATTTATCTTAATGCCTTTAAGGAGGCAATAGATAATCAGGGGAACAGGACCTCGAGCATGACTGAATTCACCGGATTTAGGCACGATATTATGAAAGATAATCTTAGCAAGGACCTGAGATTGGAGGGAATACTGACTTACAATCTCATTCCTCACTAGATCGGGATTGTCATCCTGGTGAATGAGAGTGGATGCGGTGAGCGAAGACTCACCCTCCGGATATTCAGGAAAATCATGTAGGTCATAAGAGTAAACATCTATTCCATCAGTGGAAAGATGAAGAATCCTAGCAAACTGACCTAGGGAAATGTTTATGTCCCTACCCATCACACGGGAGATGATCCGGTTCCCACTAAATTCAAAATTGGCATAGAAATAGGGAACCAAAGAAGTGTAAACCTTCTCCCTGATGGAGAGAAAATCCACAAGATTGTTGGTACGGAGTATGTGGGGGATATCGAGGTGTTCAAAATCATGGATAGCCACAAACCTACCCGAAATAGTGTTCCTAGGGGCTAGATGTGTGTAACGGTCAGAGGCAAGATCGTTACGCAACAAGGGATCAGTCCTAGGGGCTTGAGATGAGGATTGGGCAATGCCCTTTCCCTTCTCAGAACGATGTCTTTTAGGAGCCATGACAAAAATCAAATTTTTAGGGTTTTTGCAGGTAAAGGCACGATCTAGATGATTAATCAACCTAATATGAAGACAAAAGAAGTGATATATCTAAGCTAGAAAGGAAGAAACAAGTGAAAATCCGAAATTTTTACCTTTGGAAAAATCTGAAACCCTAGCTTGAAAACCCAGAAATTCTGAAAATCTGATGGACGGATCAGCTTGAGATTGAAGATCTGAATTAGGAATGAGGAGTTTGAGATGGGTTTTGAAGGAATTTTAGATCGGATGGATGGATTAGAAGTTGGAAATATTGAGAGGGGGGAGCTCCTGCGGGTCGCTGAGAGGAAAAGTGAGAGAGAAGCGAAACAGTGAGGAAAAAGTCCAAATATACGCCAGAATACGACTATCGGTCGACTGGGGTTAAGGGACCGGTCGACCGAAAAGATACAGAGAGTCACGCATCTTGATCGGTCGACTGGTCCTATAACAACAGTCGACCGGTAGCACAAAAAAAATACAAAATTTTTCTTCTCAGACAGAGCCGGTCGACTGGGGTTAGGGGCCGGTCGACCGGTAAGTCTGAAAATTCTGCTACCAGGTTCTGACCAAAAAAAATTTTAAATAAAAAATTATAACAAATAAAAATATGTTATATAATAACATACAGGGATACAACAATTATTTTTAAAAAATCTTCATTTAGTGATCATATCAACAAAACTTCACACAAAATGATTTAATTTTATTTTACAAATTTAAACAAAGATTTAAAGATGTTGAAGCCGAATACCCAGTGACGGGTTCTGAACTTCATCCTCTTGATTCCTCTTGAATGAGTTGAGGTGCGCAATTGCCATCTTTAAGGTATTTGTTTAAATATGAAAATTTTCAAAAGGTTTTATTTTATTTATGAAAATAGGTCTATATGTATACAAGTATAAAATTACAACATCTAAACTATACATGTAGATACACTATCTAACAAATGGACATGTGGACAAGTATGACATAAGGCATAACTATACAAGATATGAAAATTATCACAAGGCATGTACACAACATGATAGAAAAGTAGTTCTATATAAGCATGTATCAATGACGAACAAAAGCAAACTAACAATTCTATACACATGTATACATTACCACAAATCAACAACTATTTTAAAATGGAGATGTTACCAATTTAAGGGCAATCTCCAAAAATAGGTGCCTCCACGATAGCGATGCAAGCTAGATTTGAACTTGTGAGCTTAGTTGCATCTACCACCCGGGCACCGTCTCCCCCTAAGTCTTGGAGGAAGTAGATCCACCTGTGTCACCTACATTTGGAGGATCTTTTGGTACCCAAATCTTTGAGGGTCCTTTAGGGTTAGTACCGGGGCGAACCCAAACATATTTATTCTTAACATTATTTTTAGCATAACAAAATTTTTCTAAATGGCCTTTGCGGCCACAATGAGTGCAAACATAAATCCTACCATTACCATACATGTATGCATGCTTGTGAGTGTGAGCATGTTTCCGTGCATGTGTATGTGCATGTTGTGCATGTTTCCCTTGGGGTGTTCCCTTAGGAAATTTAGAAGCTATCTTTTTCAAATCAAATACACAATTTTTAAGTGTGGAGTCCAAAGCATCAACACGCTTTTGGATCTCAACAAAATCATTTTTATCAATTGACACTATGGTGGTTTTACCCTTATTTGCAAGTTTATATTTATCAAAATCATTTTTCAATTTTCCAAAAGAGCTAGATAAAACATCCTTTTCTTTAACAACTATTTCAACTTTATATTTTAAAGCTTCATTTTCTCTTTTTAATTTCTTATTTTGAGATTGGGAAATCTCATACCTATTTTGCAATTCTTCAAAAAATTGTGCAAGTTCATCCATAGTTAACTCATCCTCATCTAAAGAGTTTTCTAGAGTTACCTTTGGTGCATCCTCCCCATGTGCCATGAAACACATGTGCGCGGCGTCGACTTCCTCTTCGGATTCCGACTCCGTGTCATCCCAAGTAGCCACCATTGCTTTCTTCTTTCTTTGCCCGTTCTTGGATGTGGTCGCTTGTAGAGCGGGGCAATCGGCAATGAGGTGACCGATCTTCTTGCAATGGAAGCAAGGACCGGGCTCCTCTCTTTTTCTTTCAAATCTCCCTTGAGGTTTCCCTCGCCGGAAATTGCTTTGTCTTCCCTTTTTGTAAAACATCTTGCCCACCTTCCGGATGAGCATGGCGAAGTCTTCATCGCACTCGTCCGATGAATCATCCTCGTCTTGAATTGTTGGAGCGGCTTTGAAGGCTATTGATTTCTTCTTGGGTGCCTCCCTTTCTTCTCGTACCTTCATCTCCATCTCATGTGTTTTGAGATTTCCGATGAAGCCGGAGAAGTCCATCTCCTCCTTGTCATTTAGCTCCTTGAGGGTTGTCGCCTTGACTTCCCAAGCTTTGGGAAGAGCTCTAATCACCTTCCTTATCTTTTGATCGTTGTCAATCTTGTCGCCTAAGGAAGAAAGAGCATTAGTTATTTTTGTAAAGCGAGTGAGCATGTCATCAATGCTCTCATTATCAATCATGTAAAAATTCTCATATTGAGAACGTAACAAGTCAACTTTTGCTCTCTTGACTTGTGACGTTCCCTCATGAGTCACAATAAGCATGTTCCAAACTTCATATGCCGATTTACAATTAATGATGCGTGCAAGGTCATCTTCATTAAGTGCTTGTGTTAATGCATATTGTGCCCTAGCATTTGCTTCATAGTCTTTGGAAGTATCCTCGGACCATGTGCTCTCATCACTAGTTGGTTCAATGAAGTCTTTGGTAATGGCCCTAGCTACCCTAACACCTAAGGATTTCAAAAACAAGTTCATCTTGACTTTCCAAATAGGAAAGTTCAAGCCATCAAATTTGGGAGGGGATTTAATGCTAGAAAAGTCCATGGATGCCATGAATGCACAAGCAAGTAAAATGCAACAAACAACAACAAGCAAATATATAGCCAAATATATGGATCTCCCTAAGGTTGTTAGACCTAAGTTGTAGGGTTAGGCTCTGATACCAATTGAAATCACCTAGAGGGGGGGTGAATAGGTGATGGCTATATGATAATGGCAATTATGCGGAATTTAAAATTTAACTCTAACAATTATCACAATACAAATACTTGCAAGAATTAAACAAGGTAAGGTGCAAGTAATTAAAGAGATAGAGTTAGAAGAATTTGAGCAAACGCAACACGCCGATATGTTTCCGAGGTTCGAGCCAACGCTCTACGTCCCCGCCTTCACACTTGAAGGATTTCCACTATTGAGGATCCCACCGGATCAACAATACAAGGACAACACTTGTCCGTCTCCCGTGATGACACTTCACCACCTTGAGCACACTAGCTCGCCTTGAGGCCGATGCCTCTACAACTTCACTCAATTACAATGGAAGTGATCACACTTGACCACTTTACAAAAGAGCTCACTAAGCACAATCCTAGAACCAAATAGTAGACTTAGAGTATGGGATTGTGTAGTGCAAAACTAGAGAGAAGTAGAGGAATAGGCTCCAAGAAGGGTGATGGAAATTTAGGCTTTGGAGAGAAAAATCTTTCCTTTGAAAACTTTGGAAATCTTTTCACAACTTTTGTAAAATTTCACTTGATAGCTCTAAAATCATTAGTCATTTCATATGAAGTGACCACCTATTTATAGGGGTCAAAAACTGCTCAAGAGATTCGTTGGAGACAAATCCCTAAAGTCAAAAAGTCAGAAAAATAGCTGTTGAGTCTGTCAGAACTTTTGACAGACTACCGGTCGACCGGGTCGGTCGACCGCCAACGGTCGAAAATCCGACCGTTGGGGCTCACCGGTCGACCGGGTCGGTCGACTGGCAATTTCCAGAGAGCAGCAGGTTGGGGCCGGTCGAGTATCGGTCGACTCCCGGTCGACTGATACGCACATGCACATTTGTGCATGTCGGTCGAGTGCCGGTCGACTGCCGGTCGACCGGTCACTGTGAATTTCTGAAAAATCAGAACTTACAGGACCTGGACAATTTGGATTTGGTTTTGGGTCTTGGATAAAATGTTTTGGTCTTGAAAAATCATAGAGTATGAGCATGTGTCATACTACTATCAAGGTAAAATACTTGGTAAAAATTCTTTGGATAAAAACTTGATTTTTAATGAAATGTTTTTCCAAAAACTAGTCTCTCTAAAAATCATATTTCCAAAATAGATATGTTCAACTAAAACTGAGTTTGAAAATAGAAATAGAAAGTATTTTGAAGCCATAAATCACTCTAGAAAATGTGTGTGTGTGATATCCCATATCTCTACTTCTACTATTTAGTTTTGACAAAAATTCTAAAACAAAATAGACAAAATACAAATCTTGGATTCTTTAGCAAGTCTTGATCTTCTTCTTGAACTATTCTTCAACGCAAATTCCGAAGCTTCCTATGTGCTTTAGCTTGGGAATGCAAATGTTGGGCGAACTCCAAATTTGTGAGTCTTTTAGAGGAGTCGTCAAAATCTGTTTCTTTGAACCTGAAATACTTTTAAACAAGATTATTAAATACATAACTAAATACGTTTTGCTATCATCAAAATAACCGGGATAATGGCCTTTGGGCCAACATATATATGACATGATATCAAACGAGAGGTACGGACATGAGACTACAGATAAACATAATAGAAATCTCACATGGGTAATGGGCTAGTCTCAACATACAGAGAAAATCAATTATCAAAAAACAAGGTCTGACTCTCAAATTCATGAATATCCCAACATAGGGACACAGAAATATACATATGAAATGGAACAGGCACTCGGCCTACAATAGATACAACTGATGCATCTAAATCAGATAAAGGAATACAACACTGATGGGATCCCAAAGGGAACAATTCTAAACTAATACAAATAGACGAGCTCTATTTCGGTGTGAAATCCCATGAAAATGCCTCTCCGGATGCTACGCCAAATACCTGAAAGAGGGAAACAATGTTAACGCGCCAGCAAAGTCAAACTCAAAGATTCCCTCCCACCATGAGTTCGAGGCCGGCTCATAAAGGTAGAGGAGACAAACCAAAAGGGCCAAAGCTAAGAATATAGCTAACATGCTCATAATCTATGAAAAGAAAATATGATACAAGGTAAATAATAAAAAGAATATGTATGTGCACCCCGTGTACATCTGTGCATATCCTACATGCATGCAATTCAAACTATAGCAATGTATGCCTAGCACTGTGAACTGTGTGTCACACAGGAAACTTTCTACAAATCATACGACTCTACAGACAATGAATGTATGTCGGGAAAGACCCTTCAGTTCTCATGGGTTTCTTAATCTGAGTCTAGCTCAAGCTCAGGGTCATAAATGAAATCAGGAAGTCTGGTTCTTAATTAAAATCAGAGATAGCCAATGCTAAGTATTACACGATTCTACAACGCGTACACCACACGGGTCTAGTACATATTACTACTCAAGTCTAATACATAGATGAATTACATGGATCTAGCATACCGCTAAACTATACAAGTCTTGCATATATACAAATCAGTCATTTACCTATAACTCATCTAACCAGGCTAACTCTTAAGTCCAATGCATGGTCAACTACGGATCCACCTCCCAATCGAGTCATCTACAACACTAAGCAAGTATAGGGTTACTGACTCAAGTCAATTAGCATGAGTCGCTGCCCAATCAACTTGCACGGTCTATCATCCAAATAAAATTTTCTAGAAATCCTCAAACAAATATTATGGCCTAATGCGACCAAATACTATATATATGAATCCTCAAATGAGTAGATAATAAGTTTATCCTCAATTGAAATATCATAGACTAATTCTCAAGTTATCATAACACAGATTAATACCAAAATTGGATCTATCATGGCATGATGCCCTTTATCTTAAATGTCAAAACATCAATCAAGTGTATCCTCAAATAATTATCAAGTCTGGTGTCTCGCAGGACAAGCACAAAGCTGCTATAGGATAGGAACACACACCCGGATGGAAAGTTGATGATAAATATCAAATCTAGTCATGATCGGAGTGAAGCATCTCTCCTGGTCTAAACTAAACATGAAAGAGGATCTGTTGCTATTACACGGGTTACCAAAACAATATATCTGAAAAATAAGGATCCAGACACATCTGTGCATGCAACATGACACGCAACTAATCACAACAAGGCCGCTAGTCATACATATAAAATAATAATCATGGTAGTAAACATGAGTTGCAATACTTGATGAATCAATAACAATACATAACAATTTCATATCAACACCATTTGCACATTAAACAATGATAAACACTTCTATAACATATCATATATGTGTATATATAGGGGTTACTGTACCTCAGCCGCCAGCTGAGAGAGTTTCTCAGCCGGCTGACGTGGCATCATATCAGCCGCAAAGAAGTCAAAAATTTAGGCGGTAAAAGGAGATCCTCAACCACTTTTCGTTGCCCAATGACTAAAATACTCTTAGTTTTACTTTTAACTTGGCTACAACTGTTTCTCCACTAAAAAAATTATAGATATGAAAAATCTGAGTTTTTTCAAACAAAATTACAGATCTTGATTATTAAATTTTAGAAAAATAATTTATTTTAAAAGAATGCAATCATGGTCGCATTAATGTTCAAGTTTTTTTGAAAGATGTTTTAATCACAATAAAAATCTATTACTGCGACTTGAAACAGTTTATTTGTTTTATTTTTTTGTTTTCTGAAACTGCAATCGAAGTCTCAGTTTCTGAAAAAAATTTGGATTTAAATTTTTTAATATCATTTTCACTTTTTAGATTTATTTTTATTTTACATCGCGACCTTTGGTCACAGTGTTGCAGCCTTTTTTTATTTTTTTCAATTAGGATCGTAATATTTTTTTGACCTTGCTAAGCTAAATAGGATACTGCAACCGTGGTCGCAGTCTTATGAAATAAGAGTCGTAGTTAATTGAAGCAGTGACAGTAATCTCATAAGTTAGTTAATTAAGATGATTAGAAGATTGCGACTTCGGTCGCAGTCTTCTGTATCAACAATCTCTTTGAGAATATTTTGTTTGATAACAATGCGACCTTAGTCATAGTGTTTTTTATAAAGTAATCTAAATAGGATATTGTAACCGTGGTCGCATTCTTATGAAACAAGAGACATAGTCAGTTGAAGCAGTGAACAAGGTCTCGAAAGTTAAGTAATTAAGATGATTAGAAGACTGTGACTGAAGACTGCGACATTGGTCGCAGTCTTATGTAATGTCACAGTCTTATGTAATAGCAGTCTTTTTGAAAAGTTTTGTTTGATAATACTGCGACCTTATTTTATAACTTATTTTTCATTTTTGCAACCAATGTCGCAGTCTTTTTATTAATAAATTTTAATTGGATTGCGACTTTGGTCGCTGTCTTGTAAAATAAATGGCTTGAAGATGAAATTTCATACTACGACTATGGTCACAGAATTCAATTTTATCTGACAGTTTATTATTATGAATGCGACCAAAGTCGCAGTCCTGATGAAAAGGATAACTTTTAAACTAATTTTTTTCCTGCGACTTCAGTTGTATCTCTGACAGATTGGTTATATATTTATGTATATTTTACTTATCTTTCAGATTTTAAATCGAATGACCACATTTTCGATGTTGAAAAATTTCAGATAGGCCTTCATTTGGAGGAAGAAGAAAAAGAGAAGAATCACGATGAAAATATTGAAGCTGACATCCCAAGGGAACATGAACCTGTCAAAATAGCTGATGGCACTAAAAATTAATATATGATCCCGCTCTCGCTTTTTTAGAACGACATTCTCTACAAGTCAAAAATTTAGATCTGACAGCGTGAGGAGACACAGAGAGATAAACATATAAAAAGAGAGAAAATAATAATAATAAAGAATATAAACTAATACATCATCCAAAGAAAAAGACAAACAATAGGGGCTTTTAGTAATTTCAATTATTTTCAGCGGTGCGTCATTTTAGATTGTCGAATTATGTGGCTCATAATGTGCCACGCCACCGCAGGCTGAGAGAGACTCTCAGCTGTCGGCTGATATACATATTTCTGATATATATATATATATATATATATATATATATATATATATATATATATATATATATATCATTCATATTCTCCCCGATCTATGAATGGCATCGTTCGCAATCACTCCCATCAACGAATGACATCATACACAATCGCCCTCGCCAACGAATGGATATAACACATGTATATCACCAATACTCTGCCGATAACATCCTCTGGCATACCACAAATACTCCATCAACTACACCATCCACATACATGCCCATACGCATATCAATATGTCAAACATCATCCATTTGTTCTCTTTAAAATAAACATACTTTCACACATGAATTCAATCCCCACATAACACAAAGCAAACATGTAAACCAAAGTATGAACATATATTCTACTTCACAAAGTTAAGTATGTCAATTATAAAAAAATCACATTTTAAATCTTTACATATTCTAGATCTCATAAAAATCCTATTTTTATGGATCTAGCAAACACCATATTTGAGTATATTCAAGCTACTAATCAATTAATGAACATATATTAATTTCAAACTAAGCCGAGCATGTTAACATAATCAAAATCTTATTTTTAACTCATGGGTAAAATGAGACTCATATTTTTATTTAATCCAATAAAGCTTAAATTTAAATATAATCATACTAGCAATCAAGAGATTAACATATATAAATCTTATTTAATTCTAAGCATGCTAACTAATTAAAAATCTCATTTTTAATACTCCACTTTCTAGATCTAATAAAATTCACATTTTTAATAATCCAAACTAACTCAAATTCATATATGTATAAGCTAATAGCGTTAGCATGTAGATCTATCATATCATACTAAAATCATATTTTAGTTCATGGGTAAAAATGAAATTTAACATTTTTAATACACCTAAAGCTTTCAAATCCATGGGAAAGCAAGTTAGAACAAGACTTGCCTTGCTAGGTCATGGAGGGAAGTCTTTATGAAGAATACATGAAGAGGAGATCCATTGCATGCAGTGGCGGGGCAAGAATTTCAAAGATTGGGGGCACAAAATAACGGGTTGGATCCGCAGTACACTATACCGAACGTGTGCAAAGCCGCCAATTCTGTCACCGCACTCTCCTACTACAACAGAACCTTAACTAGCACATGCTTCATATAGCCCCATTCGTCTCGTTGACCTCCCACCTCCACACTTTAATCGTACCATCCACAGACCTGATGAAAACGAGCCTGTCAAATCTGATAGCCATTGAATTGACCACGTCATCGTAGGCACTCACCGATTCGAGGCACTTGGAGTCTATTATAAGAGGGAGATCGTCTCCATTGGACTGTGCCCGACCAGATCCAACACCGATGACGGGCCAGGGGGCACAAACCAAAAGCCAGAGGGTTTTTCTAGTGGGCGTGCCCCCGGTCCCCTTGGCTCCGCCACTGATTGCATGCAAGCTTTCAATCCAAAAGAAGAGATCCAAGCTTTTTTCCATTTTCTTTCTTTCTTTCCTTCATTCTCTCTCTCTCCCCCCCTCTCTCTCAAATGGTGGCCAGCCAAGCAAGGGCAAGGAGGGAGAAGGAGGGGGTGGAAATGGTAAATAAGGAGGAGAATAACTTTTATAAGGAAGCAAAATCAAATTTGACTTCTACATGCATGTATTCTACTAATTAGGTTTAATTAGTGTTAAACCAAATCAATTACAAATTAAACCATCATACTAACACATCTCATCAATGATGGATCCACATAATATTAATAAAATAATAAAATAATTAATTACATAATTAATTATTATATTAATTCTAAAATTGATTAGGATTTACACTAATCATTCACTAATCCAAAAATTAACAAAATCCTAAAAATTAGGATTTCACCAAATATTCATAATTAAGTAAATAATGGAAATATATTAATAAAACAATTAAATTAAAAGAAATGAATTCAGAATTTAACCGACAAACAAAGGGCAGCCAGAACCCGCCCCAGACTCCAGAGGCGTCCATGTATTTGGGGTATTCATGACTCTGAAAACTACACTTTAGGGGTTCTCCGGGGCTGCGCTTCACTCCGAGGGCGCGCTCCACTCCGAGGACTGTGCTCCACCCGGGACTGCACTCCACTCCAAGGCTGCGCTCCACTCCAAGGACTGCGCTTCACTCTGAGGCCGCGCTTGATAGGTAGTGAAAAATGCATAATTGTCATCATATATACCATCGCATTTGCACATTTATTCATATTATAATGCACAATTATTAATATTTCTTTATTTAATATGTGCAGGCCTCAAATTATCAATTTAATAAAGAATAAAGCTAAAAGAGCCCAAAAGCCCAGATCCAAGCCCATGTTTGAAGCCCAGGTGAAGAAGCGCAAATACAAAGATTCAAAATGCAAATACAAGGGCTAAAAGTTGCAAATATCAGAAATTAGGGTTGGATAGACTTCTATCAAACCCTAAACACCTGCGGGATAAGGATAAAAAGCCAAGATAAAGAGGAATTTCGTGGAGAGAGGATTTGAAGAAATCTGGATTAAGAGTAACTTGATTACCAAGTTATCTCGAAAATCCAGATTAAAAGGCCAGGATCACAATTCTAGAAGGAGGTGCTCAGAGGGACGGATCAGAAGAGGCCACGCGCCAAAGCGCGTGGCCAACAGTGCCAGGACTGCCGCGGACCCGCGGCAAATCCAGAGAAGCCGCGGCAATCTGGATAGATCTGGTTACCAAATTTCGTTGGTAATTCTATCCGGGACTCCTCTACACTCTGCACTATAAATATCCGTGCAGTCGCAACAGGGAGGGGCATGCAGAGACGATTAGGGTTTGCTTTAGCCATTTTTATTCAAAGTTGTAATTTTTATTTCAAGTTCTTTGTGGAGAAGAAGGAGACGATTGTGTAACCGGAGATCCATCAATAAAGGTCACTCTTTTGTTCTCTGTTAAATTTCTGCAATTATTTTATTTCTTTTGCAATCTCTCGTGTTTTAATCTTCGATCTCTTCTTGTTTTCGTTTTTTTTTCTTTATTTTTGCAGTCTTTCTCATTAGATAAAAACCAAAAAAAATTAAATAATTGAAAAAGTAAAAAAATGATGATGAAGAACTAATCTTCCTAGTGGTTTGCTGAGATTCTTGAAGCAACCCTAGAAGCAATTAAATCTTGATCCGATTAATGAACATCACTAAAAACCCTAGGTTTAAAGGCAACTAATTCTAGAAGATTAAAAAATACTTAAAATTCTTAATCTAGGTTACATGATAAAAGGACCTTTTCATGACTTCAACTTAAGAACTAGGACAGCATAAGTTGAGATTTGTCTTCTATTAGGCTGTACCTAGATGTTAGGAGGAACCATAGTTAGGTTTTTGATCTATGTAACTTAGTTAGAATTGTGTATTAATTTTCTTTCTTGATATAGTTGTAATAACCTAGGGTGAATTATATTAATCTTAAGATGAAGATCAAGCTCTTTAATTTGCAATAGGGTTGTGGTAGAAAATCAGCAAAATCACCTCTTTTACATATTTTTCATATCAAGATCTAATCTCTCTCCTATTTTTTTGAAGATACAGAGGAATCGAGTCGAAACGCTTTCATCGCATCCTTCCCTGAGGATCACGACCCGCTCGAGCCCTTGCTACAGCGGATTCGCATTGAGACTAAGACAATCTGAACTCTACTTTAATCTCAATCAAATTTTGGCGCCGTTGCCGGGGAAGGAACGGCACGATTTCTTTGTTCTAATCATTCTTTCTTTTCTGTTGCAGGTACAGAGAACAGAAAGCAGAAACAGAGCAGCAGAAGACACATATTGCTATCCAGTGCCTCTGCCCTCGAAGGCAGAGCACTTGGACCTACAAGTTTGCCGCGAATCCACGGCAAAAGCCGCGAATCCGCGGCAATTGTAGCTCACTACTAATTCATTTTTCTGCAGGTTGCTCTGCAGTGCAAACAAATATTTTCTGCTGTGTTATTTCCTCTCTGTGATCACTCTGCAACTGTTAATAATTAACATTAACCTATTTGTTGAAAAAAATAAAAAAATATTTTTAGACTCTTGCATTTTAGGGCACGTGTCTATTTTAATTCTTTTATTCTGTTGAAGAGTGCTGGCGACAAGGTACGTTTGCATAGCATATAGATTAGGAAGCACTCTTGGTTGTTTACCGCTTTCTTGAGTGATTACTTTTCTACCGCTTTACACGTACACTAATCCATCTTAAGGGCATAACCCATAACAAAGATAAGGTGGGGATTTCATCACCCTTCCTTGGCCCACAAATCATATCAGTCACACTCACAACCCTAACCCTAAGTAAAACTTGACTAGACGTTGGCCCTAAGGTAACTCGGACTCAATAGGAGATTGACGGAAGAAGGAAAGTTGTTCGAAATTAACCCTTGCCAAATCGGTGTCTAGCGAAGGGATTGAGGGCCGAAAGCCCGAAGAACGGTGGTTATTTAATTAAGGAACGTCTCTGACGGAAAACCTCCCACCGGTCTTGCCCTGAACTGGCCGATTAGCTCGTGGTTGACATCGACAATAGACCTCCTAAGGACAGTCTAAAGTTAGGAGTCGTCTAGGTCAAGGATAACCCTAGAATAGGATTTTTGTTTGTTTTTCTTTTTCTTTTTGGTTGATTGGGTGAACTTTGGTTGCTAACTGTGCATGCCCACTTGGTCGAGAGACCAACTTACATCCAGGCTGACTAGGACTAGTTCACCACCCGAGCAAAAGCCCGACCCACACATGGCTCAACCGCCATCTCTCCAAGATAGGCTCTATCCTCTTAGAACCTCTATTCCTTCTTGCATCAAGCTAAGTAATGAAGGTGCTGACCCATTTGAGCTTAAGCCACAATATATCGGCACCCTTCCCAAGTTCCATGGACTTGAATCAGAGGATGCATACTTCTTCTTATCAGAATTTGAGGAAGTATGTTTAATGATAAATATCCCTAAGTTGGGAAAAGATGCCATTAAGCTTAGGTTTATCCCCTTTGCTTTGAAAGATTTAGCAAAGAAATGGCTCTACAGTCTAGAGGTTGGTTCTATAGATACTTGGGACAGTTTCGTTAAGGCCTTCTTAAAGAAATTTTATCCCGTTCACAAGACTGCATTGATTAGGAAGAATATCCTACAGTTTAAGCAAACAGCCAATGAGCCCTTTTGGAAATACTTCGAACGTTTTAAAGACCTCCTTGCCCAATGTCCCCATCATGGGATAGAGAAATGGCGACTTTGCCAAGTTATATATGATGGATTAGATTATTCTACTAAAACACTGTTAGAATCCATGTGTCAAGGAGAATTTCTGCAAAAGAATGAAGATGAAGGATGGTCATTGTTTGAAGACTTAGCTGAAAAATCCATCCAATGGGACCCTACTCCTGAGAAATCTAGGACTAATGACCCCACTTATTCAAAAGGAGGTATTCATTCCATTGAGGCCAACATAGCAAATGATGCTAAGTTAGCTGCTGTTATGCGTAGACTAGATGCTCTAGAAACTAAGGAGCCAGTCTCAGTGAACCAAGTCAGCCCAACATCTTCGGCGGGCTGTACTTATTGTCAAGATAGGAACCATGTGTTCGAGGAATGTCCTGTCTTCATCGCGCACCAAAGTCTGCCCGAACATATGAGTGCGGCCTTCACAAGGCCCGCCAACAATCTGCCCGCCAACAATCTGCCCGCCAACAATCCATATTCGCCCACCTACAATCCCGGTTGGAGAAACCATCCCAATTTGTCATGGGGCCAAAGTAACAATGATCAAACTAGGCCCAAATTCTCCAACAATTTCCAAAATCCGCCCTATCAAAATCCTCCACCCTCTTTCCAATATTCACAAATGGAAACAAGGCTCTCCAATCTGGAAAGAAAGGTGGACACTATCGTTAAAAGCAATGACACGCTGGCTCAAGTCTTGACTAGGATAGAGATGCAAATGAATCAGCAAGAAAGGCAAAAGGGTACTCTACCTAGTCAACCATTCCCAAACCCTAGGAACTCTAGTCAAGCTCACTTGGCTGAAGAGAATCATATGAGTCAGTGCAATGCGATTCATACATTGCGGTCGGGAAAACAAGTTGATAACCAAGTATCAACACCATCAAGTTCTAAACAAGCATTCAGCTTGCCTGATCCCACTCCATCCCAACTTAATGCCAACAACACGAAAAAAGACAAGTCAGCCGAAGATATGCACAAGCCCATCGCACCCTACCCAAATAGGCTTAAAGATAAGCAATGTGCACAAATGGATAAGGTACGAGAGATTTTTAATCAAGTCAAGATCAATATACCTCTTCTTGATGCAATTCAACAAGTCCCTAAGTATGCCAAGTTTATTAAGGACATGTGCACAAAGAAGAGAAAGACTAATGTGCCAAAGAAGATTTTTCTAGCCACTAACATTAGTGAGCTATTGTCTAACCAGATCCCTGTCAAGTATAAGGACCCTGGTTGCCCCACCATCTCTTGCACAATAGGTCAAACTGCAATTAAGCATGCACTTCTTGATTTGGGAGCAAGTATCAACTTACTCCGCTTCTCAGTTTACCAACAACTTGGGTTGGGCGAACTTAGTCCGACTAAGGTTACAATCCAATTGGCTGACCGATCCATAAAAATTCCCAAAGGAGAAATTACCGATGTGCTCGTCCAAGTTGGGGAGTTTATCTACCCAGTAGATTTTGTTGTTCTGGAGACCGAACCTGTATCCACTCTTCGGTCTCAAACTCCCGTTATCCTAGGGCGTCCGTTCCTTGCAACTGCAAATGCGATCATAAATTGTAGGAATGGATCCATGAGGTTGACTTTTGGAAACATGACTAAAGAGGTCAATGTCTTCAACCTGGAAAACCAATCTCGTAAGATTAAAGACCAAACATTTGAGGTGAACTTCATCGAGAACATTTGTGAAAAAGAAAGTGAAAATGAGTCTCTATTTCTTGACAAGTTATTTGAGGATAAGTGCGATTTTAGTGATAAGATGACACATGTTGAGGATTATAATTTTAAAGTTCCATTTAAAAAACGAAGATTTGATCTAAGTATCTTCAAAGAGCCAAGCACTGAAATATCGCATGAGAATATAGTTCAAGAAACTCCGATTGACTTAACTTTCGAAAGTCTCTTTGAAGAAGAACTCCTATGTTTAGATACACCGATTAAGGAGATGTTGGTTAATTATTCACTTCCAGGAAAAAGTGTTGATTTAAGTTTTGAGGAGATGTACGGAACTGAGCTAGAATTTCTCGGCAAGGAAGTTCCAACTGAAAGGTGTGATGAATTTTTGAATAATGGAGGTGGACATATGATGAGGAAGAACCTAAAGAAGATGAAACTGGGGGGAGAGAAAGTTAAAACAAAAATGTTGGTCTCCCCATTGTGCCTTATAAAGAGAACCCATTGGAATGATGGGAAACGAGCTAGAGGGATGAATCCTAAGCAGCTCTAGGTGAGAGTGATACATGTGTTGTACATATTATGGTATACTATTATTCTTTGCCTCTCTTTACATTTTCTTCATGCATTCATGCATTTCATACATTGAGGACAATGCATGAGATAAGTGTGGGGGAGGGTTTACTAACATAGAAAAGATTAAAAAAAAAAAATATTTTTCTCTTTATTTGTTCTAACATTTAAAAAAAAAAAAAAAAAATTTTAACATTTAAAAAAAAAAATTGCTAATAAATATTAAAAAAAAAATGTTATAAAAAGGAAATATTTTGACTTATTTTTTGAAAGAAATCTAAGTTAGTTTTAAGGATTAGGAAAATCATGATTAGGATTTCTAAAAACTTGGTCAAAATAAATAAATTGTTTAATTTTTAGGTATAGGAGAGAAATTGAATAAATAATTAGTCTTGATTTTTACCTTAATGAAATATGCATACCAAATGCATATCTAGGATTCTAAGACAAAGACCTTGTGCCTCATATAAAAAAAAAAAAACAGAGAGAAAAAAAAAAAGAAAAAAATCACCAATTAAGCTGATACATGTGCCTCAAGAAGCATAAGTATTCATGCCTAAAGGTGAGTAAATAAAATACAGTCCTTAGTTTTGGGGCCTAGTTCACTCGAATTTGAGTCCGCGGGGTGTTTTCTCACCTGGTGCCCTAAAGCCAACCGGTTTGGGAGTCATCGACTTTAAGTGCGTTACATGGGTGGATTAGAAAGCCTAAGAAGACTAAGAAATATAATATATGTATTAACACATCTAATAATCAATTAGTTAGGTATGAGGGCCTCAAGAAGCCTTGATACTTATACGAAAGAAAATTAGATGAGTTATACATGCCAAAAAAAAATATAATTATATATATTAACACATCTAATAGTCAATTAGTTAGGTATGAGGGCCTCAAGAAGCCTTGATACTTACACGAAAGAAAATTAGATGATGTTATAAAAATAATAATGAGGCATGAGAGTCCAAGTTAAGGAATTCCTAGATTCACAAGGGTGCGTATGACTTTTGGTAACGAAAAAGACTATATTAGAAATTCAATTTTAATCCTTACCTAAAATGAATAACAATTAACTTTATAAAGACCAGGTTTGAAGAATGAATAAAAATGATAATCCTAAAACTTATAGACTACTTAGTCTCTTCAAATATAATTCAAATATTTTCCTTTTTATGGATTTTGTGGGTGTAATCCGCTGAAAACCCTCACGAGACAACACTCGTCCTCTAGGGTAACCTAGGGGTTTAACGGCTTGTTGCACATGCTAAGTGCAACCGTGATTCCTACGAAAGTGAGTTAGCTAGGTTAGATTTTTTCTCTTTCTTTTTGATTTTTACTCGAGGACGAGCAAAAAGATAAGTGTGGGGTGTGATAGGTAGTGAAAAATGCATAATTGTCATCATATATACCATCGCATTTGCACATTTATTCATATTATAATGCACAATTATTAATATTTCTTTATTTAATATGTGCAGGCCTCAAATTATCAATTTAATAAAGAATAAAGCTAAAAGAGCCCAAAAGCCCAGATCCAAGCCCATGTTTGAAGCCCAGGTGAAGAAGCGCAAATACAAAGATTCAAAATGCAAATACAAGGGCTAAAAGTTGCAAATATCAGAAATTAGGGTTGGATAGACTTCTATCAAACCCTAAACACCTGCGGGATAAGGATAAAAAGCCAAGATAAAGAGGAATTTCGTGGAGAGAGGATTTGAAGAAATCTGGATTAAGAGTAACTTGATTACCAAGTTATCTCGAAAATCCAGATTAAAAGGCCAGGATCACAATTCTAGAAGGAGGTGCTCAGAGGGACGGATCAGAAGAGGCCACGCGCCAAAGCGCGTGGCCAACAGTGCCAGGACTGCCGCGGACCCGCGGCAAATCCAGAGAAGCCGCGGCAATCTGGATAGATCTGGTTACCAAATTTCGTTGGTAATTCTATCCGGGACTCCTCTACACTCTGCACTATAAATATCCGTGCAGTCGCAACAGGGAGGGGCATGCAGAGACGATTAGGGTTTGCTTTAGCCATTTTTATTCAAATTGTAATTTTTATTTCAAGTTCTTTGTGGAGAAGAAGGAGACGATTGTGTAACCGGAGATCCATCAATAAAGGTCACTCTTTTGTTCTCTGTTAAATTTCTGCAATTATTTTATTTCTTTTGCAATCTCTCGTGTTTTAATCTTCGATCTCTTCTTGTTTTCGTTTTTTTTTCTTTATTTTTGCAGTCTCTCTCATTAGATAAAAACCAAAAAAAATTAAATAATTGAAAAAGCAAAAAATGATGATGAAGAACTAATCTTCCTAGTGGTTTGCTGAGATTCTTGAAGCAACCCTAGAAGCAATTAAATCTTGATCCGATTAATGAACATCACTAGAAACCCTAGGTTTAAAGGCAACTAATTCTAGAAGATTAAAAAATACTTAAAATTCTTAATCTAGGTTACATGATAAAAGGACCTTTTCATGACTTCAACTTAAGAACTAGGACAGCATAAGTTGAGATTCGTCTTCTATTAGGCTGTACCTAGATGTTAGGAGGAACCATAGTTAGGTTTTTGATCTATGTAACTTAGTTAGAATTGTGTATTAATTTTCTTTCTTGATATAGTTGTAATAACCTAGGGTGAATTATATTAATCTTAAGATGAAGATCAAGCTCTTTAATTTGCAATAGGGTTGTGGTAGAAAATCAGCAAAATCACCTCTTTTACATATTTTTCATATCAAGATCTAATCTCTCTCCTATTTTTTTGAAGATACAGAGGAATCGAGTCGAAACGCTTTCATCGCATCCTTCCCTGAGGATCACGACCCGCTCGAGCCCTTGCTACAGCGGATTCGCATTGAGACTAAGACAATCTGAACTCTACTTTAATCTCAATCAGCGCTCCACTCTAAGGATTGCGCTTCAAGGTCATTCTGAACACTTCTCCAGGTCCACTTCAAGGACTCTTTTGAGATCACTCAGAGTTCTCTGAGGGCCCTTCTGAGATTACTTCGAGCACTCTGGCACTTCTCCGGGATGGGTAGGATATTCGACCAGTCTGGTATCTCAACTATCTATTAGGTGCTACCCTACTCATGTATTAGTCAACCAGACGGGGTTCAAACTCAAAATATATATCTATTGGTCTCTCCTCTAGTCAACTACCCTGGTAATTAGTTGACTATTCAGTGCATCAATACACACATGCACTAAGCAGCATCTATATACTCATATACACACATTATTACAACCAACTCTCATCAATCATATATATATATATGTACTCATACACACACATATACATCCAATATATTAAATATCATATCGAATCATATACATATACATCATATACATATACATCTATATGTATACCCACACATCTATACACAAATATAATCATATAAATATTTTCAGGCCATTACATCCATCAAAACCAAGCCCTTCCTCCGCTCCATCTTCACCGTCCACCACTTCTCCTTCCCCCACAAATTTCACTACATCCTCATCCACACTTTCCTTAGCTCCAACCTTACCTCCGCTACTCGCCTCCACCTCACCCACCTCATCAACGATTCCATTAGCCCATTCCCTGACCTTGTCGCTCCGTCGCCGATACATGCCCCCTCCCTTCTCCGTCGCCCCTAATCTCTTGCTTCGTCTCTGAGAGAGAGAGAGGGGGGGGAGAGAGGGAGATGGGGAAAACCCTTTGCAGCCCACTTGCAAGTTGCAAAATACACTTGCAAGTGAAGAAAATCACAATCCTTTGAGGCTCACATGGGCTACAAGTGGGCTGCAATTGCAATTTCTTAATCTCTTAAAAAGAACTACTGTATGAGATGTATAATATTGCATAAGGAAATGGAGGAAAATTATATAGTTGAACATATAAAGAGTATCTTATTAGAATTTTCATTTACTTAATAGTCTTCTAGTTTAGCGTTTGTCTCTTTTTCTATACATAATACTTTTACATATTTTTTCACTAAAAAATATTAAGGTAAATTATAGGAGAACCCCATGTACTATCAAGGGCTTGGCAATTTACCCCATGAACTATGAAAATTGTCACTTTACCCTCCTTGAGAGTAACTTTCATAATATTTTTTTGTTCAAATGAGTCACATGAGTATCATGAAATATATTTAATTCTTTTAACTAATTTAGTGACTATGTTTAATTAAAAATTACAAATCCTAATTTACTCCTAAAATCCTAATTATCTTCTTTTCAAAAAACCACTAGCTAATTGAGATGATGATGATGGTAGGGAGAAGGCAGATTGGGCTGGGATGATAATGGTTTTAGTTGAAAAGGAGGAGAGAGAAGTTTGGACTAGACTAGAGCTAGGGCTTACATTTGCATTGAGAAAGGATTTTAGTGTTGGATGGTGGTAGTTGTGAAAAATGTATACGGTGGTGTGGTATAAGGTTCAAGGAGGAGAAAAAAAATATGATGGTGAAAGAGGAGGAGACAGTGGTGTTGGTTTTAGTAGAGGAGGAGGAGATGGTCTTAATGGTGATTTTGAGGAGGAAGGAGGAGGATGCGAAGGTGATGGAGGAAGAATAGACAATGATTGTAGGTTTGAAGAGGAGAAAGTGGTAGTGAATTTTAAAAATAAATTGAATTGAATTGGTTTTATATTAAATTGAATTAATAATTTTAATCATAATTTTGATAATTAAGGGATATAATTAATATTATTGGAGTTAAAAAGACTGGGAGATGAGTTTTAGCGGGCCACAACTCCTTTTGACCGAAAAGATAAAGGAAGTTGGGGTCAAGAGGGTAAAGTGTCATAGTTTAGAGAGTGTAAAGTGTCACACCCCACCCTGATTATATAAGGAGTTTTTTTACAATTAACTCAAAACATCAAAATAATGATTTAAAATTTTCTCTAATAACTTAATGACTTACAGGCTTTTGTCGTCTCCAGTTGAGTGGTCAAATGGTTAGAACACTACTTTCTCACAGAGGTGGCAATTCAAATCTTTGGCGGAGCAAAGTAATAAGCCTTATCCCATCTATTTGAGGTCAGCATTATGTATTTGGCTTTGTCATAATGTTCCCCCAAATAGATGGAAAAGGTTTACTATGTTTTCTTTTTTTACCAAGATATATTAGTTGTGCCCTGAAAATAATAATAAAAAAATAATCAAATCTTGAGAACATTCTTTGAACCTAACCTTTGAAAAAAATGGCAATTACTTATTATAGTAAATTCTAATAATAAAGAAAGATTAAACTACATAATTATCATGATTCATCTCCTGTTTATTTCTTATTTTGAAAATAAACCTGATATTTGAGGAGCCTCAAAATGTAGGACCAGAGAGGAGACTCGTATGATACTCCTGTTTATACATGAGAACTAGTAGTGTTATGTACTTAGAAAAAAAAGATAACGTTGTACATATATCACATGTAATTGTAGTTTTCTTAAGTTATATACTAAGCTCTAATATCCTATTCTTTGAGTTATATTGTACATATATCACATGTGTTAAATTGTATATATATATTTAACACATGTGTTAGGATTTTCCCTGTTTTCAAGAGGAGACCCAAGAATATCCAATAGAGTTGAAGAAGATGATGGCTTGAAGAAAAAAGAAACAATCCAGAAGGTACTGATTAGTCGACTTATAAGACGTATATGTCGATTAACGCACAAGACCAGTCGACTATATTGTCAAATGGCAGATACAGAAGTAGAAACAGAGATGAAGCATTATACAGTAGTAGACTATATAGTATATAAGTTGACTAATGACAGGGATTAGTCGACTAATCATCAAGATAAGTCGACTAATCGAGGTGTTTCCTGAAGCCGAATCAGTTTCCTTTTCAAGCTCTAATTTTTTTTTTGATGGAGTACGAATAGGATTCAGTTTCTATTCATTGAAGGCTTGTTTCTAAAGATTAAAGGGTTTAGAATTCTTCTAAATCAAAGAGATCAACTCCTAATAAAATTGATTAAGATTCTTTAAGCTTCGAACGACCTAGATCATCTCATAGTCCAAATAAGAGTTATTTTGTAAAATTCTATAAATAAAGATAATAACCCAGCATTGTAACTTAATCTCAAGTAAAACGAGATCAGAAGAAACTAAGAAAGAGAGAAGTAAGGTGAAGGTGCATAGAGATAAGGTAATACTCTTGTAATCTAGGTCTAGATTAAGGAGCAAGGTGAATACTCTCGTTGCATCAAGAGAAATGTTAGATCTCTTTGTATCAAGTTTACTAATAAAGCTCTCTCAAGTTCTCTCCCAGTGGACATGGGCTAAGTTTAGGCCGAACTACATTAAATCCTCGTGTCATTTATTATTGATCTTTTGTCTACATATTGCTAGTTTGCTTTACAACAGGTTTCCTTTGCAAGTCTGATCATATTGTTAAGTTTCACAAACATCGATCGTGGGAGTAACAATTGGTGTCATAGCGCTAATTTGTTACAGAGCACATCAATTTTGCAACAATTAATTTCAGAGCTAAAGGTTGACAAAGGCCGATATGTTAAAGATAGGAAGTTCTATGAAAAAGTTCGAGGTCAAAAAGTTCAATGGCAAAGAAAATTTCAATTTATAGCAAAAGAGGATGAAGGCGTTGCTGGTGCAACATAGTCTTCACAAGACCTTACAGGAAAAGTCATCAAAACCTGCAAGTACGTCCGATAAGGAAGGGAGAAGATGGATCTAAAGGCGACAAGCACGATCCAACTATGTCTCGCAGACTAGGTGATGTACAACATGATAGATGAAGAAACGACTATGTGATTGTGGTCAAGGTTAGAACATTGTATATGACGAAAAGCCTCTCCAACAAGCTGTATCTCAAGAAACAACTATATGGGCTGTGCATGAACGAAGGGACAGAGGTGTTGGAGTATTTAAGCTTTTTCAATAAAGTCATCAGCGAACTTCTAGTTATTGATGTCAAGATTAATGAGGAAGATAAGGTGTTGATACTTCTCAGTTCGCTTTCACAATTATATGATCACTTCATCACCATTATGCTCTACAGTAAGAAAACTCTCATCTTGGAGAAGGTTACGTCAACTCTCTTATCTAACGAGAATAGAAAAAGGCCAAATCAAGAGGAGAGACATGATCGGGTTATTGTGGTCACGGGAATGAAAGAAGAGGAGAAGGAAAGAAATGCCAGGGCTCGTCAAAGGAGTGTCACTTTTGTCACAGGGAAGATCATTGAAAAAATGGCTGCAAGTATCGACAAGAGTGTTGAAGAAGAAGGGGTAAGCTTCGGAAGCGAACGTATCAAGTAGTGTAGAGAACACTAAAGTATTAATGGCTTCTTATGTTGAAGACTACACTTCTTAAGGTAAAAGATGAATATTTGATTTGGGTAGTACGGTTCATGTATGTTCTTAAAAAGAGCTGTTTAATTCCTTGGCTGCAAAAGAGAAAGTGATTGTCAAGATGGTGGATGGCTCAGCTTGTGAGATCATCAGCACAGGGACAGTCAAGGCTACAGAAAGAGATAAAATGGTGCATGCCTTGAAGGCGGTCTGTATGTCTCGGAGGCATAGTACAATCTAATATCTATAGGGGTGCTCGACGAAGAAGGCTGCCAGATCCATGTGCAATAAGACATTGTCACAGTTAGCCAAGGAAATAAGATAATCCTGGAAGGAGACAAGTATGAAGGGTTATACAACCTGAAGGAAGAAAACTCGGTTCGAGGTGAAGTTTGAGGGATAAGCTTGGAAGGGAGCTCATCGCAAGGTGGAGCTTTAAGGAAGACTGCAACGGGACGTGAACTAGGTCAAAGTGTTACGGGAAGAAGAAAGAGTACATTCGGTTAAGGCCTGAGATGGCCCAAATCATGGTGGTGGCCTCGGTGAGAGGGGGCAAGAGTAAAAGGTTTCACATTACAGTTACAATCAAGAAAAAAATCAAGGTAGTAATCTAAAATCTCAAGGTGTTTTACTAAAGGCTTGAAAAGCAAGTCAAGGTGAAGATTGTTAGGATTTTGTCTTATTTTTAAGAGAAAATGATGTCCCAAGAAGATTCAATCGAGTTAGAGAAGATGATGACTTGAAGCAAGGAGTAAACCTAGATGGTGTTGATTAGTCGACTTATAAAGTGTATACGTCGACAACACATAAGATCAGTGAAATATATAGTCGATTGGGCAGATATAGAAGCATAAACAGAGAGGAAGCATTATACAGCAGTCGACTATATAGTTTATAAGTCGACTAATGGCAGGTATTAGTCAACTAATCATCAGAATAAGTTGAATAATCGAGGTGTTTCCTGAAGCAGAAACAATTTCCTTTTCAGGCTCTGATTTTCTTTTCTGATGAAGTACGAATAGAATTCAGTTTCAATTTAATGAAGATTTATTTCTAAAGATTAAAGAGTCTAGAATTCTTCTAGATAAAGGAGATCAACTCTTAATAGAATGGATCAAAATTCTTCAAGCATCCAACGACAATGATCATCTCATAATTCAAATAGGAGTTGTTTTATAAAATCTTATAAATAAATATTGTAACCCAGCATTGTAAATTAATCTCAAGCAAAATGAGGTCAGAAGAAGCCAAGAAAGAGAGGAGTAAGGTGAATGTGCATAAATATAATAAGGTAATACTCTTGTAATCTAGGTTTAGATTAAGAAGGAAAGTGAATGCTCTTGTTGCATCAAGAGGAAGGTTAGGCCTCTTTTTATCAAGTTTATTAATAAAGCTCTCTCATGTTCTCTCCCAATGGACATAGACCAAGTTTGGACCGAGCCACGTTAAATTCTCGTGTTATTTCTTATTACTCTTTTGTCTAGGTATTGTTATTTTGCTTTACAACAGTTTTCCTTTGTAATTACTGATCATGTTGTCAAGTTTCACAAACGTCACTCCCGGGAGTAACAATTGGTGTCATAGCGCTGATTTGTTATAACAATTGGTATTAGCGCATATCATATTTGCAACAATATGATGGTGGTGGTGTATAAGGTTCAAGAAGAAGGAGGAGGAGATGATGGTGGAAGAGGAGGCAGTGGTGTTGGGTTTTAGTAGAAGGAGGAGATGTCTTAATGGTGATTTTGAGGAGGAAAGATGAGGATGAGAAGGGGATGGAGGAGGATGAGACGGTGATGGTAGGTTTGAAGAAGAGAAAGTGGTAGTGGATTTTAAAAAATAAATTGAATTGAATTGGTTTTATATTAAATTGAATTAATAATTTAAACCATAATTTTGATAATTAAGGGATATAATTAATATCATGGGAGCTAAAAACTAGGAGATTAGGTTTAGGAGGTGACTGCTCCTTTTGACTGAAAAGGTAAAGAAAGTTGCGATCAAGAGGGTAAAAGTGTCATAGTTTAGAAAGTATAAAGCTTCACACCCCATCCTGATAGTATAAGGAGTTTTTTGCAATTAATCCAAAACATTAATGCTTTGTATTTTTCTCTAATAAGTTAGTGACTTATAGGTTTTTGTCGTTTCCAGTTGAGTGGTCAAATGGTTAGAACACTCCTTTCTTACAGAGGGTGGATAGTGTTCGAATCTTTGTCGGAGCAAAGTAGTAAGCCTTATCCCATCTATTTGAGGTCAGCATTATATATTTGGCGTTGTCATAATGTTTCCCCTAAATAGATGGAAAAAGTTTACTATATTTCCTTTTTTTTACCAAGATATATTAGGTGTGCCTTGAAAAATAATTATTACAAAAATAATCAACTCTTGAGAACATTCTTTGAACCTAACCTTTGAAAAAAAAATGACAATTACTTATTATAGAAAATTCTAATAATAAAGAAAGATTAAACTACATAATTATCAAGATTCATCTCCTGTTTATTTCTTATTTTGAAAATAAACCTGGTATTTTGAGGAACCTTGAAATGTAGGACCAGAGAGGAGACTCATATGATACTCCAGTATATACATGAGAATTAGTAATGTTATGTACTTAGGGGGAAAAAAGATAATATTGCACATATATCACATGTAATTGTAGTTTTCTTAAGTTATATGCTAAGATCTAATATCCTCTTTGTTGAATTTGAGACCATTTTCATTCCATGTTTAAAGTATCCTCCAAATGGAACCGTGTAGGAATAGGTGTGACAATGGATAAGAGCAAACTAGGTTATCCTAATTTTAGGCTAAGCATAAGAGTTTCTCACATATTAATCTAAACAGATAAGATAAATTCCCGGTCGGCTTCTCAGTTCTGAAGGGAAGCCCATACAGTCAAATAAATTTTCATGTCAGGAATTTTGCTGGAGGTACGGAGCAGAAGAAGTATGAGGTTTTGGGGGGACAAATGGTGCTCAGAAGTCACCCTTGCTTCCCACTTCTCCTCTTCCGAGCAGCACGTGACCAAGAAGGATCAGTGTCTTCTCACTTTGGCTAGGATCTATGGCACCCTAACATCCCTGCAAAACCCTAACACACGTGATATATATATACAATATAACACATGTGATATATGTACAATATAACTCAATGAAGAGGATATTAGAGCTTAGCATATAACTTAAGAAAACTACAATTACATGTGATATATGTACAATATTATCATTTTTTTTTAAGTACATAACACTACTAATTCTCATGTATAAACTGGAGTATCATACGAGTCTCTTATCTGGTCCTACATTTTGAGGCTCCTCAAATTATCAGGTTTATTTTCAAAATAAGAAATAAACAGGAGATGAATCTTGATAATTATGTAGTTTAATCTTTCTTTATTATTAGAATTTACTGTAATAAGAAATTGCCATTTTTTTCAAAGGTTAGGTTCAAAGAATGCGCTCAAGATTTGATTATTTTTTAATTATTATTTTTCAGGGCACACCTAATATAACTTGGTAAAAAAGGAAATATAGTAAAACTTTTCCATTTATTTGGAGGAAATATTATGACAACGCCAAATACATAATGCTGACCTTAAATAGACGGGATAAGGCTTACTACTTTGCTCCGGCAAAGATTCGAACACTGCCACCTCTGTGAGAAAGGAGTGTTCTAACCATTTGACCACTCAACTAGAGACGACAAAAGCCTATAAGTCATTAAGTTATTAGAGAAAATTTTAAATCATTATTTTGATGTTTTGAGTTAATTTCAAAAAAACTCCTTATACAATCAGGGTGGGGCGTGATACTTTACACTCTCTAAACTATGACACTTTACCCTATTGACTGCAACTTCCTTTACCTTTTAGGTCAAAAGGAGTTGTGGCCCGCTAAAACTCATCTCCCAGTCTTTTTAACTCCTATAATATTAATTATATCACTTAATTATCAAAATTATGGTTAAAATTATTAATTCAATTTAATATAAAACCGATTCAATTTCATTTATTTTAAAAATCCACTACCACTTTCTCCTCTTCAAACCTACAATCACTGTCTATTCTCCACCATCATCTCCTCCTCCTTCTTCTTGAACCTTATACACCACCACCATCATATTGTTGCAAATATGATATGCGCTAATACCAATTGTTATAACAAATCAGCGCTATGACACCAATTGTTACTCCCGGGAGTGACGTTTGTGAAACTTGGCAACATGATCAGTACTTACAAAGGAAAACTGTTGTAAAACAAAATAGCAATACCTAGACAAAAGAGTAATAAGAAATAACACGAGAATTTAACGTGGCTCGGTCCAAACTTGGTCTATGTCCATTGGGAGAGAACATGAGAGAGCTTTATTAATAAACTTGATAAAAAGAGACCTAACCTTCCTCTTGATGCAACAAGAGCATTCACTTTCCTTCTTAATCTAAACCTAGATTACAAGAGTATTACCTTATTATATTTATGCACATTCACCTTACTCCTCTCTTTCTTGGCTTCTTCTGACCTCATTTTGCTTGAGATTAATTTACAATGCTGGGTTACAATATTTATTTATAAGATTTTATAAAACAACTCCTATTTGAATTATGAGATGATCATTGTCGTTGGATGCTTGAAGAATTTTGATCCATTCTATTAAGAGTTGATCTCCTTTATCTAGAAGAATTCTAGACTCTTTAATCTTTAGAAATAAATCTTCATTAAATTGAAACTGAATTCTATTCGTACTTCATCAGAAAAGAAAATCAGAGCCTGAAAAGGAAATTGTTTCTGCTTCAGGAAACACCTCGATTATTCAACTTATTCTGATGATTAGTTGACTAATACCTGCCATTAGTCGACTTATAAACTATATAGTCGACTGCTGTATAATGCTTCCTCTCTGTTTATGCTTCTATATATGCCCAATCGACTATATATTTCACTGATCTTGTGTGTTAGTCGACGTATACACTTTATAAGTCGACTAATCAACACCATCTAGGTTTACTTCTTGCTTCAAGTCATCATCTTCTCTAACTCGAATGAATCTTCTTGGGACATCATTTTCTCTTAAAAATAAGACAAAATCCTAACAATCTTCACCTTGACTTGCTTTTCAAGCCTTTAGTAAAACACCTTGAGATTTTAGACTACTACCTTGATTTTTTTCTTGATTGTAACTGTAATGTGAAACCTTTTACTCTTGCCCCCTCTCACCGAGGCCACCACCATGATTTGGGCCATCTCAGGCCTTAACCGAATGTACTCTTTCTTCTTCCCGTAACACTTTGACCTAGTTCACGTCCCGTTGCAGTCTTCCTTAAAGCTCCACCTTGCGATGAGCTCCCTTCCAAGCTTATCCCTCAAACTTCACCTCGAACCGAGTTTTCTTCCTTCAGGTTGTATAACCCTTCATACTTGTCTCCTTCCAGGATTATCTTATTTCCTTGGCTAACTGTGACAATGTCTTATTGCACATGGATCTGGCAGCCTTCTTCGTCGAGCACCCCTATAGATATTAGATTGTACTGTGCCTCCGAGACATACAGACCGCCTTCAAGGCATGCACCATTTTATCTCTTTCTGTAGCCTTGACTGTCCCTGTGCTGATGATCTCACAAGCTGAGCCATCCACCATCTTGACAATCACTTTCTCTTTTGCAGCCAAGGAATTAAACAGCTCTTTTTAAGAACATACATGAACCGTACTACCCAAATCAAATATTCATCTTTTACCTTAAGAAGTGTAGTCTTCAACATAAGAAGCCATTAATACTTTAGTGTTCTCTACACTACTTGATACGTTCGCTTCCGAAGCTTACCCCTTCTTCTTCAACACTCTTGTCGATACTTGCAGCCATTTTTTCAATGATCTTCCCTGTGACAAAAGTGACACTCCTTTGACGAGCCCTGGCATTTCTTTCCTTCTCCTCTTCTTTTCATTCCCGTGACCACAATAACCCGATCATGTCTCTCCTCTTGATTTGGCCTTTTTCTATTCTCGTTAGATAAGAGAGTTGACGTAATCTCCTCCAAGATGAGAGTTTTCTTACCGTAGAGCATAATGGTGATGAAGTGATCATATAATTGTGAAAGCGAACTGAGAAGTATCAACGCCTTATCTTCCTCATTGATCTTGATATCAACAACTAGAAGTTCGCTGATGACTTTATTGAAAAAGCTTAAATACTCCAACACCTCTGTCCCTTCATTCATGCACAGCCCTTATAGTTGTTTCTTGAGATACAGCTTGTTAGAGAGGCTTTTCGTCATATACAATGTTCTAACCTTGACCACAATCACATAGTCATTTCTTCATCCATCATGTTGTACATCACCTAGTTTGCGAGACATAGTTGGATCGTGCTTGTCGCATTTAGATCCATCTTCTCCCTTCCTTGTCGGACGTACTTGCAGGTTTTGATGACTTTCCCTGTAAGGTCTTGTGAAGACTATGTTGCACCAGCAACGCCTTCATCCTCTTTTGCTATAAATTGAAATTTTCTTTGCTATTGAACTTTTTGACCTCGAACTTTTTCATAGAACTTCCTATATTTAACATATCGGCCTTTGTCAACCTTTAGCTCTGAAATTTATTGTTGCAAAATTGATGTGCTCTGTAACAAATTAGCGCTATGACACCAATTGTTACTCCCACGATCGATGTTTGTGAAACTTAACAATATGATCAGACTTGCAAAGGAAACCTGTTGTAAAGCAAACTAGCAATATGTAGACAAAAGATCAATAATAAATGACAAGAGGATTTAATGTAGTTCGGCCTAAACTTAGCCCATGTCTACTGGGAGAGAACTTGAGAGAGCTTTATTAGTAAACTTGATACAAAGAGATCTAACATTTCTCTTGATGCAACGAGAGTATTCACCTTTCTCCTTAATCTAGACCTAGATTACAAGAGTATTACCTTATCTCTATGCACCTTCACCTTACTTCTCTCTTTCTTAGTTTCTTCTGATCTCGTTTTACTTGAGATTAAGTTACAATGCTGGGTTATTATCTTTATTTATAGGATTTTACAAAATAACTCTTATTTGGACTATGAGATGATCTAGGTCGTTCGAAGCTTAAAGAATCTTAATCAATTTTATTAGGAGTTGATCTCTTTGATTTAGAAGAATTCTAAACCCTTTAATCTTTAG
Organism: Agave tequilana; assembly: GCA_038442645.1. Classification (NCBI taxonomy): domain Eukaryota; kingdom Viridiplantae; phylum Streptophyta; class Magnoliopsida; order Asparagales; family Asparagaceae; genus Agave; species Agave tequilana. The sequence goes on from JAVJIF010030105.1 coordinate 205,270, forward strand.
AAACAAGCCTTCAATGAATAGAAACTGAATCCTATTCGTACTCCATCAAAAAAGAAATTAGAGCTTGAAAAGGAAACTGATTCGACTTCAGGAAACACCTCGATTAGTCGACTTATCTTGATGATTAGCCGACTAATCCCTGTCATTAGTCAACTTATATACTATATAGTCTACTACTGTATAATGCTTCATCTCTGTTTCTGCTTCTGTATCTGCCATTCGACTATATAGTCGACTGGTCTTGTGCGTTAATCGACATATACGTCTTATAAGTCGACTAATCAGTACCTTCTGGATTGTTTCTTTTTTCTTCAAGCCATCATCTTCTTCAACTCTATTGGATATTCTTGGGTCTCCTCTTGAAAACAGGGAAAATCCTAACACATGTGTTAAATATATATATACAATTTAACACATGTGATATATGTACAATATAACTCAAAGAATAGGATATTAGAGCTTAGTATATAACTTAAGAAAACTACAATTACATGTGATATATGTACAACGTTATCTTCTTTTTTCTAAGTACATAACACTACTAATTCTCATGTATAAACTGGAGTATCATACGAGTCTCTTATCTGGTCCTACATTTTGAGGCTCCTCAAATTATCAGGTTTATTTTCAAAATAAGAAATAAACAGGAGATGAATCTTGATAATTATGTAGTTTAATCTTTCTTTATTATTAGAATTTACTGTAATAAGAAATTGCCATTTTTTTCAAAGGTTAGGTTCAAAGAATGCTCTCAAGATTTGATTATTTTTTAATTATTATTTTTCAGGGCACACCTAATATATCTTGGTAAAAAAGGAAATATAGTAAAACTTTTCCATTTATTTGGAGGAAATATTATGACAACGCCAAATACATAATGCTGACCTTAAATAGACAGGATAAGGCTTACTACTTTGCTCCGGCAAAGATTCGAACACTGCCACCTCTGTGAGAAAGGAGTGTTCTAACCATTTGACCACTCAACTAGAGACAACAAAAGCCTATAAGTCATTAAGTTATTAGAGAAAATTTTAAATCATTATTTTGATGTTTTGAGTTAATTGCAAAAAAACTCCTTATACAATCAGGGTGGGGCGTGATACTTTACACTCTCTAAACTATGACACTTTACCCTATTGACTGCAACTTCCTTTACCTTTTAGGTCAAAAGGAGTTGTGGCCCGCTAAAACTCATCTCCCAGTCTTTTTAACTCCTATAATATTAATTATATCACTTAATTATCAAAATTATGGTTAAAATTATTAATTCAATTTAATATAAAACCAATTCAATTCCATTTATTTTAAAAATCCACTACCACTTTCTCCTCTTCAAACCTACAATCACTGTCTATTCTTCCTCCACACCTCATCCTCCTCCTTCCTCCTCAAAATCACCATTAAGACTATCTCCTCCTCTTACTAAAACCCATCACCACTGTCTCCTCCTCTTCCACCATCATATTTTTTTCCTTCTCCTTGAACCTTATATCATACCACAGTATACCTTTTTTCACGACTACCACCATCTAACACTAAAATCCTTTCTCAATGCAAATGTAAGCCCTAGCTCTAGTCTACTCCAAACTTCTCCCTCCTCTTTTTCAACTAAAGCCATTATCATCCCAGCCCAATTCGCCTTCTCCCTACCATCATCATCATCTCAATTAGCTAGGGGTTTTTTGAAAAGAAGATAATTAGGAATTTAGGAGTAAATTAGGATTAGTAATTTTTAATTAAACATAGTCACTGAATTAGTTAAGGGAATTAAATATATTTCATGATACTCATGTGACTCATTTGGACAAAAAAATATTATGAAAGTTACTCTCAAGGAGGGTAAAGTGACTATTTTCATAGTTCATGGGGTAAAATGCCAAGCCCTTATAGTACATGGGGTTCTCCTATAATTTACCTTAATGTTTTTTAGTGAAAAATATGTAAAGTATTATCTATAGAAAAAGAGACAAACACTAAACTAGAAGACTATTAAGTAAATGAAAATTCTAATAAGATACTCTTTATATGTCTAACTATATAATTTTCCTCCATTTCCTTACGCAATATTATACATCTCATACAATAGTTCTTTTTAAGAGATTAATAAATTGCAATAGCAGCCCACTTGTAGCCCATGTGATCCTCAAAGGATTGTGATTTTCTTCACTTGCAAGTGGGCTGCAAAGGGTTTTCCCCATCTCCCTCCCCCCTCTCTCTCATAGACGAAGCAAGAGATTAGAGGTGGCAGAGGAGGGAGGGGGCATGTGTCGGCGATCGAGCGGACAAGGTCAGGGAATGAGTGAATGGAATCATCGATGAGGTGGGTGAGGTGGAGGCTGTTGGAACATGTTTTGATGAAGACATTTGTGAAGCATTTCATTTGGAGCTCTATCACACGACTATATCAAGAGTTCTACATGATCAAGACTTCCCAAAAGAGAGTTGATATGATGTGTTTTATAAATATAAAATAGCATGTCAAAAGCCTTGATGCACACACACATATCATAGACCTTTAGTCGACTTATAGTCTCTTATAGTCGACTAATCACTTGTGTAGTCGACTTGACCCAACTCCTAGTCGACTAATCCTGTGTCTCAATTTAGACCCAACTCTCTGTTTGTCCATTAGTCGAATTGACAGACAACCTAGTCGACTAATAGACCTTGTAGTCGACTAATCCTATTCCCCTAGTCAACTAATAGCTGATCCAGTCGACTTATAAAGTAGTTGCAGTCGACTTGATTCAGTTATCCAGAAACCTGTCACTTGAGCTTATCTTGACCTAGTCGACTTATAGTCAATACTAGTCGACTAACCTTTGGAAATTTGCCTAGATTAGTCGACTAACTCAAATGGCAAGTCGACTATAGGCAGTTTCTGACTGTTGGACGGTTTCTGTTATCTGGTCTTTTGTGCAACGTTTTCTAACGTTCTAATCTTTTGAATTGCACCTATAACTACCCTAACTAACCCTAGAGTGCAGCTATATAAAGGGTTGTTATTCTAAAGGCCAAATACCAATGAAAATCTTTAGTTTTCTAAATCAAAATTCTGCCAAACCTGAAAACTGTTTTTCCACTTCAGTTCTTCACCAAATTCAAATTCCTTTGTGAAGTTCTCTGAAGTTTGTCTCCTATACTAGACCTTGTCCATGTTCACATACAGTATCAAGGCTTATAGGAAAGTGTTGTAATACTCAAAGCAATCATTGTACACGGGGGTCTTCTTGGTGTAGAAGCAGTTGTACAAGGTGAAGTTTGTTCTCTTGGTGTAGAGAGAAGGTGTACACATTTGTCAAAGGGGATTTGTCAAGTGGTGTGCATGGTTGTAATTTTGGGTGTACAAAATCAAGGATAAAGGAAAATCTCAAGCGGGTGGCTTGGGGACTGGATGTAGGTCACGAGGACCGAACCAGGATAAATCTCTCGTGTTTGTGTTTGTCTAAACTTTTCTGAGATTTGATTTCCTTTATTGCAAGTTTATTTATTTGTTTAACTTAATTCTTCTTTGTTTAGTATTTGTGTTGACTTTGTAGTTTAGATCCATAAGTGCCAACAGAGAAAGTTTCGCATTTGGCATCATCTCGGGACCAACAGAGGCGAGTATTAGAGGTAAGGTTCGAGCTAAGGAAATTGTGGATGAGGATGTAATGAAATTTGAGGGGGGAAGGAGAAGTGGTGGGCGGCGAAGATGGAGCGGAGGAAGGGCTTGGTTTTGATGGATGTAATGGCCTAAAATATTTATATGATTATATTCGTGTATAGATGTGTGGGTATACATATAGATGTATATGTATATGATTCGATATGATATTTAATATATTGGATGTATATGTGTGTATGAGTACATTTATATACGTGATTGATATGAGTTGGTTGTAGTAATGTGTGTATATGAGTATATAAATGTTGCTTAGTGAATTTGTGTATTGATGCACTGAATAGTCGACTAATTACCAGGGTAGTTGACTAGTGGAGAGACCAATAGATATGTATTTTGAGTTTGAACCCCGTCTGGTCGACTAATACATGAGTAAGGTAGCACCCAATAGATAGTTGAGATACCAGACTGGTCGAATATCCTACCCATCTCGGAGGAGTGCCGGAGTGCTCGAAGTAATCTCAGAAGGGCCCTCGGAGAACTCAGAGTGATCTCAAAAGAGTCCTTGAAGTGACCTGGAGAAGTGTTCGGAATGACCTTGGAGCGCAATCCTCGGAGTGGAGCGCAGTCCCGGAGTGGAGCGCAGTCCTCGGAGTAGAGAGCAGCCTTTGAGTGGAGTGCAGTCCTAGAGTGGAGCACGCTCCTCGGAGTGGAACACAGTCCTCGGAGTGGAGCGCGTCCTAGGAGTGAAGCGCAGCCCAGAGAACCCCAAAGTGTAGTCTTCAGAGTCATAAATACCCCAAATACATGGACGCCTCCGGAGTCTGGGGCGGGTTCTGGCTGCCCTTTGTTTGTCAGTTAAATTCTGAATTCATTTAATTCATAAATTAATTGTTTTATTAATATATTTTCATTATTTACTTAATTATGAATATTTGGTGAAATCCTAATTTTTAGGATTTTTTTAATTTTTGGATTAGTGAATGATTAGTGTAAATCCTAATCAATTTTAGAATTAATATAATAATTAATTATGTAATTAATTATTTTATTATTTTATTAATATTATGTGGACCCCTCATTGATGAGATGTGCTAGTATGATGGTTTAATTAATAATTGATTTGGTTTAACACAAATTAAACCTAATTAGTAGAATACATGCATGTAGAAGTCAAATTTGATTTTGCTTCCTTATAAAAAGTTATTCTCCTCCTTATTTACCATTTCCACCCCCTCCCTTCTCCCTCCTTGCCCCTTGCTTGGCTGGCCACCATTTGAGAGAGAGAGAGAGAGAGAGAGAAATAAAAGAAAGAATGAATGAAGGAAAGAAAGAAAATGGAAGGAAAGCTTGGATCTCTTCTTTTGGATTGGAAAGTTTGCATGCAATCAGTGGTGGAGCCAAGGGGGCCGGGGGGCACGCCCGCTGAAAAAACCCTTTGGCTTTCGATTTGTGCCCCTGGCCCATCGTCAGGGTTGGATCCGGCCGGACACAGTCTGGTGGAGACGATCTCCCTCTTATAATAGACTCCAAGTGCCTCGAATCAGTCAGTGCCTATGACGACGCTGTCAATTCAATGGCTGTCAGATTCGATAGGCTCGTTTTCACTGAGTCTGTGGATGGTACGATTAAAGTGTGGAGGCGGGTGGTCAACGGGACGAATGGGGCTGTACGAAGCATATGCTAGTTAAGGTTCTGTTGCAGTAGGAGAGTGTGGTGACGGAATTGGCGGCTTCACACGCTTTCGATATAGTGTACTGCAGATCCAACCCATTATTTTGTGCCCCCCATCTTTGAAATTCTTGCTTCGCCACTGCATGCAATGGATCTCCTCTTCATGTATTCTTCATAAAGACTTCCCTCCCAAGACCTAGCAAGTCAAGTCTTATTCTAACTTGTTTTCCCTATGGATTTGAAAGCTTTAGGTGTATTAAAAAACGTAAATTTCATTTATACCCATGAACTAAAAATATGATTTTAGTATGATATGATATTAGATCTTGTTAAATAAATTAGATCTACATCCTAATGCTATTAGCATGTACATATATGAATTTGCGTTAGTTTGGATTATTAAAAATGTGAATTTTATTAGATCTAGAAAGTGGATTATTAAAAATGAGATTTTTAATTAGTTAGCATGCTTAGAATTAAGTAAGATTTATATATGTTAATCTCTTGCTTGCTTGTATGCTTATATTTAAATTTAAGCTTTGTTGGATTAAATAAAAATATGAGTCTCATTTTACCCATGAGTTAAAAATAAGATTTTGATTATGTTAACATGCTCGAATTAGTTTGAAATTAATATATGTTCATTACTTGATTAGTAGCTTGAATATACTCAAATTTGATGTTTGCTTGATCCATAAAAATGGGATTTTTATGAGATCTAGAATATGTAAAGATTTAAAATGTGATTTTATTATGATTGACATACTTAACTTTGTGAAGTAGAATATATGTCCATATTACATGTTTGATTTGTGTTATGTGGGGATTGAATTCATGTGTGGAAGTATGTTTATTTTAAAGAGAACAAATGGATGATGTTTGACATATTGATACACATATGGGCATGTATATGTTTGGTGGGAGAAATTCGTGTAAAATTTTCGTGAATCAATGAAGAATTACAACGGATCAATACTCCGATTACAAGAGAGGGAAGATGTTCACGCTTGAATCTCCCATTTGTTTAGTGCTGGGTTCTTGATGTGGCGGTGAAAAGTGAATCTTATTTTCCGTTGACCGGGTGAACGTCAGGACCTCTTGAGAATTCTCTCTTTGGATAGCGGACGGAGTAACACAGCTCCTGTCCACCAAGAATCTCAAAGAGATTGTAGGCAAAGACAAACTTGTACGCAGCAAGTTGTAAGAAGAGTTGAACTCTCTCTTTCTTTTCAGTAGAGGTCTTGGTGCTTCTACAGCTCGCAACCGAAATCTTTTTTTTTTACTCAGAATTTTCCGATCTACCCCCACCTCCATAGCAAACGGGGCTATTTATAGAGGTTTTAGGGGTGAACGTGTCCCCTAAAAAACGCTCCATAATGGGGGTTAACTCCCTCATTACGTGGGCAGTAATTGACCCAGTAATGAGGGCACTTGTAACCGAGACGCGGGTTTTGACCTTCATGTCTTGTTGTTGAAGTAATACTGAGACGCGGGTTTCGACCCTCGCGTCTTGGTGTTGCAGTGACGCTGAGACGCGGGTTTTGACCCTCGCGTCTTGGTGTTGCAGTGATGGCTATGTTAGCCTTGCGCCCGTGGTTTGGATCCTGCTTTCTAATGACTTGTCTTCAAAAATTTTTAGACAGCCTACAGAACCCCTCCAAAGTTTTTGATATTCCGCGGTTGACTGGGACGGATTTCGAAATACTTTAGACTCTGGTTGAATTCATACTTCTTATGATTGGACTGACAATCATTTGAGATACTCTGAGCTTGATCTTATCTGGAGTATGATTTTCGTGAGTGTACTGTAAAACCCTTTGAAGCCACCAGGGATGATCGTGGTGAGTGTCTAGATACGTAGTCCAGACTTCTTCAGTGCTTTGAGCTGGTTGTTGGTGTACTGTTGAACCAAGGGTGAACAGTCATCTGCTTGTGCCAGTGTACTGTTGAACTGATTTGCAGAAGCAAAGACTGAATGCAAGTCTTATAGACGCAGGGGTCATATTGCTTTAAAAGGACGCAGTCCTCACTTGGAGTGGGGACGCATCTATTAGTTTGCTGAAGAAACGCGGCTCTTGGAGGGATGCGATCTTTAAAGTGAAGACGCAACTCTACTCTGTTGACCAGACGCAGCTTTAGCCTCGCTGAAGAGACGCGACTTTTGGAGGAACGCGGCTTTGTTAAACGCTAGTCAACGTTCTGGGCGCGTTGTCATTTGTCCGACGAAGTTTGAGGGGACATTTCTCCTTTGGCGCGCGAATTTTGCGTAGCATTTAATATGCACGCCACGCGTCGGGTGGGGATTAGGCCTCGAGCCAAGCGCCGCGTATCTCTGGGGATCTCTGTGCCTATAAAAGACAACAGTCTTTCAAGAGTCATCATTAGACTCTTCTTCTTCGCCGAGCATTACATTTAGGGTTAAGAAAAGCTTGAAGCTTTTTCCATTTTCACCGTCTTCGACACTAATTTTACGGTCAAAATGGCACCAAAAGCTAAGCATGTGGCTTAGTCCTCGAGCACTGCTGCTCCTGAGACTCCGATGGGTGTTTCTTTCACGCAGGAGGCCCCTATTTCAGGTAGTAAAATCATCTGATTTGGTTTTCCCCATTGAAGGGGCTTAAAGAGTTCTTTTAACTCTTAAGTCTCTTTTGAATGTGAAACGCCAACGCGGGCTCATGCCCATGTTTGATCTTCAGGCGCAGTTCTTGAGTTGATAGACAAGACGCAGGTTTGACGACCTCTACATCTTTCCTTTATCAACTTGAGTCCGTATCTGTTTGTTGAACGCAGGGCCTCATTGAGCCTTCTGTTTCGGACTCAATGCTCAGAATATTTCTAAGTGTGGGGAGTTCAGATGCAGACTTCTTACAATTCTTGCATCTTGTAAGATCAGACGCAAGTTTTAATGAATCTCGCGTCTGAGTCCGATACTTAGAAATTTTTCTAAGTTCTGAATTTTGAAATGCGGGCTTAATGCAAGCCTCGCGTTCTTTGAGTCTGGACGCAGATTTTGATGATCTTCGCGTCTGAATTCACTCCTGCGTTTGAATTTCAAACACTTAGCCATTTTCTTTCAGATTTCTGACCAAGTATTGTTCTCTTTGCAGTACGATACCCCTCCAACCCTTTATCCAAAAAGTGCCACTTTGGGCACGTAGGTGGCGCTGATTGTAATCTGACCTTCGTGCTTCAGAGAACTGCTCCTGAGACTACTGGTAAGTCGAAGGAGCGAAAGGAGAGGATCTCCAAGGCCAGTATGGTGACCCTCCAGGAGATTATCTCTGATGGACTGTTTGAGACGGATTCTCGCACTCCATTACGGAAGCCTGTTTCCCTTTTTGGTGATAACATTGACGAGGACGATAGGATTCTACATGATGGGGATTATAAGTGGCTCCGTCAGATAGGGGACATGAGGTTCTTTCTTCCCAACATGGAGAGGATGTATCCTTTGTCCTATCTACAGCACATGTCTGTTCATCGTGCGATGGATTGGGATCTTTCCTGATTTGTCTCCGGTGTCTCTCTTGGCAGATTAGGTGCCAAAGAAATATACTCTGCTGGCCATCGGAAAGAGGTCTTTGGTTTATTTCCTAGATTAGTCAGATCTGAATATCCGAGAGGAGAAACCCCACAGCTTAGCACCACCTTCATCAACCAGTTCATGAAAGTTAGGGGTGATTTTCCCGTCGACTTCCGTCCGCTCGGGTGGGTTCATTCTACCAACAGATCCTGGTGGAGTAGGATGGTTGGATTTGTCCTTGTCGAACTTGGAGCTCTGCTGCAGCAGGTGGGGTTATACCACTCGGTCAGGGCTGTACAGTATGACCTCCCGCAAAGTTCTCACAATTTTTATGATGTCCTGGAGCAGTATAATCCTTTGACGGGCACCTTTTTTACTCCAGTCGGAGAGATGGGGCTCGCTCTTCATGAACTGTATGAAGTTTTGGGGCTTGTTATGGGAGATGCCCCTTATGAAGAATACGTCCCGACTTCTGAGGAGCTTCATCTTCTGAAGAAAGAGAATCCTCAGGTATATTAGACGTATTGGGAAGTGTTGTGCCACTTCCACATCTGCGGCCAAATATCATCCTGGAGGAATAGGGGTGTCAAGCAAATGTCCTGGGCGAGCTATCTGTTCAATGGCATAAATGAGAAGGATAGCCCGGTGACCAGCCTAGCCCCTTGCACTGACGAGAAAATTGCTGAGAGGATCGATGCCTCTGCAAGCTCTTACACCACTGAGTCGAATGAGGACACTTTCAGACCTGATACTATCTTTGAAAGTTTTCATCACCAGGCCTGAGTTCCTATTTCTGACCGGGCCCTATTGGCGGGCTTCTTCATGCTATGGTTGAAGCGTTGTGTGGTGCCAACACTGCCACATGAACTAATTGTTGCTGATGTGGTGCACCCGGAGGTTTTGCTCGCCTGCGGAAAGTCTATCGCCCTCCTTCCAGCAATGGTGGCTGGAATTCAAAGTGGGTTACGGGCTCTGATTAAAAGCCTGTGCCAAGTGGAGATCATTGTCGACTCCGAGGGCAAGCCAGAGATTGATACGGAGGGAAGGCCAAGAGTGAAGACCCCTAACACCAGGATCGAGCTCCCATATACGTATCTGATGGCTTGGTATGTTATGCACTGCCCTTCGCTGATGACGGCGATGCCTCTATCTACGAGGTTTGTTCCTTTTGTGCAGAAGCTGGAGAATTCGAGCTGGACCAACTATTACATGTTCTTTGTTCGGAAGTGTATTTTGAACGCTTCGAACTATCAGCTCGACCGTTGCTTCCCCGAGATTGCTGGTGCATCTTACGGGGATAAATTCGCCGATCTTGCGGGACCAGATGATTTCACAAGGCTACCATGGGGAGTCTTCTGGTGGCTGATTAATATTCGGCCTGGATATCTGCTTTTCCGGCAAGGGAATTCATGTACGATCGAGCCTTACATGCCCAGTCGTTTCGCTCGATAGTTCGGCAATGATCAATTGTATATCGGCAACCCCAATGCTAACCTCTCCTTCAGTGGGAATTTATTTGAGGGTGCTCGCATGGTACTACAGCATGGCTGGAGGGACAAAGGCTATTTTCAGTCTTTCTCACAAGACGCCTAATTGTTATACCAGCCTCAGCTTCTGTACCTAGTACTCCCTGGCTAGTAGGACGCCTGATTTCGGAATAAATACCTCGTGTATTAAGAGCATCAAAGCGTCTTATAAGGACAAGTTAGAGTCCAACAAACGGATGCGAGGCCTAGACGAATATCAGGCAGCCGAGAAGAAACAGGAGGAGAAGCAGGGATGGGAACAAGAACAGCAGCACCCAAGGGCAACCTGCTAAAAGGAGTCGGCAAGCTGTGTCCAAACGTTCCCACAGTTCTGCTTCCAAGGGCGAGCCTATCCCGAAGAAGGCTAGGAGGGAATCGGAGGCTGGAACTTCAATGCCCGAGGTAGTTCCTTCTAGTATTGAGGACCAGAGGGAGGAAAAGGAAGATGAAGAGGAGGTCCCTATTCTTCGTCCTCGCGGTCTATGCAGCAGGGGTCCCGTGATCTTGGAAGAGGGGGAACTTGCCGGTGAGCCTGATTGATACACAATATTGCATATTTTACCACATAATCCCCATGCATATTGCAAATAAATATATGATTTTTACTCATCTTCTCTATATTTTTGCAGGTCCACACTCAAATGGAGAAAAGGCCCAAAATCTCTTTAATTAGCAATAATTAAAGAGATTAATTCAAAAAGCCCAAAAGAGCCCAAATTTGAATCCAGAATCCAGAGAATTCTACGCAACAACTCAAGATTCTAGAAGGCCACGTGGATAACAACCTCGTAACAAACTCGTACCAGAAAGTTGTTGGCCAACGGCCACAGAACTGCCGCGCCTTGCCGCATTTCCACCGCAAATCTAGGGCCGTTGGGCCCCAGATTCTTGCCACCTGTCCGGGTTCCGGAGACTTCTCTCTGAGGCCTATAAATACTGGACCAGTGCCTGCGAGAAAGGAGAGAATGGAGAAGAGAGGAGAAATTAGTAGATGCTTGTAATTTTTGTAGGTTTTTCTCTAGGTTTTAGTTCTTTAGACCCTCTTCTTCTTCCCTAGAAATTTTGTAAAGAGAGAGTTTGTAAGAGAGAGAAAGCTTGTGTACATCAAGGAGTGACAACTTGTGGAGCAAGGATTCATCCATTCTCTTCTCTCTACTCTTGCATTTTCTAGTTTACTTGCTTTCTTTATTTCTTGCTTTACTTTCTTGCAATTTAGTTCATGCTTTGTTTTACTTTCCTTATGGCTTGTAGCTAACTTTTCTACATGTACTAGTTAACCACTAACCTTGCTAACTACTAACTCATGGGTGATTGCTATCTTTAATCTTGCAAGTTGGATGGTCTTCTCTTCTCCGATGGGTTAAACCCCCCGTCATCCAAGTGAGAAAGTAATTAGATCAACACGTAAGACGAATCTATGCCGATGAATCAACATGAGGCGCGCATTCACTATCACGGAGTTTAGTAAGTTTTGGCAAGGTAGTAAGGTTAGCTAGTCATGGCTTTTTCATTCTAAAGTTTTCATTCTTTTAGTTTTAGTTCCAAAGCAAATCTCTTCTTGATTTCTTTTCCGATTATTTCCATCATGAACATATCCATCCATTCTTTCATTTCTTTTTCATTTGATTCTTTATTCTTTTAAAGCAAAGAAGAATTTTCGTTTTACATCTTCACTACCTATCGTAAAGCTTCCATCGCGAGCTCTCCCTGAGAATCGACTCGGTATAGCTCTATGCTATAACGGAGATAAGAAAGGGTATATTAATCATCTTTCATACAATTGTGGAGTGATCTAAGCACTTGAGGTTGTTCTAAACTTTATCTCTTTTCATTGAATATATTTTTTGTGCAAATTATACTCCATAATACGACACCTTTCTCGTCTAATCAAAATGGCGCCGTTGCCGGGGAGAGCAACGGTTTTTGGTTTAAAGTGAAGAACTAAACGAATTTTCTTCTCTGTTGCAGGTTACAGGTTGAAGAAACAGGAAAATTTGCATTGCAGTGACATATAAGTGGACCTGGGTCTCTGCTCTAGAAAGCATAGACCAGAATCCCTCTGAATTGCCGCAGAATCGCGGCAAAAGCCGCAGATCTGCGGCAAGGAGGAGTGAACTCCTAACAATTTTTCTGCAGGGTCTTCAGCTTTGCAAAATACAGCTGCTGTAATAATTCTTTTCCTGTATGCTTCACCATACTCCTGCTAATAATAATCAACAGTAAAAAAATGGTTGAAAAGTTAAAAAAAATGTTTAGACATTTGCATTCTAGGCACGTGTCTTTCAATTCCTTTATTTTTACTGTTGAAGAGTGCTGGAGGCAAGGTACGTAAGCATAGCATATAGACTAGGACTCATTCTTTATTTGATTTAATTAAGCTTTGAGTGAACCTTGTTTGTTTACATCGTACACTTGCACGAATCAACTTTAAGGGCATCACCCATAAAAAAGATAAGGTGGGGATTTTATCACCTTTCCTTAGCCCACAAATCATTTTCCCAAGCACTCACAATCCTAAGCTTCTAAATAAAAATTGCTAGACGTTGGCCCTAGGGACATCCGGACTCACTTAGGAGATTATCCTAAGGGGGAAAAGTGTTGGAAATTGACTTTTGTAAAATCAATGTCTAGGAAAGGGATTGAGGGCCGAAAGCCCGAAGGTTGCTGGTTACTTAATTAAGGAACGTCTCTGACGGAAAACCTCCCACCAACCTTGCCCTTCCCTGGCTGATTTGCTTATAGTCAAAGTCTACACTAAACCTCCTGTGGACGATCTAAAGTTAGGAGTCGTCTAGGTCCAGGAATCCTAGAAGCTTGGATTGATTTTTCTTTTATTGTTTGTGATTTTCATTTTTTCTTTTTCGCTGGTGTGATCGGTGCACGTTGTTTGTGATTGTATAAGCAAGAGTGGTTCCGTGATTCAGAATCTGCAAGACTTGTTAGACTTTCTACACTTGCACTTACACAACCACTTGACATTATGGAAAACAACGTCTCACTTCAAGATCGATTTTATCCGATTCGCACCTCTCTTCCTTCATGCATTCTTCTCCCCGAGCCAAATGGAAATCACTTCGAGCTGAAACCGCAATTCATTAATACACTTCCCCGATTTCACGGTCTTGAGTCTGAGGACGCGTACCTCTTTATTCGTGAGTTTGAAGAGGTATGCCAAATGATGAGAATTTCCCAACTGACCGAGGATGCTGTTAGGTTACGGTTCCTACCGTTTGCACTTAAGGATTTAGCTAAGAAATGGCTTTACAATCTTCCCGTCAGTTCCATATCTTCTTGGGATGATTTTGTTAAAGTCTTTCTTAAGAAATTCTATCCTATCCACAAAACAGCCCTCATGAGAAAGAATATAATGCAATTCAAGCAGGAACCTAATGAACCTTTCTGGAAGTATCTTGAGCGTTTCAAGGACCTTCTAGCCCTGTGTCCTCATCACGGCATAGAGAAATGGCGTTTATGCCAGATTATCTATGACGGTCTAGATTACCAAACGAAAACCCTCCTTGAATCCATGTGTCAAGGGGAATTTTTGAAGAAAGATGAACATCATGGGTGGATCTCTTTGAAACCCTAGCTGAGAAAACCATTCAGTGGGAGTCTTGTCCTGATAAATCCACTCCCACCACTTCCAGAACTGGTACACACTCCATAGAATCCTCTATAGCCGCAGAAGCCAAGATCACACAATTGATGAAGAGGATAGAACTGCTTGAGTCAAAGAGAAATTCTGTTGTCAATCAGGTCAACCCATTACCTGTCATTAATCCAGGTTACACCAACTGTCATGACCTTAGCCATGTCTTTGAGGAGTGTCCTTTGTATCAGCCCCAATCTTATCAGGAGAACATGAATGCAGCATTTACCAGACCCCTATACTCCAATACATACAATTCGGGATGGCAGAAACCATCCAAATTTTTCATGGAGTCCGTCTGGTCCTGAGCATCATAGACCACCACTTCCACATCCATATAATGCTCAGTCTCACCCATCCAGTTTCAATCGTAATGCACCAAATTTTCATCCATCCCAAGGTCCACCACAATCACAATCATATCAAAATCCACAACACTATCAATCACAATTCCAGTCTCCATATCCTCAACATCCACCCCAGAACAATTCAGATGATAAAATATCAGAGTTGATGAAAATGATAGAATCCTAACTAAGACCCAAGCTTCAATGATGAACCATCATCAACAGGATATGGATAGAATTTAGGTCCAATTAGGGCACTTGGCTAATGAGAGACAAAAAGGTATGCTTCCAAGCCAGCCAGTGCCAAATCCCAAACATCACTTCCTTTGAATGAAGTGGAAGATTCAGGACCCAGTCAATGTCATGCTATTCATACCCTGAGATCTGGAAAACAAGTCGATAATAAGGTTTCTAGTCCACCATCTCATCCAGTACCTAAGCTAACACCTCAAATCCCAAGGCAACCAACTTCTGACAAACCATCTTCTAGTACAGAGCCATCCACTTCAAAAGCCAAGGGGAAAGAAAAGGTAGATGAGCAACCCTATAAGCCTAGAGTACCATTTCCAAATAGGCTTAAGAATCCCAAGACAAATGCTCACATGGAGAAGATAAAAGAAATGTTTAATAAGGTCCAGATCAATGTCCCTCTTCTTGATGCCATACAACAAGTGCCATCATATGCTAAATTCTTAAAGGAAATGTGCACCAAGAAGAGGAAAACACAAGTCCCTAAAAAAGTCTTCCTAGTATCATCCATCAACGAGCTGCTCAATGGTCCAACTCCTGTTAAATACAAAGACCCAGGTAGCCCCACCATTTCATGCATCATAGGACAGACTACCATTAATAGGGCACTTCTTGATTTGGGGGCCAGCATCAATCTCCTGCCTTTCTCTGTGTACCAACAATTAGGGTTAGGTGATCTCCGTCCTACCAAATGACTATCCAATTGGCTGATCGCTCTGTCACTAGACCCAAGGGGGAAATTCACGATGTCCTTGTCAAGGTTGGGGAATTCATTTATCCTGTTGACTTTGTAGTCCTTGAAACAAAACCTGTGTCAAATTCCAATCAAAGGGCTCAAACTCCTGTCATTTTGGGACGACCATTCCTGGCTACTGCAAATGCCATTATTAATTGCCGGAATGGATCAATGAGGTTGACCTTTGGTAACATGATGCATGAATTCAATGTCTTCCACACACAATCTCGTAAAACACAAGATCAAACATTTGAGGTTAGCTTCATTAGTAACAATTATGAGGAAGAAGGTGAAGATCCAAAAGATGAGTCACAATCTGGTGATTCTCTTATCCGAGTACCCTTTCAACAGGAGAAAGTTGATTTGGATATTTTCACTTTCAATGAGCCAACTGTGAATATATCCGAACCTCCGATTGATATTTCCTTTGAAGACCTGTTTGCTGATGAGATCATGTATCTAGATGAGTCAACTCGGGGTAGGTTAGCTGATTGTCCACTTCCGGATGTTGACCTTGGTTTGAAGAATTATATGGAGAGGAGCTGAAATTCCTTAACATTGGAAGTGATGAGATTCAGAGTGAGAGTGGGGATAAGGAATTTTTTAATGAACAATGTGATGGAATGAGGGTGAATGATAATAATAAAAATTGAATCTGGAAATACCTAAGGCTACAATAATTCAAACGTTTTCCCAACTGAGCTCACGAAAGCAGACGCACTGGAACGATGGGAAACGGGCCAGAGGAAAATGACCAAAAGCCTAGGTAATGGTTACACTTGTATATACTCTTTGTAAATAATTTTTTGCACTTTTTTGTAAATAAATGTTTCTTACCTCTTACCTATTTCATGCATACATATATCATGATGCATTGAGGACAATGCATGAAATAAGTGTGGGGGAGGGTTTACTAACATAGAGTTTCTAGATCTTCTTTCTTTTACACTTCTTTTAAATAAAAAAATAGTAATAATAATAAAAAATAAAAAAAAACTTTTTGAAATAAGAGACAAATGTTTTGATTTATTTTTAAGAAAATTAAGATGTATCTTAGAAATTAAGAAAGCCTTAATTATGACATCTTAAACCTAGTTGAAATAATAGATCTTGTTTGAAATTATAGGCTAAGTAAGAAAAATTGGTGAGATATTTTTATCTTGAATTTTTTGCCTTAGATTGTATGCACTTCACACTTACACATTTCTTGGGATGGAAACAAAGACCTAAAAATGCCATAGATAAAAAAAAAATATAAAGAAAAAAATATATATATAAATAAAACATCACCTATTAAACTGGATAAATGTGCCTCAAGAAGCATGATTATTCACGCCTAACGGTGGTAAGAAAATAAATAATCCCCTTTAGTTTTGTGGCCTTTTTTACTCGAGACCTTAAACCCGAGGGATGTTTTCTCATCTGGTGCCCTAAGACCGTCTGGTTTGGGAGTCATCGGTTATAGGCTCGTTACAAGGGTAAACTAGAAAGCCTAAACTAAGGGAAGAAAAGCAGCAGAAAAAAGAAAAAATATATATAAATAAATGGCTTGATGGTTGGAGTTGAAATCCCAGAAATTTTCACTGAGCACGGTGTGCATATTATCTAGGTTTTATGAAAGATAAAGTATTCAATCCAATTTTGAATTCTTACCTTAATTGAAGACAAGATCTTGCATGGAGACTAAGTTTAAGAAAGAATAATTATAGGTGGACTTATGACCTTAGATCACTTATATTTTTGCAAAAATAGTTTGAAAACATGTCTCTTGTTCAAAATGCAATTTCAAAATACTAACATTTGTCTTCTTTCTTTATGGATTTTGTGGGTGTAATCCGCTGAAAACCCTCAGGAGACAACACTCCTCCTCTAGGGTAACCTAGAGGTTTAACGGCTTGTTGCACACGCTCAGTGCAATCGCGTTACCTGCGAAAGTGGTGTAATAAATTTGTAGTATAGTTTTTCTTTTCTTTTTCTTTGTTTTGCTCGGGACGAGCAAAAGAATAAGTGTGGGGGTGTGATTGATACACAATATTGCATATTTACCAGATAATCCCCATGCATATTGCAAATAAATATATGATTTTTACTCATCTTCTCTATATTTTTGCAGGTCCACACTCAAATGGAGAAAAGGCCCAAAATCTCTTTAATTAGCAATAATTAAAGAGATTAATTCAAAAAGCCCAAAAGAGTCCAAATTTGAATCCAGAATCCAGAGAATTCTACGCAACAACTCAAGATTCTAGAAAGCCACGTGGATAACAACCTCGTAACAAACTCGTACCAGAAAGTTGTTGGCCAACGGCCACAGAACTGTCGCGCCTTGCCGCATTTCCACCGCAAATCTAGGGCCGTTGGGCCCCAGATTCTTGCCACCTGTCCGGGTTCTGGAGACTTCTCTCTGAGGCCTATAAATACTGGACCAGTGCCTGCGAGAAAGGAGAGAATGGAGAAGAGAGGAGAAATTAGTAGATGCTTGTAATTTTTGTAGGTTTTTCTCTAGGTTTTAGTTCTTTAGACCCTCTTCTTCTTCCCTAGAAATTTTGTAAAGAGAGAGTTTGTAAGAGAGAGAAAGCTTGTGTACATCAAGGAGTGACAACTTGTGAAGTAAGGATTCATCCATTCTCTTCTCTCTACTCTTGCATTTTCTAGTTTACTTGCTTTCTTTATTTCTTGCTTTACTTTCTTGCAATTTAGTTCATGCTTTGTTTTACTTTCCTTATGGCTTGTAGCTAACTTTTTTACATGTACTAGTTAACCACTAACCTTGCTAACTACTAACTCATGGGTGATTGCTATCTTTAATCTTGCAAGTTGGATGGTCTTCTCTTCTCTGATGGGTTAAACCCCCCGTCATCCAAGTGAGAAAGTAATTAGATCAACACGTAAGACGAATCTATGCTGATGAATCAACATGAGGCGCTTATTCACTATCACGGAGTTTAGTAAGTTTTGGCAAGGTAGTAAGGTTAGCTAGTCATGGCTTTTTCATTCTAAAGTTTTCATTCTTTTAGTTTTAGTTCCAAAGCAAATCTCTTCTTGATTTCTTTTCCGATTATTTCCATCATGAACATATCCATCCATTCTTTCATTTCTTTTTCATTTGATTCTTTATTCTTTTAAAGCAAAGAAGAATTTTCGTTTTACATCTTCACTACCTATCGTAAAGCTTCCATCGCGAGCTCTCCTGAGAATCGACTCGGTATAGCTCTATGCTATAACGGAGATAAGAAAGGGTATATTAATCATCTTTCATACAATTGTGGAGTGATCTAAGCACTTGAGGTTGTTTCTAAACCTTATCTCTTTTCATTGAATATATTTTGTGTGCAAATTATACTCCATAATACGACACCTTCTCGTCTAATCAGAGCCCGTCATGGCTGAAGAGGTCGAGCAACCCGAAGTTGACCTGGTAAGGAGGGATGATGTTGAGATTCTGGGGGTCTCAACTCAACCTGGGCCTTATTCAGTTCATGAAAGAAGGGTTGAAGTGCAACAGCCTGGGTCTCCTAGTGTATTGATGCCCACCTCGCGGGTTGTCGACCCCAGCCCTACTACTGGGATACTCAGTGGTAAGGTCTCGATTGCTGAGACCTCCTATATTGAACTGTCGTCTTCATCGTCCGAAGAACATGGATATTATTCTGGCGAAGAAGTCGATTTTGGCGATGAACCCGCTCTTCCTGATACGAGCAAATTCTCGCATATCTCGGAGGAAGAGATACAGGGATGTGACCCTGTGACGGTTTCGCCGATAGCAATGATCGCTGCTACTGAAGGTATTTTTCTTGTCTTCTTGAACCGGCTCTTCATCAAGTTTGGGAAGAGTTCTGACATTTCCTTTTGATTTTCTTCTACAGGGCTGGCTGTCGACAGTAAAGCCATAACTTCTTCTCATATTGAGGAGGTGATCCAAGAGCTGGCCCAGCAGGAGGGCCTTGAGGCTCCTGTTACCGGAATGCCTCAAGAGAGTGCAACCGTCGAGGTCAGGGAAGCCTCAGCCCCATACGACCTATCCAGGAATTCGTCATCTTCAGATCCTCAACTTGGTAAGAGAATACTGACGTATTGGATACTCTCCTTTTTATTTTATCACTGACATTTTAATGGTGTGGTTTGTGTTGGCCCAAGAGGTTACACTCTCAAATGTTTTGTGTTTTGATGATGACAAACCAAATTAGAGCTATTTGGTACTAATAAGTTTGTTAAGATAAGTTTCAGGTTTGTACCATGTTTAGAGTCCATTCGCTTAGCTATTGCAAGAACTTCTAAGTTCCACAAAGTAAGGAAGGCAAATTGCACATCAAGGAAGGATCATAGAAGAGAAGGCACTAGCAAGGCATCAAAGACTTGAAGTTAGCTCAAGAAGTCTTCATGTAATTTGTTTTTCAGTTTATAGTATGTTAAAGAATAGTGGATAGGTTTGAAGCTCTATCACACACGTTTTTGCGCACATGCTCATTCCAAAATAATTTATTATAAATTATACAAAAATATTTTGTATACAAGTTTTTGCCTACAAATACATCTTTATATTTTATACTATTCCCTGTTCAAAAGTATTTTTGTTAAAATCAAAATCCTCTTTGTTTTCTTTCTTAAAATTGATTTTTGACCTGATCCGGTCGACCGGGACAGTCGACCGAGTCTGTGTCAGTCTGGTCCGGTCGACCGGACCAGTCGACCGCAGTTCTGGCAGAGGCACGTATCAGTGTGCATGTCTGCCAGTCGACCGGGGCGGTCGACCGAGATATTGTTTTTGCTCACAGGTTTTCTCAGACGACCGGGTCGGTCGACCGCTGGCCTATAACGGTCAAATTTTTGATCTACTGGTCGACCGGCCCAGTCGACCGATGTATCCGTTGAACAGTAACGGACAGATTTTTAGTGAGCTGTTTTTTTTGTCTTTTGTGTTTAAAAAGTCGTTTAAGGATATATTTTGATCTAATTACCTCCTAAACATCAGTAATTATGTTTTATCCTTATACCTAGCCCTCTCCTATAAATAGGGGTGTTTGGGGAGAGATTTAAAACAACAATTTTGCTAGAAAATTCAAAAGTTTAAGGCTTTCAAAAGAGACTTGTTTCTTGGTTTTTGTGCTGAATTTCTCACTGATTTTCTGAAGGGTTTTCAAATACTCTCTGATTTAATTTTCTTTCTTCACTTACAACAAGAGCTTCATTCCTACTCAATATTCTCTAAGGACCTTTGTAAGGGAAGAGATATTTGAAAGAGAGAGTTTGTGGTCTTTTGACTACCAAGGAAATTACTTGTTCTTGAGATTGTAGGAGTTGGGTACTCCATTGTATTTGAGATCTTTGTGATAGTGGAAGTGGTCGGAATCCTTCTGGGGAAGGCGGGGAGTAGAGCTGGGTGCTCGAACCTCGATAACATATCCTTGTGTTTGCGATTGGTTTACATTCTTGCAATTCTTACTCTACTTTGATTGCACTTATTACTTGCTCATCATATTCATTGTCATACTTACTTGCTTGCATTCATCTTGTGATTCTTGTTTGTAATTGTTGTAGCTTTAAATTTTTATTTGCCCTTTGATTAGCATTGTCACCTATTCACCCCCCCTCTAGGTGACTTTTCAATTGGTATCAGAGCTTGGACTCTAGGTTTGGCTTAACATCCATAGAGAGATCCTTAAAATTTTGCTAATCAACATTTTCATTCATTCATTCATCACTAGTAAACATGGCCGACAACATTAAATCCCCACCTAAATTTGATGGCCTCAATTTCCCAATTTGGAAGGTTAGGATGACTATATTTTTGCAATCTTTGGGTAGCTTAGTAGCCAAGTCCTTGACCAAACCCTATGAAGCACCCGATGGTGATGAGAGCACTTGGACCGACCTTGACTTTAAACTATATGAGGCTAACTCCAAGGCCCAAAACTCCCTATTGACCGCCTTGAATGAGGATGACCTTACACGGGTAATTCATTGCCAATCCGCCTATGAGATTTGGCAACACTTATTGGTCACACACGAGGGGACTTCACAAGTCAAGAGAGCAAAGATAGATCTCTTGAGGTCCCAATATGAGTCATTTAAAATGCTTGATGATGAGTCTATTGATAGTATGGCTACAAGGTTTACTAAAATCACTAATGGTCTTTCTTCCTTAGGTGATGACATCTCCAACGATCAAAAGGTGCGGAAAGTAATTCGGGCTCTTCCTTCATCATGGGAGATCAAGGCCACCACCTTGAAGGAGTTGAACGACAAGGACGAGATGGACCTCATTAGTCTCATTGGGAACCTAAAGACCCATGAGATGGAGAAGAAGGCAAGAGAAGAGGCCACTACTTCAAAGAAGAAATCCATAGCCTTCAAGACTTCATCCACCAATGATGACGATGAAGATGACGAAGAAGAAGATGAGGAGCTAACTCTACTTATGCGGAATGTCAAGAGGATGTACCGGAAGAACAAGCTCAACTTCCGGAGAAAATTTGAAGGCAAAGAGGAGCGAAAGATCATATGCTACAATTGCCGCAAACCCGGACATATCATGGCGGATTGTCTGGAGTTCAAGAAGAAAATGACTTCCTCCTTCAAGCCAAAGAAGCCGGAGGAAAAGAAAGCCTACAAAGCAACATGGGATTCGGAAAGCGAGTCCGAAGAGGAGGTGGATCAAGCTAATATGTGTTTCATGGCAAACACACCCAAGGTAACCCCTCAATCCCTTGATGATGAAGATGATGATGTAAGTAAGGAAGTTCTAGTGCATGCTTTTGTAGAACTTTCTGAAACTTATGATAACAAGAAACTTGAATGCATAAAATTACAAAAAGAAGTTGCTTTTCTTAAGAATCAACTTGCCATTGTTTCTAAAGAAAAAGATGATATTTCTTCTAATTTCATTTCCATGCAAAAAGAATTTTGTGCCTACAAGAGTACTTGTAAGGCAAAATCTCCTATTATTGATGAAAAAGAAATTTCCTCTTTTAAATCCAAAATGAATGATTTTGAAAAAGTTTTAAATGATTGTGCTTTCAATACTAAGAAACTTGAGAACATGTTTTCTAAAAAGCACACTTCACATGCTAAAATTTCACAAGATAAAAATTCTCATGCTAGCACCTCTCATGCTCATGCTCACAATGCTCATGCTCACAAATCACACACCCATTATGCTTTTAAATATGGTAGAGTATATAGATTCACATATTGTGGTAAAAATGGACATTTAGCTAAGTTTTGCTATGATCAACTAAATAGAACAAATAATCTTGTTTGGGTTCATGACACTAACCCTAGAGGACCCAAGAAAATGTGGGTACCAAAATCAAGTCTTAAATTGTTTGATGTAGGTACACACCAAAGCTCCAAGACATAGGGAGCGGTGGTACCTTGATAGTGGTTGTTCAAGACACATGACATGGGACATCAACAATTTCACAACCCTATCAAGGTACATGGAAGGTGGCACCGTCACCTTCGGGGATGACTCCAAAGGAACTATCATCGGTATAGGTAACATTCAAATTGGTGCATCTCCTATTATTGAGAATGTTGTTTTAGTAGATGGTTTAAAATATAATTTTCTTAGCATTAGTCAACTTTGTGATCGTGGACTTAAAGTTGTTTTTGATGATACTTCTTGTAAGATTTTTGATGTTAAATCCGATGTTTGTATTCTCACCAGTTTTCGTAATAATAATATTTATATTGTTGACATGCTTAATTTAGATTGTTCTACTAAATGCTTAAATGCTTTTGATGAAAATTCTTAGCTTTGGCATAGAAGATTAGGACATGCATCTTTTGACCATATTTCTAGGATTAATTCAAAGGAATTGGTGAAGGGTATACCTTGCTTGAATTTTGAGAAAGACCGCATTTGTAGTGCATGCCAACTTGGGAAACAAACCAAGTCTTCCTTTAAACCAATCAAGGATATCATGTCAACTAGGCCTTTAGAATTAATTCATATGGATCTTTTTGGACCAACTAAAACTAAGAGTTTAAATGGAAGTAGATTTACATTTGTTTTAGTTGATGATTTCTCCCGTTTTACTTGGGTTTTCTTTTTACAAAATAAAGATCAAACTTTTTCTCATTTTAAAATTTTTCGAAAAAGAGTTGAAAAGAAAAGGGTTTTCCGATTTTGAGAATAAGGAGTGATAGAGGTGGAGAGTTTGTTAACCAACTCTTCATGACTTATTGTGATGAAAAGGGAATTAAGCATGAAATGTCTTGTCCTAGAACTCCACAACAAAATGGAGTAGTGGAAAGGAAAAATAGAACACTTCAAGAGATGGCTAGGACAATGATAAGTGAATATGACCTCCCTCAATATTTATGGGCCGAGGCCGTAAACACCGCTTGCTATATATCAAATCGTATTTATTTGTGCAAAAATTCTTCAAAAACATCATTTGAAATGTATCATTCTAGAAAACCAAATGTTGCATATTTTAAAGTTTTTGGATGCAAGTGTTTTGTTTTGAATACTAAGGATAATTTGGGTAAATTTGATGCTAAGGCTTATAAGGCTATCTTTGTTGGATATTCCTCTACTAGCAAAGCATATAGAGTTTTCATTAGATCTTCTCAAACCATTGAAGAATCCATGCATGTTAAGTTTGAAGAATCTAATGTGTTTGTTGAGAATGTTGTAGAATTTGAACCATTAGGTGAAGACATGGAGAGACTATCCTTGAAGGACTCACCCGTTCAAGGAGAAAAGCTAGATCCTATTGGTGAAGTTCAAGAGGATAAGGAGAAAAGCACTCAACCGCTTCCTAAAGCTTGGAGATACGCTACAAATCATCCTAAGGAGCTCATCTTGGGTGATGCATCTAAAGGAGTCACTACGCGCTCCAAACTCCATGACCTATGTGGTAACTTTGCTTTCATTTCTCATTTTGAACCCAAAGGCATTCTCGAAGCCGAGACGGACCCATATTGGTTGCTTGCCATGCAAGAGGAACTCAATCAATTTGAGCGCAACCAAGTTTGGCACCTTGTTCCTAAGCCCCACGATAGACCAATAATTGGTACTAAGTGGATCTTTAGAAACAAGATGGATGAGTCCAGAAATGTCATTAGGAATAAAGCTAGGTTAGTGGCCAAGGTTACACTCAAGTTGAGGGAATTGACTTTGAGGAGACCTTTGCACCCGTAGCACGGCTTGAAGCCATACGGATGACACTAGCTTTTGCATATTTTAAAAATTTTAAACTTTTTCAAATGGATGTGAAAAGTGCATTTTTGAATGGTTTTATTAATGAAGAAGTTTATGTTTCTCAACCTCCCGGTTTTGTTGATCATGTTCATCCCGATTTTGTTTTTAAACTTGATAAAGCTTTGTATGGATTGAAACAAGCTCCAAGAGCTTGGTATGAAAGGCTTTCTAGTTTTCTCATTTCAAATGATTTTATTAATGGCAAAGTAGACACAACTCTTTTACTAAGCATGTTGATAATGATATTTTAATTGTGCAAATTTATGTTGATGATATAATTTTGGATCTACTAATGAGCTTTTATGCAAGGATTTTGAGAAAGTCATGCAACTTGAATTTGAAATGTCTTCAATGGGTGAGCTCAATTTCTTCCTTGGACTCCAAATCAAGCAATTGCAAGACGGAACCTTCATTAACCAAGCCAAGTACGCAAAGGAGCTAGTAAAGAAGTTTGGGCTGGAAGGATCAAAGGCTTGCAACACTCCAATGGCAACTACAACCAAGCTTGATAAGGACGAACAAGGTAAAAATGTTGATATTAAATTATATAGAAGCATGATAGAAAGTCTTTTATATTTGACGGCAAGTAGGCCGGATATCATGTTTAGTGTGTGTCTTTGTGCTAGATTTCAATCGTGTCCTAAAGAGTCTCATCTTATTGCGGTAAAACGCATTATTCGTTATATTAAGGGCACTATTGGAATGGGTCTTTGGTATCCGAAAACTAGAGATTTTTCAATGACTAGCTATTCGGATGCCGACTATGCGGGTTGTAGAGTAGATAGAAAGAGTACTAGTGGGACATGTCAATTTCTTGGTAATTGTCTTGTTTCATGGTCCTCTAGGAAACAAAATTCCGTAGCTCTCTCAACCGCCGAGGCGGAGTATGTTGCCGCGGGGGCTTGTTGTGCACAAGTCCTTTGGATGAAACATACTCTCCTTGATTTTGATTTGCACTTTGATCATATAAAAATATTTTGTGATAATACTAGTACTATACACATGACCAAAAATGCAAATCAACATAGTAAGACCAAGCACATTGAGATTAGATATCACTTTCTTAGAGATCATTTTGAGAAAGGTGATATAGATATTGATTATGTTTCCACGGATTTACAACTAGCTGATATTTTCACTAAACCTCTTGATTTTGCTAGATTTTCGTTTATTTGTGGAGAACTTAATGTTTGTATTATTGAATAGACATGTTTTTCATAACCCTTTTTGATGTATGACAAAAAGGGGGAGAATAAGTTTACATGACAAAAATAAGTTCATTTGGTCTTGGTTCCATATGAATTTATATGCTTTAATTTTAAAGATTTGTTTTATGAGTTTTATGTTTATGTATGTATGAGTTTTTGAATTCATGTATTTTGAGAATTCTTGTGTTTTAGTTGTTTTGGTATTTTTGGTATCAAGAGAAATTTTATGCTAGTTTCAATAATTGGTGCATCATTTCAATTATTGGTATCTAGAGCATATTCTTGTGTTTTATGTATAGCATAATTTGAGGGGGAGTTTCTCCTCCCTATATTTTTGTATAATAGCCTATTTGTTTTGTCATCATCAAAAAGGGGGAGATTGTTGGCCCAAGAGGTTACACTCTCAAATTGTTTTGTGTTTTGATGATGACAAACCAAATTAGAGCTATTTGGTACTAATAAGTTTGTTAAGATAAGTTTCAGGTTTGTACCATGTTTAGAGTCCATTCGCTTAGCTATTGCAAGAACTTCTAAGTTCCACAAAGTAAGGAAGGCAAATTGCACATCAAGGAAGGATCATAGAAGAGAAGGCACTAGCAAGGCATCAAAAACTTGAAGTTAGCTCAAGAAGTCTTCATGTAATTTGTTTTTCAGTTTATAGTATGTTAAAGAATAGTGGATAGGTTTGAAGCTCTATCACACACGTTTTTGCGCACATGCTCATTCCAAAATAATTTATTATAAATTATACAAAAATATTTTGTATACAAGTTTTTGCCTACAAATACATCTTTATATTTTATACTATTCCCTGTTCAAAAGTATTTTTGTTAAAATCAAAATCCTCTTTGTTTTCTTTCTTAAAATTGATTTTTGACCTGATCCGGTCGACCGGGACAGTCGACCGAGTCTGTGTCAGTCTGGTCCGGTCAACCGGACCAGTCGACCGCAGTTCTGGCAGAGGCACGTATCAGTGTGCATGTCTGCCAGTCGACCGGGGCGGTCGACCGAGATATTGTTTTTGCTCACAGGTTTTCTCAGTCGACCGGGTCGATCGACCGCTGGCCTATAACGGTCAAATTTTTGATCTACCGGTCGACCGGCCCAGTCGACCGATGTATCCGTTGAACAGTAACGGACAGATTTTTAGTGAGCTGTTTATTTTTGTCTTTTGTGTTTAAAAAGTCGTTTAAGGATATATTTTGATCTAATTACCTCCTAAACATCAGTAATTATGTTTTATCCTTAAACCCTAGCCCTCTCCTATAAATAGGGGTGTTTGGGGAGAGATTTAAAAACAACAATTTTTGCTAGAAAATTCAAAAGTTTAAGGCTTTCAAAAGAGACTTGTTTCTTGGTTTTTGTGCTGAATTTCTCACTGATTTTCTGAAGGGTTTTCAAATACTCTCTGATTTAATTTTCTTTCTTCACTTACAACAAGAGCTTCATTCCTACTCAATATTCTCTAAGGACCTTTGTAAGGGAAGAGATATTTGAAAGAGAGAGTTTGTGGTCTTTTGACTACCAAGGAAATTACTTGTTCTTGAGATTGTAGGAGTTGGGTACTCCATTGTATTTGAGATCTTTGTGATAGTGGAAGTGGTCGGAATCCTTCTGGGGAAGGCGGGGAGTAGAGCTGGGTGCTCGAACCTCGATAACATATCCTTGTGTTTGCGATTGGTTTACATTCTTGCAATTCTTACTCTACTTTGATTGCACTTATTACTTGCTCATCATATTCATTGTCATACTTACTTGCTTGCATTCATCTTGTGATTCTTGTTTGTAATTGTTGTAGCTTTAAATTTTTATTTGCCCTTTGATTAGCATTGTCACCTATTCACCCCCCCTCTAGGTGACTTTTCAGTTTGCAGAGAGCACTAGGGGAGCTCAAGTAGAGGATCCCGTGGCAAGCATTGGTGCAGAAGATAGTACAGTTCAAACTTCGGACAGGGAACCCAATGCCGTAGGGTTTGTTGTTGCTTCCGTTGCGGTGGAAGCTGCTACGAAAATAACTGTCCTGGAGGTATAGGTGACTACCTCAGTATCTGACGAACCTATCATCTGCCTCACTCCTGCGCAAGTTGAACTGTTCCCGTCTCTCATCCTGTCATGGAAAGGGGGTCCGGGAGTACATCAGTAGGGTTATCTCCAGCTAACGATATCATGGAAGAGCTAGCACGTCAAATGGTGCAACAATTTTTGCTTCCATGAGATCTTGTATTGACCTGATCCTTTCTGGGGGCAGCTCTTTTGAGTTTGCCTGAATACTTCTCGAAAATCAGATTGAGAACATTGGTCATACTGGGAGTCCTTTGCAGGCTAGGGCATGTCTGATGCTGGTTGAGCAGCTGGGGAACCACCTGAAGGAGCTCAAGACTCTGGAGAATACTGGTTCAATAAATGAGGCTCGGACAACACTGAGTAAGCTTCTCGCCGCTCAAGAACATGAGCGAAAGGAGATGGAGGAACAAATAACTGAAGAGGCCCACAATCTCCAGCATTTTCAAGCTGACCACCAAAGACTGATTGGCGAGTCTAAGGAATCTGAAATCGTCATACAGAGTGCAGAGCAGGTTATTGCCACTGCTCGAGTTACCATTGCCAGGGCGTAAGCCTTAATCGAGACCAATGAGCAGAAACTTGTTGCTGCTAGAAAAAGGCTGGAGGAGCTGGAAACTGCCAGGACACAGGTTGAAGAAAACTTCTCTGCTCATTCCTCCAGATTGGAGTCTCTTCAAGCGCAACTGGCTACGAAGAGATTTTTATTTGAGGAGGAGCTGCGGGTCCAAGCTCTGGTGGAGGCTGAAAGAGCACGCCAGCACGAGATGCATCGCCTCCAGGAACAAATCCGTTCTTTGGTGAAGCAGGATTATTAGCCTTCTTCTCTTTTTTGTATTGTTCACCCTCCTTTTTTTTTGTAACACTCCATTTGTCAAGAGTGTTTGTACTACTTTTATCATTTTTTAATCAAATAATAAAAGTCTTCAAAGTTTTGTTTCATCATTATCCTTTCAAGTTCTTTGCTAGCTGTAGATGAACTCAATTTTATAACCGTAGTCCTTGACTGTTTGTGAAACGTAGTCTTTAGTCGGCCATGAATAATAAACTCAGGCTGAATTGAGTTTTGAGCGAGACGCGGCTCTCATTTATAGTGGAGACACGGTTCTGGGAAACGCAACTCTTACTCGCTAACGGAGACGCCATTCAAGCTCACCAGGGAAGACGCGCGAAATTTTCTTTTTGATAAAGACACGGCTCTGGTTATGGAAGGATGTGGATCCATGGACGCGGCCCTGGTTATGGAAGGACGCGGATCCATAGACGCGGCCCTTAATTCTGTCAAGATGCGAAACTCAGGATGCAGTGGAGACGCGGGCTTAGGCTCCTCAAGACTGACGCATGGATCTCAGCTAGTTAATGGGGACGTGTCACTGGCTTAATAGAGATGCAGCTCTGATCCCTTGATATGGCGCAGGCTCAGGCCGTATTGAGTTTATGATGGAGCTGTGACGTTCATCTTACCGTAGAGGCGCAACTCTGGGCTCCTCGAGAATGATGTGCGTCTTCTCTGGTTGTTGAGGACGCAAACTTCAGAACGCAGCTTGTAAGTTGATGCGAACTCAAGACGCAACCTTTGAATGGACCCAATTCGCTGAGAAAACGCTGCTCTGAACCACTCCAAGAGACGCGGTCATGGATTTCTTAGCCGGAATGAAGAGAACGCAGCCTTTGGATTTATGAAAGGATGCGGTTTCAGGACGCGACCTTTGAGTCTGCGCTTGACGCAACCTCCCAATCGTCACGTGCAACCCGTCTTAAAGATCTGATTGGACCTTTAAATGCCAAGTCGGCGTTGACGATTGGGGACCTGTGTCCTTCGATGTTTCCTGAAGCAGCAATCCACACGTCAGCTCTTTATTGGGCTTTGACGTTAAATCTTTAAATGCCAAGTCGGCGTTGACGATTGGGGACTTGCGTCCTCCGATGTTTCCCGAAGCAGCTGTCCACGCGTCAGCTCTTTATTGGGCTTTGACGATCGTGCAGGAATTAAGGCTGATGGCTCTGATTTTTACGCCATTAATTACAAGCCTTATGGTTTGCCTATAAGTAGGCTTGCTTCGCCTCCCTTAATAATCCATTGCTTAGACTGTTCTCCTTAAGAGCATGCGCTCTGAGGGTCTTTGTCTTGACTTATTTTTCTTCTCTTCAAGGGGATGTGTCCCAATGGACAGCCAGAACTCAAAACTTTCATGCTTTCCTTTGATCTTTTCCAGAGATTATCACTGTCAAGTGATTTCAAGATCAAAAGGCATCGCTTTAAGTACCTTTTACGGCTGTGCCTTGATGCATAAAGTTCAACCTCTAAAGGTTTCTTCTAAGGGTAGGGACCACTTGTCGCCATGAAATACTCAGTCCCACTGAGTTTCTGTTTTCCTGTCCCTTGAAGAGATTCACTCTCTTGACCATCTCTTGAAGTCTGACTGGTGCGCCCATTATTTGAAAGTCGCGTCTTTTAGACTTCTTGATGAAGCGTGAGTTGATTGATCCTGAACTCTGACTCAAAATCCTTTGAACGCAAGTGTGATGAATTCTGTACTTGGACTTTGAGACGCGAGCATTGCATATAACGCTCGCATTTGAGGTTCTTGACTTAAAGAATTTTAATTCTTTCAGGGCCTCTGGACTTGGATGTGGCAACCCTTGTTTCTCAAACACGGGTGTGGTGACTTCTGCGTCTGGTCCACATTGCGTCTTGTATTTTGGATGCGGGTCTAAAACCAGACCGTGTTCAGACCCGTGCGCGTCTGAAATCCACAAATTCAACTGCGTTTGCTCTTACAGTCTTAATTTAGCAGAATTTTTCTGTTTTTGATTTAACAGAATTTTAAACCTTCTGCACCGGTCATCCCCGCGTCTGAAGTTTATAACTACCACCGCGTTCACCTTTCAGCTTTTCTGTTTCTACCTTAACAGAACTTTAATCTTCTGTTTTTTTTTGTTTCTTGCATGCAGCCTTAGTTAACTTTTTGCATCTTCGCTGGGCCCTTGGGAGAATATATCGACCAGCGAACTTGTTCAATGATCGAGCACTGGAGAAATCAAGGCTCCTGTTCATGGGCGACGAAGATTTGCGCGACTGATGACATCCGTCAAGACCTCATTGGACATGATGCACCGGCGGAGCCCCCGGGTTTGTCATGGTCACAGTGGGTATGGTGGTGGGTATGGTCTTCTTGCAGGTCACGGAAAAGAGGACGTCACTTGTAAGGTCTCGAATCCTCCTTTCACCAATCTTACCCCCTGAAGTGACATTGACGAAAAAACCAATACTCATTGGATAACTTTCTGGTGGTGGAGATGTTCATCAACGAAGGACTATGGCCCACACCAGTTGGTCAGGTGGAATCAGAATGTTCTTCTGAATTTTGACCTCAAGAAGCACCATTGTTCTTGGTTAGTGATGAGCTTCTTCGATGTTTACGTCATGCATTATGATGTAATCAGTATCCGATCATCTTAACAGTGCTCAGCCCTTCTTCGGCGCTCTTCCAAACATCTTGTATTTGGAGTGGTGGGGAATGCTTCAAGGAGTGAGTGCAACTTTTTACTGAGAGAGAGGGACTTCTTTGTACTCCTTTATTGTAACACTCAATCTTATTGTATAAGAGAGCGCTTTGTATCACTTTCATATGTTTGAATATAAATAAAAGTGACACTTTTTCTTGTCTTCTTCTATTGTCTTGAATTCCTTTTTCGTATTGAAAAACAGACAAATAAAAGTATGGACCTTTGACTTGCTAAAAATATGTGATTATATTAACGAGTCAAAGTTTGGAGAAAAATCCTGTTTCAGAAATTAAGAATGCTGTCAGAGGTGTGATATTAACTTGACGGGAGTAAGATGGTTCTTGTGGACCTACCAATCTATAAATGAGAATGACAAGTGGAATTTGTACCCCCACGGAGGATTACAAATGAGTTTTCATCAGATGTTTGGTATTAACTTGACTAAGACTCAGTTGGGGATTTAATGAAAACACTGTTAATGGTGTAATTTAACCTAATTATATTTTTTAAGTGGACTTGTTATTCTATTGACAAGAATAACAAGTGAGACTAGACTCGCAGGGAATCTAGGAGAACCTTTACCGTTAGAGATGTGATATTAACTTAACGGGTTGAATTAAATCTTGTCAGAAGTGTGATGTTAACTTGACAAGGGTGTGAGTCAGAGGTGTGATATTAACTTAACTCAAGAGTGTTTCAGCTTCATTTGGGAAGACTGAAAGTGTCACTGTCATAGGTGTAATGTTTAACTTGCAGTGAGGGTAATACTAGAGGTGTAATTTGAACTTGGCATTGGTCATCTCGACTTCAACAAGAAAGTCCGAGGGAAAGTCATGGCCATAGGTGTATTGTTGAACTTAGCAATGAACTGGACGCTAGAGATGTGATGTTAAACTTAGCATCGCTCATCTCAGTTTCGATATGGAAGCCTGAGGAAAAGTAACTGTCAGAGGTTTAATATTGAACTTGGCAGCAACTGAATCACTGTTAGAGGTGCAGTGTTAAACTTAACAGTAATTTATCAGAGGTGTAATGTTAACCTGACAGTGGTTGATTTACGATATGAGCAATTTTGAAGACTTGTCATTCTATTGATGAGAATTGACAAGTGAAGTTTGAAGTGTCAGAGGTGTAGTATTAACTTGACAGTGGTTGATTTGCGATATGAGCAATTTTGGAGACTTGTCATTCTATTGATGAGAATTGATAAGTGAAGTTTGAAGTGTCAAAGGTGTAGTGTTAACTTGACAAATTTGAAGGCTTGCTACTCCATATAGAGTTGAGACAAGTAAGGTTTATACTCGCTAGGAAGTATTGAAATTTTTCATTGCTAGAGGTATAGTGTTAACGTAGCAATGATTGTATTTTGTGGACCTACCATTCTGTGTATGAGAATTGGTAAGGGATTTTGGTGGAAAGAGTGGAATCAAATCTACTAGGATTTTTAGCAAACCCTCAGCTATCAATGGATTTGGTGTGCCTTTACGAACTACCGTTTGAGTTGGGCTAGCCATGTTATTCCCCTCAGCATGATGAGTTGTCGAAGACTTATGTTAGGCTTAAAAGCCAACATTTTCGTCTATCCTTAGCCGTCGGAGGCTTCGGATGTTAATCAAGAGAGTAGCTAATACTAAAACCCAAGTTTCGCATTTATTTCTTTCTCAATATTTATATCATGCATCATGATGCAGCTAGTGCTCAATTAGTTTGACACTGATCTACTGTGATGTGATCTAATAAAAGAAAGAAGCTCTTCTTGGATCTGGAGTTTTGATCAGAGGTGTAATATTAAATTGATCGGAGGAAGAGTGCTATCAAGGGTAGTACTTATTCAAGAATTTGCCGTTGATAGGCATCATGAGTGTATCACCGTTTGAGGTTATGAGGCATATGCTCCATTTGAGTAGACTGACTCCACTACAAATGGTCCTTCCCATTTGGGTTAGAATTTCCTTTTGTCTTATGTGTCACTATCATGGGTCTTTTGACAGCTAAGACAAGGCCACCTTTCTTGAAAGTTCGCTCCTTAACTTTCTTGTTGAAGGCTCTGGTAATCCGGGCTCGGTAGAGCTCGATTTGCTATCAGGTCTGCAGACTTTTATCGTCTAAAGCCTCTAGTTCTTAGAGTCGCAGTCGATACTTCTCCTCATTTGTCATCTCTGTTGTCAGGGCGACACGTAGAGATGGAATTAGATTTCTAATGGAAGTACGGCTTCACACCCATATACCAAAGAGAATGGTATAGCTTTGTTGGGGTTCGGACTGTCGTGCGATAGGCCCATAAGCATTCACCTAATTTGTTGTCCCAATCACGTTGGCTTTTCGAGACAAATTTCTTAAGAAGCTTGCGAATAGTCTTGTTGAAAGCTTCTGCAAGGCTGTTAGCGACTGGGTAGTATACTGTTGAGGACACACTCTGGATCCTGAACTTGTTGCAGAACCTCTGAAAAGCCTGACTGATGAACTAGGGTCCATTGTCATGGACAATTCGCTGGGGCACACTAAAACGGTAGATGACGTGATATTTAATGAATTTGATCATATCAAATGTCTTTATCTCCCTCAAAGGGATAGCTTCGGCCCATTTAGAGAAGTAGTCGGTTATAGCTAAGATGAATCGGTGTCTTTTGGATGATTGTGGGCTTATAGGGCCAACTACATCCATCCCCCACATCTCAAATGGCCAGGTAGAAGTTGTAGAGCGAAGATACCCTGGCGCTTGATGGATAAAATCGCCATAAACTTGGCAGGTGTGACATCGTTGGCATAAGTGATGGCGTCTGGGATCATGCTGGGCCAATAATACCCTAGTCTTCGGAGTCGATCTCCAAGCTTTGGACCAAGTTGATGAGCTCCACACATACCATCATGTGCTTCTTGAAGTACCTTCGTGATAGACAGCGGAGAAAGATCCTATCATGCGATCGACAATACAGTGTTCGCGTGACCGCATTAGAATAGAATTTGGGGGCTTTCCTTCTAATGGCAGCCGCTTCTTTAGGATCATCAGGGAGAATGTCGTACAAGGCATAGTCAGTGTAAGGAAATCGCCAATCCCTAGGCTCTGGACCGGCTAACGACTCAAGAGCTTCTTTGACTTGACAGTCTCCTGTCGGCTTTTGGTGATCTTCAAATGCAAATCTTGGGCAATACAAGTCGTGGCTGTAATAAGTATTTTCTCTACTACTCTAGCTGGAAGGGCTAAAGAAGCAGCGAGAGATGCCAGCGCATCTGCATGCGCATTTTGCTGGCGTGGTACATGGTCGATGAAAAAGTTTCTGAACTTTTCGGCCATAGAGATAGTTGCGTTGTAATAGGGTATTAAATCTTCATGTCTGACTTCATACTCCCCGCGAACTTAATTAACGATGAGTTTAGAGTCACCGTATGCCTCAAGATCTTTAACGCCAATCTCATCGGCGATTTGCATTCCAATCAAGATGGCATTGTATTCCGCTACATTGTTAGAGCAGAGCTCGGTTAATGAGAAAGCTCGAGGAATCACATAGTTCTGTGGGGAGATGAGTACTATCCCTACTCCAGCTATGACATGCCCTTGCGAACCTGTTCTTGATGCACCGTCAAAGAAGATTTGCCACACTTGTCTTTCAAAAGATGTCTGGGTTAGACAAACTTTAGCGACCTCGTCTGGGAGATCCTTGTAAAGTTCGGTTGCCCTCGGATCTGGATGCTCAGCCAGAAAATCCGCCACCGCTTGTCCCTTCACGGCTTTTTGTGATAAAAAGCGCATTTCATATTAGGATAGCAGTATGGCCCATTTTGCCAATCGGCCATTTAATGACGATGGCTTTATCATGAGTAACCTTAAAGGGTTAACCCTTGATATGACATTTATAGTCTGGCCCACCAAGTAATTTCGCATTTTCTGGACAGCGAACACCAATGCCAAATATT
This sequence comes from Agave tequilana, assembly GCA_038442645.1. Lineage (NCBI taxonomy): Eukaryota > Viridiplantae > Streptophyta > Magnoliopsida > Asparagales > Asparagaceae > Agave > Agave tequilana. The sequence continues at coordinate 240,483 of JAVJIF010030105.1, forward strand.
CCTTTTCGATCGGGTTGTATCGATGTTCAGCCCCGATCATAGTCCTACTCAGATAATAGATTGCTTGTACGTGTCCTTGATCATTATTCTGAGATAGTAAAGCTCCTAGGGAATGATCTATTGCTTGGACATATATCAGGAAATGTTTTCCAGACACCGGAGCTGCAAGGACCGGTGGTTGCGTGAGGTATCGTTTGATCTCCTCGAATGCTTGTTGGCAAGCATCATCCCAAATGAATGAGACACCCTTTTTCATCAATTGGTAAAGGGTTGGCATCTTTTAGAGAGGTTTGAGATAAACTTTCGGATGTATGCAAGTCGTCCTTGCAATCCCCTAAGCTCCCTGAGGTTCCTCGGAGGTTGCATCTCTTGAATAGCGCGAACTTTTTCGGGTCTATATGAATTCCTGTGGAAGTTACCACAAACCCTAAGAATTTGCCGCTGGCCACCCCCAGGAAGGATTTGGTGAGGTTCATCTTCAACTGGTGTGCCCACATGATTTCGCAGATTCTCCTTCCTTTCGTTTGCCTTTAGATTTTTTAGAGGAGGTTTTGTCAGTTGACTTCCTCTTGTCTTCATGCAATTGTGTCAGCATCAGTTTGAGAGAATTGATGGATTCTTGTTAAGCACGAATCATCTCAAATTGTTCCCTCTGGACCGGGCTTGTTGCTCAAAGCGCCTGGCCGTCTCCTCAGGAGTATTTGTCATGTATATGAAGGCTTCCTTCTCTATGGGAGAGTTCGAAGCCTGTGACTCTGCAATGACGGAATGTGAGTCATTTACTTCAATTTCCCGAGCCAGGGCACTGTAATTGATCGGGGTAATCACTCCAGTCTGAATGCTAGTATGCCGGTACACTCCTTCTAGATCCGTGTCAAACTCGTCGGAGCTGACCACTGGTTGTTTTCCTTACTTCTGCTTCCATGTTTGCAGTGATTTCATGGTACTCTGTGTCAGAGAAGGTGCTCCTCCTGTGGAAGCGATATCTTTTGCTGATCAGGAAGTTAGAGTCGACTGTCTGAATATAGACTGTCAGCTTGCACGTGAACTGTAACGGCACTCAGAGAGCATTGTGATAAGTCGTTTACAGCAGCACGATGGAGTGATCAAACTGGCACTCCTCTTCTTTGTCAAATAATCTCTTAGAGCCGTGGGAGGGGGATCAAAGAGATTAGCCTCGGATTATCGAGGACTTTTTAGCTTGTGAGAATTATCCTTGCTTCGCAAAGCTGAGACGCAAGGTTCTGAGACGCGGAGCTCACGTCCTGTAAAATAAACGCAGCTTTCGCGTTGTGGCTCTGAAACGCGAGTCTTGCGCCTCTGCTGAGAAGAGACGCGACTCTCGCGTTGTCGATCGTCGCATCTGGGTAGAGATGCTTGAGAAACGCAGGCCTTCTGGGACCCTCGTATAAATGTAGAGGCGCGGGTCTCGTGTCTTGGATGAGGAGCACGGACCTCACGTTGCTGCTCGTGGCGTTTGGGAAGCGGAGCTTCAGGAACGCGAATTTGGTGAACCTTACGTTTAGGTTTCCAAACGCGGACTTCACGTTTCTGACATGGTTCAGAAGGAACGCGGGCCTGAACCTCACGCCCTACTTCTGTTGGGCAGACAGTTGTTCCAGTTTGTAGTTGACACGCACGCTGTCTCTGTTGCCACTCAGCATTTCGGTTACGTCGTATGGGTGATGGTAACCCCCGGTAATCTGGCGCTGAGGAAGGGGATGGACGGGCTAAACATCAGCAACGTTAACCACGCGAGTCTCCTGGGAGACGTTGACGCGGGCATTACGCATGATGTGATTAGCCACGACATCCTTTTTGCCAGTCGCGTCTGAGAGGATCTCAGAGCGGACTCGAGAGCAAGTCCCTGAAGAGACTTTACGGTAGACCCGTGCCTTAGGGCTCATGGAGCCAGAAGAGAGGAACTCTTTATACTTCGCCTGGTCGAACTCCACGACAAGTGATTCAACCGTTTTTCCCATATAGGTGATATCACCTTGCGCCACAACTTGCTCGTCGGTAGAGAAAGTTGTCCCCAGCGGAGTCGCCATCTCTTGTTTGGTGGGAGAAATTCATGTAAAATTTCCTTGAATCAATGAAGAATTACAACGGATCAATACTCCGATTACAAGAGAGGGAAGATGTTCACGCTTGAATCTCTCATTTGTTTAGTGCTGGGTTCTTGATGTGGCGGTGAAAAGTGAATCTTGTTTTTCGTTGACCGGGTGAACGTCAGGACCTCTTGGGAATCCTCTCTTTGGATAGCGGACGGAGTAACACAGCTCCTGTGCACCAAGAATCTCAAAGAGATTGTAGGCAAAGACAAACTTGTATGCAGCAAGTTGTAAGAAGAATTGAACTCTCTCTTTCTTTTCAGTGGAGGTCTTGGTGCTTCTATAGCTCGCAACCAAAATCTTTTTTTTTTACTCAAAATTTTCTGATCTACCCCCACCTCCATAGCAAACGGGGCTATTTATAGAGGTTCAGGGGGTGAACGTGTCCCCTAAAAAACGCTCCATAATGGGGGTTAACTCCCTCATTACGTGGGCAGTAATTGACCCAGTAATGAGGGCGGTTATAACTGAGACGCGAGTTTTGACCTTCCCGTCTTGTTGCTGAAGTAATACTGAGACGCAGGTTTCGACCCTCGCGTCTTGGTGTTGCAGTGATGCTGAGACGCGGGTTTTGACCCTCGCGTCTTGGTGTTGCAGTGATGGCTATGATTAGCCTTGTGCCCGTGATTTGGATCCTGCTTTCTAATGACTTGTCTTCAGAAATTTTTAGATAGCCTACAGTATATGGATGGTGTAGTTAATGGAGTATTTGTGGTATGCCAGATGATGTTATTGGCAGAGTATTGGTGGTATGCGTGTGTTATATCCATTCGTTGACGGGAGCCGATTGTGTATGATGCCATTCGTTGACAGGAGCGATTGCGAATGATGCCATTCGTAGATGGGGAGAATATGAAGGATGAATATTATATATATATATATATATATATATATATATATATATATATATATATATATATATATATATATATATATATATATATATGAGGGATCTGTACCTCAGCCAACAGCTGAGAGAGGCTCTCTCAGCTGGCGCTTCGTGGCTTAATTTTAACCATAATTTTGGGTACTGGTACCATGGTCGCAGTTTTATATGATGACTGTGATTAAGTCGCAGTGTTTTTATGAAGACTGCAGCCATGGTCGCAGTCTTTTTCTGAGGACTGCTATCATGGTCGCAGTCCTAATTACACTGAAAATATATAATTTTTTAGGACTGCGACCATGTTACAGTAAGTTTGGGACCATTTTAAAGTGACAGCTGAGGTACATTTTTCACTATATATATATATATATATCAGAAATATGTATATCAGCCGACAGCTGAGAGTCCCTCTCAGCTTGCGGTGACGTGGCACATTATTAACCACACTATAAAGGATGACCCGCCTATTAAAACAGTTAAAATTACTAAATGCCCCTGCGGTAAAAGATAGTGGATCTGTATAGTTTATTATTTTTTATATTTCTAACGTTAGTCAATATTGTCACAATTATCTTTTATAACTGCGACCAAACTGCGACCAACTGAATATGAATCATGTCTCTTCAAGTGCAACTTCATCAAATCACGAAACAAATTTGAATGCTTCTTTATTAAATTTTTTTACGCAGATATTATATATTTTAGGAATGCGTCTAAGCTCGCAGTGGTCAATAAAATAATATCTCAATAGTTTTAAAAGCGCCCTTTATCACAGTCTACAATTAGTTAATTTATACATTTTTATGATATGATCTGTAAGAATTTTACTGATTGTGAACATAGTCGCAGTTTACTTGTTTGCATGTAACGTGTAAATTATTATTATTTTTTTACATATTGCATGCGAATAAGGACTGCGACTATGGTCGCAGTGCTTAACGACAGCATGTCGTGGATAATTTTTTTACTAGGTTTAATGTAATAACGGTGACTAAGGACTGCGAATATAGTCGCAGTTTACGTATGATTTATATATTTGTTCGTCACTGTGACTGTTGTCTCAGCCGCCTATAAACTATGAAATTTTTTTTACATATTGCATGCGAATAAGGACTGCGAATATGGTCGCAGTTCTTAACGACAGCATATTGTGGATGATTTTTTTGCTAGGTTAAATGTAATAACAGTGACTAAGGACTAATACTATAGTCGCAGTTTACGTATGAATTTATATATTTGTTCTTTACTGTGACTGTTGTCTCAGCCGCCTATAAACTATGAAATTTTTTTTACATATTACATGCGATCAAGGACTGCGACTATGGTCGCAGTGTTTAACGACAACAGTCGTAGTTTTCTAATTTGTGATATACAGTGAAATATACTGATTCGAGAGGATTACGATCATGGTCTCAGTATCATCTGTTTATGTAGTTTAATTTTGAACTGCGACCTTGGTCGTTGTTTTTAACTTTATTGAATGCAAAACGATCAAACTATTTATGACAGGACAACGACCGTGATCGCAGTTTCATATATAAATATAGTTAATCATGGACTTCGATCATAATTGTAATTCTATTAGTTCAGAGTAATTATTATCTGAGTACTGTGACCATTATCGCAGATAAGATGCAAAATAATAACTATACAGCATACTTTATATGTATTTTAAAAATATGAAAGATCATTTTACAAATAGAAGTAAATTTTATTTATAATATAATATGGTCAGAAAGAGACCTTACAAAAAAAGAGCATTAAAAACTCTTAAAAGAAGACAAAATAACGTTGAATATCAGAAGATCAGGAAATTCTAATTCTCATCATCATCACCATCATAAGCAGATTCGTCGTCTTCATTCTTCTCGTCTTCCTGTTCATCATTTATTTTCTCATCTTCTCCCTCGTCATCCGGTTCGCTGTTCTCTTCAGTTTATTTCTCTTTTTGAGGGTGCTTTGGTTCATCGATAAACTCCAGAATGGATCGTCTGTATCAAGCTCTTCTTCCGATCCGTGTCGAGAAGAACCTGTAAAAGATATGCTCAAAGAAAGCGAGCCCCCAGCATCAGAGGACATGCTTTCATCAAGCATGTCTCTGTAAAGTGGCAGAGGAATAAGTTTCTCCTCACTAAGCCCCATGAAAACTTCATCATCCTCATGAAGAGGAGGATCAGATAAAATATTATTTGATGTAATGAGATAGTTAAAAGGAGTGAAGTTCAGACTGCTATCAGATTCACTAGAATACCCTGAAGAAAGAGAACGATGGGAGAATGATTGAAGTTAAAATCTGAGTATTCAGAGGAAGAAGATGGGAAAGACATGATTCAAGAATGAATTATTTTCTGAAAGTTTTGAAATCAAATTGAAAACGAAGAGCACAAATATCGTTTTTAGATATAAGATAATATATTAGTTACAAGTACTATAAAAAAGGTCAATAATGTGAAACAATATGAATAGTAATAATAATTGTTATAGGTGACGATTGAGTATTCAAAGAACTGGTAAAAGAAATTAAATATTTAATTGAAGCAGTTATGGCGGGAGAATCCAAAGAGTTCCTTTTTCCAGAGGTTTATTATGTGAACTACAAATTAACTTTTTATATAATATTTTTCCTATATATTTAGATTACGTATGGTGCACCTCTTTCCTTTATCGAGATTAATATTAGTGCATCTCTTTTTTCGAGACTGTTGATGTATCAAGGTAGATAGAATATTAATTACTTTAATTAGTTCAGAGTAATTAATATAGTATCTTATAAGATGTGATATACGCAGACTAATCTCATGGTCGCAGGGCTAATCTACATTGTAAAACGATCAAAATTCTGTTAAATAAGGCATGCGAATAAGGATAGCGACTGTGGTCGCAATGCTGAACGATAGCATATTTTGTCTGTTATTTCTATGTGAATAAGAAATGTGACTAGGGTCGTAGTCGTGATTTAAAATTGAAAGTTATATTATATTAAGTCTGCGACCATAATTGCAGTGATCGAAAGTTTTGTTATACTATGACTGCGACTATGATCGCAGACTTTGTAAAACGATCAAAATTCTGCTACATAAAGCATGCGAAAAAACACAACGAATGTGGTTACAATGCTGAACGATAGCATATTCGTCTGTTATTTTATGCGAATAAGGAATGCGACTAGTGTCGCAGTCGTGATATAAAATTGAAATTTATATATTTTTTTATTATAATTTTGAATGTATGTGTACTGCAAACTGAATCTAATTTATAATATACATTAAGAATAAAGCAATTTTTTAGTACCAAGACCGACCATAGTCGCAATTCACTAAAAATTGCATGAAATATTATCCAACCAATCTGCAAATATTGTGGCAGTTACGAGAATATCTGATTTATAAAATATCTGCAAAATAATTAACCATTATATTTCATTATTTTTTTACATTGTACATTTGTAATACAAAAAATAATATACTGCTGTCCCACATTAAATTTCATTTTCTATTCATTTCAGTTTCTTTTATTAAACCTATATGAATTGAAACTAACACGAAATTAAATAATAAAAAAATTATATAAAAAATAACAGTTTTTTTAGGTTTCACGCATATTTTTTACTTTTTACTGCTGCTGTTTTTTCTCATTATCTTGATCCAATTTTTCTTTTATATTTTCGATGTAGTAGAATTAGGAATTTTATAACTGTAGATATATTCAACAGAAAATTCTCTTTAAATTACAAATATTTTAGGTAAAATTTTGTTGTGGATGAGTTTTTACTAGTTTAAAAGTAAAAAGAGGGGTATTTTGGTCAATTTGATTGACGATTCTGTAGACAGGATTTTTTTTTAGTTTTTTGGCGCCTACACTCTGCCACCGATATGTGGCATATATTCGGCCACGTCACCGCCGACTGAGAAACTTTCTCAGCTGTCGGCTGAGGTACAGTAACCCCTACACACATATGATATGTTGTAGAAGTGTTTATCATGTTATAATGTGCAAATGGTGTTGATATGAAATTGTTATGTATTGCTATTGATTCATTGAGTATTGCAACTCATGTTTACTACCATGATTATTATTTTATATGTATGACTAGCGGTCTTGTTGTGATTTGTTGCTTGTCATGTTGCATGCACAGATGTGTCTTGATCCTTGTTTTTCAGATATATTGTTTTGGTAACCCGTGTAGTAGCAACAACTCCTCTTTCGTGTTTAGTTTAGATCGGGAGAGATGCTTCGCTCCGATCGTGACTCGATTTGATATTTATCATCAACTTTTCATCTGGGTGTGTGTCCCTATCCTATAGCAGCTTTATGCTTCTCCCGCCAGACACCAGACTTGATAATTATTGGAGGATACACATGATTGATGTTTTGACATTTAAGATAGAGGGCATCTGCCATGATTGATCCAATTTTGGTATTAATCTTTGTTATGAGAACTTGAGAATTAGTTTATGATATTTCAATTGAGGATAAACTTATTATCTACTCATTTGAGAATTCATATATATAGTATTTGGGACGTTAGGCCATAATATTTGTTTGAGGATTTCTATTAGAAAACTTTATTTGGATGATAGACCGTGCGAGTTGCTTGGGCTACGACTCATGCTAATTGACTTGAAATTAACCCTATACATGCTTAGTGTTGTAGATCTGGCTCGATTGAGAGGTGGATCCGTAGTTTGATCATGCATTGGACTTGAGAGTTAGCCTGGTTAGATGAGTTATAGGTAAACGACTGATTTGTATATATGCAAGACTTGTATAGTTTAGCGGTATGCTAGATCCTTGTAATTTATCTGTGTATTAAACTTGAGTAGTACTATGTACTAGACTAGAGAGAGGAGAGAATGACTGAGACCCAAGAGCGAAGAGATCAACAAGGATTGGCAGGCAGCGGTGGATCTACCGATCTAGGGTTCGCTCGGTTTTTTAAGAGGGCCGAAAGTTTGAGAGAGAGAGAGGGATGGGGATAAGAGATAGACAAAAGATAGAAGAGAAGAGTGGGGTTAATTTAGTAATCTAATCTCTAAACTGTTAAAAAAACAAACAGACATTGACGGTATTATGATTAGAGGGGTGATTTTAATCTTTTATTATGATTAGAGGGGTAATTGAGATATTATGAATGTTGGGGGGAGGGGGGTTAATTTTGATAATAAAGTAGATTTAAAGGGTATGTATGATAAAAACCCTTTTTTTCCCCTACATTACCTCTTGAGTTAATATAACATATATCACTTCGCAAGGGTCACAAACGTATAGACTCACAAAATACGATATGATTATGATAACATCTTGCCTTTCCATTAAGAGCATGTTTGTTTGATGAAAAATGGGCTGAAAAAAAAAATTCTCTGAATTTGTGGGCTCATAGCTTTTTTCTTGAATGAGCTATTTGTTTGACAGAAAATTAGAGATGAAAATCTTTGAGCTATAAGTTTTTCTCTCAAAATGAGAGAAAAATGCTTAATAAACGGATACCATCAAACCAATCCATTTCTTTGAATATTTTTGATATTATTAGTTTTCTAATTTCTATTTTCATGCCAAACGGGCCCTCAATAAAGCAAAAATATTTCATTTACCAACAAATTTAATTTTGAGCAGCGATACTTGGCTTTTGGTTTACAGAACACAAATTAGTCAAAGCAAATTAAGGTTTTCATTGACAACCACCCTTCAGGAAATTTCATTTTCAGTATAGTATATGTTGTATAATGTGTCGCACAAACACAGGTAGTGTCATATTAAACATGATGTCAATTTCATGTCCATGTTGGCATAATCGTCTCCCTGCAACATTGCTTGTGTATGACCTTAGGTTCGACAAAAATTCCATATCCTCTTGAGTCTCACAGTTCCGATAAAGAGAGAACATTGTCATGTTGCATTCTACTCATATTAGCAGAATGTATTACAAATCAACAGCTGAGTCTTGAGTTGCATCAGCACATATCTAGGATCAAAATTGGCAAAGCCATAACTGCTTGCGTAACATTAAAACATCTAATTTGTGGAATCCTGAAGTATGTCGTGAAGAAGATGTTCAATTCTGTACTTCATGACAGGCTGTCTGGATCGAGTCTTCTTAAACATCTTCTCCCTCTGGGCCTTCCGCCTGGCTTCGGTTCTGGCCCTTTCTTCCTTCTGCGCCTGAATCATGGCTTCCCTTTCCATCTTCACCTTCTCTGCTTCTGCTCGCTTCTTCTCAACATCTTCTCTAATAGCCTGCAATTTACTTTTCTTCCTCTTGTTCACTTCTGGTCTCCTCTCATTTTTATCACCATTGACCTCCTGTTTAAACGAAATAGAAGAGCAATGAAATATATATAAAAGGGATGTTGGGTTTTTTTTTTTTTTTTCCCCTTCTTCTTGTCACGGAATGACTAGTACAGAGGTTTGCATTATCAAAATCTCTGCGAAAAGTTTATGGAGCAAAATACATGATGACACTGATATAAATACTATAGATAGAGTATTACAATATCCCATATTTATTCTACAAAATATGAACCAACAAAAAAGCAATTTTTTTTCTTTAAAAAGTATCGTTCAGTCCTCTCGCAGAAAGCAAAAAATATAGATGATGTGATTGAGAAGAAATTAAAAGACATGGTAATATACAAACAGCCATTTGTCTATCAGAAAATAATGATGGGTGTTCACCCCCCCCCCCCCCCCCCCCCCCCCCCCCCCCCCCCCCCCCCCCCCAAACAAATGGGAAAAAAAGTTTACCCGAAACTATATGGCCAGTTGGAAGAAAGTTGAGATGCTCTCTCTCGCTTCACTACCTTTAATTTGATTACCTATCAAATAACAGGAAACTTTCTTTCTAAAAGTTTCCAGAACCAAAAAGAGCCCTTAAGACCATAAATTGACTTATATTAACTAACTCACATTCTCAAATCTCCATTAATTTAAAAATAGATATAGAAAACAAACCTCAAGCCTGGCTAATGCAGGGAGACGGGCTTCAGCCTGCCCTTCTCGTTTGATTGTCTTCTTGAATTTGCTTACATATTTGGCATTTCTTCCTCTTGTTCACTTCTGGTCTCTTCTCATTTTTATCATCATTGACCTCCTGTTTAAACGAGACAGAAGAGCAATGAAACATACATAAAAGGGGATGTTGGGTTTTTTTCCCCCTTCCTTCTTCTTACTGCCACGGAATGACTAGTACAGAGGTTTGCATTATCAAAATCTCAGCAAAAAGTTTATGGAGCAAAATACATGATGACAGTGATATTGAACAATATGGATAGAGTATTACAATATCCCATATCAATTCTATGAAATATGAACCAACAAAAAAACCAATTTTTTTCTCTAAAAAATATCGTTCAGTCCTGTTATAGAGAGCAAAAGATATAGATGATGTGACTGAGAAGAAATTAAAAGACACGGTAATATACAATCAGCCATTTGTTTATCAGAAAATAATGATGGGTGTTTTTCCCCCTCCCTGTCAGAAAAAGGTTTACCAGAAACCATATGGCCAGTAGGAAGAAAGCCGACATGCTCTCTCTTGCTTCACTACCTTTAATTTTGATTAGCTATCAAATAATAGGAAACTTTCTTTCTAAAAGTTTCCAGAACCAAAAAGAGCCCTGAAGACCATAAATTGACTTATATTAACTTACTCACATTCTCAAATCTCCATTAATTTAAAAATAGATATAGAAAACAAACCTCAAGCCTTGCTAATGCAGGGAGACGGGCTTCAGCCTGCCCTTCTCGTTTGATTGTCTTCTTGAATTTGCTTACATATTTGGCATTTCTATAGAACTCACTTTGCTTTTCTGCAACCAGTAAGGAATTACATTGTTAGCAGCAAACTTAAATCCACTTCTGTACATTTTACTCAACAGAATAATTTGATTCTTAGGTTTGGAAGGAAAGATTTTCAAGATATTTTGAGTTAAATCTATTGCTGAATATCATCAGAAGTCTCAGGCTATATGATAATAGTGGGACAAAGAATTCTTACAATTTTCAATATACATGTGATTAGAGACATTCACATGTTTAGTGTGTTCACTGGATACCTTCTACAGGGTATCGACCCTTGCAATATCAATGTAGCTTCAAAAGCTAATCAAGGCTCAATTCGTGCTGGCTGCTGTTTAAGACAGGCAAAATGAAAACTAATATCTTCATTTACACATAATTACAACTATAATAGATGTAAAAATTCAGTGGCTGAAATCAGAGATTTGATTGGGGTACAGAAATTGTGAAATTCTTGGCTTAAAGACACTTTGCTTTTTTATCTAAAAGCTATTGACAATAACATCTCTCAAGTTTGAAATCCATCTCATGCTGCAAAAAGCACTTTAAACGGTTGTCATTTTTTTTACTATCTTCTGCACCTTTTGTGTAGCGAATAAGATAGCTGTCCATTTAAAGGGTTATCATTTTACTATCTCATGGTGCAAAATATGCCACGGTGAAGTAGAGAGGAGAGAGACAAACCCTATCATTCCAAAAGAAACCCAGAAGAGTCCATTTCATCCAGTTATTCTCAATATGATGGTAGCAGGATTTAACACATGACCACAAACCTTTCAAGCCAAAATACAACATGCTAAAATGCATCAATGGGGGGAGAAAAACATGTTGGCATTAACAAGATTTGGAGGACATAGTGTTGAATTCCAGCAATAGCATTTACCTAGTTCAGTTTAGTGGACAGAGTACTTTGCAGATTCCTCAATGTGATACCCTCTTCCACATTGTGAAGAAATTGAAGAATATCTGAAGAAGTCTCTCAAAAAGTTGCCTTTACAGTACATAAAAATCTATACAGTTTCGATACAAAACTCTACCGTTACAAATGATCATCTGATTTCCATGTAACAAATTCTTAGTAGATTATTGAGCATTCACGTTAAAATTGATGACAGATAATGAGCGCAAATCCTCTGTTGTTACTGCTCGTCTATAATTTGAGCATCTTGTGGCTAGTTTGATTGAAAGGAGAGTTAAACTGAAAGGTTATAGTTGCACTTTGATGACTACAACTATAATAAGACATTGCTTGGGTCAATGAAAAAAGATTAACATATACGGATCTAATCAAGAGTAAGTTCAGAGCACGTATCAGAAGAAAACTGGGCATGTCCTCAAGAGGTGTTGCAAGCTTAGAGAAAGGAGGAATAGAAAGTAAAAGAAAGAAGTAGGTGTTTCTCAGGAGAACATTGAGGAAAGTTACATGATGATTCAGGTAACCTTTTTTTTTTAGGGGTCTCATAGTGTTTGTTACAAAATTAATTAGATTCTAGTGCTTATACATCACGTGCCCATATATGGATTGATTTCACAATTGAAATCCACAGATGGGAACAAAGAATTGGTACAAGGTGGTAAGAATTGGAGGCATTAGAATCAAAATGTTTGACATTCACAATTGAAATCCACAGATGGGAAATAAGAATTTGTACAAGATGGTAAGAATTGGAGGCACTAGAATCAAAATGTTTGACGGACGTATTAGGACAATTACTGCTGTTAAACATGTTTTTGACTTACAAATGAATTTGATTTCATAGATGTCACTTGACACAAATGGTTTTAGATACCCCGTTCAAGGTGAAGTTTATGAAAGCTGGCGGGGGTTGAATAGCCCAAAGGAAAGAAACTTGCTTTCATTACAGGTGAAGTGGTCTCCACCTCTACTGATGATGGATAGAGTAGTAGACATGGTAAAGTTGTGGAATATGTACCTTGGACATGCAAGTGAAGAAGCTTGATCGAGCTTAACAAGAGAAACCTTCTAAAAGGGTTGATTTCATGTAAGTTGGATTTATGTGAGTGCTGTTTGTATGAAAACCATCGAACCAAGTAAAGTTGTTTATTCAACACAGAAAAAGGAAAAATATTCTTGACCACGTCACTGCAATGTTCAGTACAATTTGCTCATCTAGGTGACAAAGCTCTAGCCTGTTACTTTGTCACTTTCATTTATGGTATTCAAGTAAGGTGGATTCATGTTTTGCAGCACAAAGCAGAGGCTTTTGTTACTTTCAAGTTGTGAAAAGAAAAGTTACGGTTGTAAACTAAAGCGGCAAAATTTAAGTGCTACTGTGATGGCAAGGAATATAAATTCTTAGTCTCTAAAATTTTACAAAGATGAAGGGATCAAAAGGCACTTTACAATTCCAAGAAAACTTAAACAGAGTGATAGAACAGTGTGTATGAATTGGATATTTCTAAATAAGGCAGTATTTCGAGTGCAATAAGCCACTAACGTTATAAACAACCTCCCAAAAGAATTTTCGGTAAGGCTATCAACATCATGCTTTATGGACATTCTTTCTCCATGGCAAGTGAATTAAGAATCCGAGGAAGGTTTCGAATGGTGAACTTCTGTTTTGATTTACATATTTTTGGATGCCCCCTATGTGCATCTAATGAGTATATCACGCCGTTTGAGCGGGTCTACACTAGAAGATGACGTGATGCATCCCTTTGGCTCTAGTTTATTATTACGTAGTTTTACTTTATTTTATTTTGTTTTATTTTAGTTGTTTTATTTTTCTTTGTTTTTAGTATCAACATCAGTTATATTCTGATAACTGGATTTTGTAGAGCCTATAAATAGGCCTCAATACATCTTTAGTAGTCAATGAATAATTAAATCTAAAATTTTTAGTTAAAATTCTTCAGATCGGATCTTCAGATTTATGTAAGAGGTGTGAAGAACAATCTTGTGGAAGGATGTGAAGCCCAAAATCTTATCAAGTTCTTGTTTATCTTTCACATTTCTATATCAATCTTCTTAAACCCTAATTTTCCTCTTCTATTTGGATTGAAAGTGATTACGATCCCTATATTTTACATCGATTTTGATATCAGATCCCTAACTTTCCAATCTTCTTCAATATTTTCAGATCTATTCTGCCAAAAAAAAAATTCAAAACCCTAGCTCTCTCTCTTCCCCAAAACCCAGCTTGCTGCAAAAAAAAAATTCAAAACCCTAGCTCTCTTTTCCCCAAACCTTAGCTTGCTGCCAAAAAATATTGTAGCAAAAATTCCTGAAAATCCACTCAAAAATCCCCAGAAAATACCAAAAGGCATTGTTCAGCTTCCTTCTCCTCCCTCTCTCTCAAAACCCTAACCCTTGATCCTTCACGCCGTCAGCCCTACACGACCTAGCCAGTCCGCCGCCTCCTTCCCTCCACCACCGCTTCGTCCAGATTGATTGACTACCTCCATCAACCTTCTCGCCACCATCTCCGCCATTTGTCTTCCATCTGATCTGCGAACCCATCAGATAACAACCCCATCACCGTCATAACACTCTTCATCCGATAACAGCTGCCACCCTCTGACTTCGCCGACAACGAGATCTCACTTCACCGACCTCACTGCCGAGAAGATCTCATCCAAGAGACCTCACTGACAATGAAATCTCATCCCTCACCAACTCAACATCGCCTGCAACTCCTCTCCTCGTCGCCAGTCGTCTGTTTCTCCTTCCTCATCTCTGTCTCCTTCAAACCTATCCACTGTTGTCGCCATCGTCAACAATACCTCGTCAACAGCAGCGCCTCCACACCACAATAGCCTCGCCGCCATTACCCACCTCAAATCTCGTCGACGACCCGACCACTATCCGACGTCGCCGCCACCGCCAGCAGCCACCATCTTCGCCGACTATCACCAACAACTTTTGCATCTTCGCTGAGGGCCATCGATCACTTACAGATCCATTCGGGTCAGAATCAGTTTTTTTCGACCCGAATCCATCTTTGCTCGACTCGGACCCGACTCGAGCCGCCAGAGCCGACGGCACCGACCCGAGCCGATGGCGCTGACCCGAGTGACGTCTCAAACTCGAGCCGATCCGAGCCAAGCTCACAACTCAAAACCGAGTCGACCCGACGCTCAGACAGAGCCATCCCGAGCCGGATCCGAGAACTGAACCCGACCCGACAGGCATCAAGCAAAATCGTTAAAAGGTTTTAAGTGTTTCGAAGCCTGTTTCAAGCCTGAATCGAGCTATTTTCAAGCCTGTCTTCATCCGGTCACACCTTTCCACCATTCCAGAACTTTCGTGCAAGATTTTTATCCATTAGTTGTGGAGAACCATCAAAAGACTCTTACAGAACTTATATTTTAGTGTGAACTACTCACCTCCTCGCGTGATATCGTAATTTGATGCAATTTTTTTATTATTCATTTCTTGCAAATTCTAAGAGATTGTGCATTCACTTGTAGTTTATCATGCTTAATTGTTGTTGCTTATTGATCTCATTTGTTGGTTGCTTACATCATCATTTAGAATTACATTTTCATGCATATAGAGATTGAACCTTTTAGGATTATAATTTTCATCATTTAGTGCATGCATTTAGTTTTATTTGAATCTAAGAATTTTACATAATCATTCACTTGTATGCATTCTTTTGCATTGCAGTCTGTTCTAGGTTAAATTATAAATATGTTTGAGTTTAGCACGAGATCTAGGTGTCCCCTAGAGTCACGAACACGAATTAACATTGCACTAGAGAGTGCAATTATTATGATTGGTGCGTTGTTAGGAAAGAAGTCCAACGAAAGAGCAGCGTAGCGTCTCTTGAGTTTTATGGTACACATGACCCTCACAATTTTTGTGATTGGATAGCCATATGGACTACTATTTTGATTCGTATGAACTTTCTGATGCACGTAGACTCCGATTTGCTAAGTGAAAACTAAAATCTTTAGTTATGAATTATTGAACTACCGTAAAAAGACAACTGCAAGAACATACGCCAGATCCATAGAGACGTGGGATGAAATGAAGAAAAAGATTAAGAAAAAATTTATTCCCTCTAAATCTCGATTGTTTAAAGAGTTATTTTATCTACGTCAGGGGGACTTGTCTGCTACTGAGTATAAGCTTAAATTTGAGGAGCTTGTATTTGAATGTGGCTTTCAAATAAACCATCTTCCTATAATATATATATATATGTTTTATAACAGTTTGAGACATGTTTCCAAGAGAGTTGATCTACCATATTATGAAGTCTGTCGAAGAGACATTTCTTTTGATTTTAGAGCTAAAATTGTCTCTTAAAGCACCTTCAAATAGGAAATTCACTTTCAAAATCAGAAAGCAGTGTTCTACGTGTGAAAGATATAGACACCATGCTTACAAGCGCCCCTCGATCAAGTGCTCTAAGTGTGGAGAGTTTAGACATTATGATTACCAATACCCCTCCAAAAGTTAACATATTGATATTGTGCGTACTGATGACATTGATAATTCAAGGATTATTGTGGATGTCCACATTCCTTCTGAGGTTACTAGCGATATCTTTGATGAGTTAGTAAAGTCTAATACACCCGCACTTGAGGAGATTCATGTTCGTGAGGAGAGTATCATTGGCGTTCAGGATACATTACTTGAGTCTAGTATACCCTCACATGACGTTAGGTGTCCACCTTCTAAACCTACGATAAAGAAAGAGATTGAGCACGACATAGTCGCTACTAGTGTTGATACTAGTGAGTCTTTATGGTTCCTTCCTGTTTTTGTCATGTTACTCCTAATATTTCTTTTTTATGATTATTTGGAGTTCTTTCTTGAGTTTTTTCAATCGGTCCTAGTAATCTTATACCATTAGATATTTTCGATGTACATCATCCAAGGAAACTTATATATCTCACTTTTGCATTAGTAGAAGTTTACCTAGTGAGTTTGTTACATTGCATTTGCTGAAATAGATGATGAGACTCGTAGACAAGTAACAATTTGCAATGATGACTACAAATTTGGTGCATATCTACATAATACTTTGCAGGACTTAAAAATGTGGCGATGGTTATGATTCACTCTGAGAGGTTCTCTCTCTCGAAACTGTGAGCCACTTACACGCTCGACGTATATATCCTTATAGAGTCCTAAGGTAGATTATTTCCATTACTGATGAATTGGATACCCTATAGGATCCTGGAATTAGTTCGATTTCAGTGGAGCGAATTCAGCACTTTCTAATGCATGCGCCTTTCCAGATCTACCATCGATTGCAGCTGATCCATCACAGAGCCCAGTTCCACCTCCATTATCTTAGTTCAGACTTGATGCACGACTATCGGTTCCCCAACTACCACCATGGCCCGATTAAGATACTTTGTGTGTGGGGGCCTACACTGGACAAGGTCGAATTTTCTCCACCCCGAGGGAAATGATGAGGACATCACGCCATTTGAGTGAGTTTATACTCGAAGATGGCGTGTTGCATTATTTGGCTCTAGTTTATTATTATGTAGTTTTGCTTTATTTTATTTTGATTTTATTTGTTATTTTAATTTTTCTTTGTTTTTAGTACCACATCGGTTATATCCTGAGAATTGAATTTTGTAAAGCCTAATAAATATGCCTCAATACCTCTTTAATAGTCAATGAATGATTAAATCCAAATTTTCCAGTTAAAAAATTCTTGATATCAGATCTTGAGATTGGTGTAAAGGGTGTGAAGCCCAAAATCTTATCAAGTTCTTATTTATCTTTGACATTTCTTTATCCATCTTATTAACCCTTGTTTTCCTCTTCTATTTTGATTGAAGGTGATTGTGATCCCCATATTTTACATCATCATCTTAGTAAGGATGAGTCGCAAGCACATTTTAGACAAAGGAAATTCTATATGATACAAATCCTATTAACCCTGGTTTGATCAAGAGATGTGGTTTCGGATGGAAAGTAATCATGAAATCTCTGAAAGAGAATTCTAGCAGTGTTACTAAGGTGGAGGTAGAATCTTTTGATCGTCCATGTCGATAAGATGAAACTGATAAAATAAATCCAAAAGAGAGCAAAAGGCTGCAAAAGCATCTTCAAGGGGCTAAACCTAACAAAACAAAAAGGCACCTAAAATTATGGTTTTCAAGATGTGATGCATTTGATTTAAGACACTAAAAAAGGAGACCCTCTTATTTGATAAGGCACTTTACAATGAGCATGTTAATTGTCAGCAAGATTCAATCGATGAAGAGATGGATTTCCTATAAAAAGAACCGGTAGCTATAATATTTCAAAATTATGATCTTTTGGGGTGGGTTGTTGCTTTTTTTGTGTGTTGGGGGGGAGCTATTGGATGATGCTAAGAGGTTTCAAATGGACCTTAAATCATGAATTTGTAATGCACAGAAAAGTTCCAAGAAGAATTATCACCTATGTGATTTTATTAGTGATTTTTGATCAGCGATCTCTTCAAAATGTGTTTTTTTAGTCAGTGGTCCCACCAATTAGAAGTACACTTTGCATTGTCAACCATGGAGCCAAAGTAGAGGGGCAAAAAGGTGATCAAAGAGGCTCAATAGTTGAAAGAACTAGCAGGTGAACTCGGTATATCAGGATGATTTGTGTCTTGTGACAATCAATATACACCTTGCAAAAATCCACTCTAACTTGCTGGCATGAATCATATAGATGTTGACAACAGACACCTTGCAACTTTCTCTTTAACACGGTAGAATGAACCATATAGACACTGAGTATTAGTTCATTCAAGGGAAGGTGAGATTTCTTTGACGAAAATTTGAAAACTCAAAGAATCCAAAGGAGATGTTGAGTTGAGTACCATTGTCCTTGTTCAGAAGTTTGAGATTTGTTCAAATTTGATCTATCCTTGTGTATCCATCATTCATTTGGAGGAGATGTTTCTTGGGTTGAGTTGATCATTGCTTTAAATTGCGGTGGAGATTGTTATGTGCTGTGGCAACAAATAATGTGACCCATACAGTTCGCCCACTCATAACCATGTTAGGAATAGTGGCTGATTCCAATATGACGTCATATTTCAGAGAGTTAGTGGAGCCGAGCAGACTCCTTATCCCCAGCCGGACTCCAATTCTTCACCATAAAACAAACTAATCCATACTCTCTTGCACATCCTTCTTAGTTTCTCTGTTTTCTATTTCTCGTAGACGCTTCAATGACTATTACTTTTTGCTTTTAAATAGAGTTTTGTGATGTTTCCTTCATTGCATTGCAATTGGCATTAGTTTAGTAAGATCTCTCACATCTCCTATTGTGGATGCAGCTTAATTGGACAAACCTTTTAAGTTGGTGCTTTGTCTCTTCCCTACTTATAGCTTAGAGATCATGGGAATGATGCTCTTACTTTCTAACCATCAAATTCTCCTAGACTCCTACTTTCTCCCTTTCATGTGAAAAAAAAAATGGACTAAATGCACACCAGCAATCAGCAATCAAAACTAACAAGGAATCCAAGCTGCATCGTTCCGTCCTATATAAAGGGGAGCAATGCACAATTTTAACCTTATTACAAGTGAAATGAATTGAAAATTTTGAAGAGAGTTCCTGCAGATTATAAAAGCTTTATAACATCTTAGTGTTTAACTAACCAAAATCCAATCTTTCTGTACCAACTCTACATTAGTCATCATATTAGTACTGAAATTAGGGTTAATTCGAAAGGTATGGAACTTACTGATGATTGAGGGATTGTAACCCGAGGACCTCGATTTGGCGTTGGCAAAGGATTCGAGAGAGAGGGCTTCCCCCCAAGCGCTTCTCATTCTTCTTCTTCTTCTTCTTCGATTGGTCTCTTCTGCTACTCTCTCCGCTTTCCTTCGATTCTCTGCTCTTCATCTCTCTCTCCTTCTCCTCTCTCTCTCTCTCACACACTCAAATCGAAGAAAGTCGAGCCCTCTTCGTTTTTTTTTTTTTTTTTTTTTTTTTTTTTTTTTTTTTTTTGTGCTTTCTTCTCTCGAGGCGGCCGCCCTCGAGCGCTCTCTTATGAGAGCTGGGTCGGATATTACTAATTAATTTTTATGCCCAGAACAATTTGCTGAAGCCCAATTCTCCTCGCACCCAAGTATTGTATTGTGTTTTATGAACCCCCAAAAGTGCATGTTGGTGTATTCTAAAAAACCCAACATATATATTGAGTGATTTAATCGTTAACCAGACAGCTTTTTCAAAAAAATACAGTATACACAAAAAAAGTAAATAAAAAAATAAATACCGGTTTTTGCTTTCCCTAGCTTACTTGAACCAACTCGTCTTAAACAATATTGTGTAGTGCAGAGGTAAATTTTTTGGAGAAATTTATCTACACTCAATTCGTAAGCAAGAAAGAAGAGCAACGTAAACACCAGGGAATTTACGTGAAAAACCCGCAGAGGAGAAAAAACACGGTGAGAAGAGAGATTCCACTAAATCAGAGAGATTATAAAGAATTCTCAATACCATATTACATATTCAATTCTCTAAGGTTCCCTCCATGTAAAGAAAGAAGAGATCAGCTACTATAACTCAGGGATAGCGAGTTGAGTTGTGGCCTTCGAGATTCTACCTCTGGATCCGCCCACGATCGTAACCGCGTGTAACGCCCAGAGGCGGCTCAATTTCTAGAGAGGCCTTACGCGAAAGTTTCAATTGAGGCACTTTTAAAATATATTTTTAAAAATTAATTAATATTTTATTTAATCAATATTTTATTGAAAAATAATTCTTCTAGCTTTTTGAGCTGCTCCTGCATTAAACAAATCAAAACTGCAGGAAGTCGAAATGGAGAAAAAGAAAATATTACATAAACATATATAGTTATTCATACAAGGACCATAACGAATCAGATCATACAAAAACTAAACACTTCATTAAACTGCTATATGAGGAAATACAATTTGGTATATGATGTTTAAATTCATGTTGGCAACCGTTTATTGCTTGAACTAATGGAATACTTGTTCATTATTAATAGAATCCACAAATTTCAATTTAACTACTACTCTAGTAGTCACATAAACTTTCACGAAAGATCTGAAATAAAAGTTAAAATTCAAAAAAGACTTATCAGAATATCTGAATAAAAGTAAGAATTCATAAGATAGACTCAGTTAAAAACACTCAATCAAGGATAACAACTGTTTACATTTCTTTAAGTTTATTAATAGTAGTGAAAAAGCGGAACATAGCACGTCTTTGGCATGATAGAAAGACATCTAAAGCTTAATTAGAAAATCAGAAACTTCAAAATTCAAAGACCTCTCAGAATTTAAAAGAAAAAAATAAACAAAAAAATATTCAAAATTCATACATAAAAAAAGGATACAGTTCATGATGGGTTAATATCCTAGATTAGTTGTGACTAGGCTCGGGGTTGTAGGTAATTTATTGGGGGGAGATTCTAATTATAATTAGAGAGAGGAAGTTTTGAGGGAAAGTGAAAGAGCTTTTAATTATAATTAATTAGTTAGGGGAAGCGGAAGAACTAGTTTACAAGATAATTTACTTTACTGGAAAAAATGGATTCAACAATTACATTGGAATCAACATAGAGTAAAATATTTACTAATTTTTGTTTTAAAAAAGGATGAAAATGTCGAGCAATTTATTAAACAGAAGGCGAAAATCTCAAATGTTGAAATAAAACAGTTATAAAAAAAGACCTTTGTTGACAGCATGGCTAAAACCTGTGCGGGTGGGCCCAATAGATTTCAAGTGTCTCCGTAACCACTCAGATATATCAACATTTCATAAATGTGGTTAATCTATTTAATATTAATATGGCTAATTTATTTTTGGAACCCCACTATATTTGAGGGCCCTAGGCGATCGCCTCGTTCGCCTAGAGGTTGAGTCGTCCCTGGTAACGCCCCAATCATAATTGATTTGAGTGGCGCGTGATTATCGAGGTCGTAGTGACTGGCGCAGATTGAGGTTCAGATCCACATTCATAATCCATGTATGCCTAGTGGTTGTAACTGTTCTGGCAGCCAGGTGATCGGGTGAGATCTGTTGGATAAAACTGAGTCTATGATCTCATGATCAGCGAGACTTGCCAGGTGTCGCAATCTCGCAGAGTTTCATAATTTTGATCACTACATGTATATTAATAGTAAAGGGACAAGGAATCTATGACAAGCGAAAATATTATTCTATAATTTTTCTTTGTTCATGTAAGATCTTGCCATTGCAGCTTCTTTAAAGCTTCTTTGATTTTCATTATGTGACATTCCATTTCCATCAACAGGTCGGTGGGAGCAAGAATTATGAGATATATATGTCTGATGTTTCTTCCATCTAAATCCTCAATATCATGAAATGCATCCATTTCTGACTATCCATACTATTAACACAATACCATCTATTTTACCTTCTCTTGATGATCTTATTATCACTAATGCAACATTCTTAGTTATCATCTATTTTTACCATATCTATATCCTTACTCTTCTTGCCACATCTCTCTCCCTCTCTCTCTCTCTCTCTCTCTCTCTCTCTCTCTCTCTATATATATATATATATATATATATATATATATATATATATATATATATATATATCATTAAGTGTTTCTTTAATATAGATTTTGTTTGTTTTCTAGAATTACAAATTTGGAAAGCATATTGAAAAGAATATATGTCATCTCATAATTTAAAATATCACATATTATTTCCTCATTGTTTTACTTTTCCTTCACCCGTCCATTCGAAGTGAATCAATTGCAAACTGAAAAACACCTAGAGGGGGGGTGAATAGGTGTAATTGCTAATCTAAGAAACTTAATGCAAACTAAGTGCGCTAAATGCGGAAGCTAATGCAAATTATGCACAAACTAATACAATACAACAAGTGTAGCCGAATTCCCCTTGCGAGGCTCTGGACTAACTCCCCTTGATTCCCCTTGAAATGGGTTGAGGTGCTATGTGAAGCTCTTGTTGGATGAGTATAAGTTAGGCACACACACACAAGCAATCCAAGCAATATGAAATACACACAATCAAGCCAAGCATATAATAGATATGACAATAAGAAATGCAAGGCACAATACAAGCAATATATGATATGAAGATGAGTATGATGCTTTGCACAATTATAAGAGAGAGAGTTAGAGAGACAATGGATCAATACGCAAACACCAAGATTTGTTTCGAGGTTCGAGCACCTTGCTCTACATCCCCGCCTACACCACCGTGTAGGATTTCCACTATCTCAACTCCCACCGAGGGAACCTCTACCAAAGAGGATTTCTTACAACTCTAGGAGTACCGAACTCCTCTCTCAAACAACAACCTCCACCGAGGCCCAACAACCAACAACAACAACAACAACCACCTCTACCGAAGAGGTTTACAACCAAACTCAATCACCTCTACCGAAGAGGGATCCAAACCAACAACCCAATACAACAATCTCCACCTCTACCAAAGAGGGAGCAACTCAAGAAATCAAGGGTTTACAACAAGTGGTATATTTCAACCACAAACCTCTTTCCTTTTTCTTTTTCCACAAAACAAGATCCTAAATAGTTTAGGATAGAAGATAGCTCAAGTGTGGAAAACAAGTGTTTTTGGAAACAAGCAACAAAGAAAAATCTTTGGGAAAATACTTGCAATATGATAGAATTGAAGATCTAAGCAAAATCCCAAAAACCTATTTTTCTTTGATTTTTCAAAAACCCTAAAACAATAAAGATGAGAAGTTTTTGCACTTAAAACTCTTTTGAAAACTCTTTTAAACACTTCAGAAAACTGAAATTTTTCTCTTGGAAAACTTGGCCAAAATCCCCAAAGAGATGGGGTTTATATAGCCCCTATACAAAACTAGCCGTTAGGCTGAGCTGGCAGTCTGACAGACTGCCGGTCGACCGGTCCGGTCGACCGCCAACGGTCAAAAATGTGACCGTTGGGCAATAGCGGTCGACCGGCCCGGTCGACCGAAACATCCTGAGAGCAGAACTCTCATCTCGGTCGACCGGCCCGGTCGACCGTCCCAGAGACTCCAAAACGTGCACAGACTTGTGCACGTCGGTCGACCGTCCCGGTCGACCGGCCTATGGTGCGGTCGACCGGTCCGGTCGACCGACTTGGCCTGTCAGCCAGTCCACAGTTCTGCACAGATACGGGATTTGAAAATAGGTCTTTTCACTCAATAAAAATCCCATAAATTCACAGTAAATCTAAAAAATAGTTTTAATCACAATAAAAACTGTTTTTCTAAAAATATGTTTTTCTAAAACTTGTTTTATCATTTTACTTTGATAACCAAACTTGTGATAAAAATTTCAAGACATATATATAAACATATCAATTCATTTTTGAGTCTTGCAAATTTTATCAAAAACAAAACCTTGTATTTTGTCAAACTTGATTTTTCCAAAACATGAATAGGGATATCAAAATAAGTTTGTTTACCAAGTTAAAGCATGTATGTATAAATAGAAAACATCTACTATACATATAACATATGTAAACTTGTTTTGATCAACTATTCATAAAAACCAAATATCAAATCATAAAACGTGTGTGTTTTGTGTTCACTTGAGCATATCAACTAAACTAAGCTTTACAAATGGATCTAAAAACTCTATCTAAACTAGGATACCTAAGTCTTCTTGACGATCATCATCTTCAAGTAGACTTGCTCCAAAACTCCATCCATGGGCTAGACAAAGTGTGAACTTGAAGCTTTGGCCCTGGAATCACCATGAATAGCTTCTAAACTCCTTGTTGAAGCTAATCACCAACTAATATCCTGTTAATGATTTGAAACTTAGAAACACAAGAATATTAGTAAACATAACTACATGAGTTGATCATCATCAAAACTAGAGTGGAAGGCCATTGGGCCAACAATCTCCCCCTTTTTGATGATGACAAAACTCATGGAGTTATATATGCATGGATTAACGATAAGCTTCAAGGAAGCTCCCCCTTAACTCATGCATAGGGATAAACAATAAATATATGCAATGAATATTAAACATGAAACATGCATATGCATAAACAATAAATGGTTCTAGATATCAAATGGAATATTCAAAACAAAATAAGCTCTAGATACCAATTACAAAGCAAACTCTATATATCAATTAAACTTAACATTCTTGAGATTAAAACATAATATATGCATAAACATAAGCATGCATATAAAACACAAATACTTCTCCCCCTTTTTGTCAATCATCAACAAAGGGGTAAACAATCAAAACCATAGATAAAATGAGGGGTAAAAATCTTTCTTCCCCTTTTTGTCAAACAAAACAATAAAAGACAATGTTCTCCCCCTTTTGTCTAAAACAAAAAACAAAATCAATAAGGGGTGACTACAAACATGATATCAATTAAAAATATGTCAATGAAGCATCTTGATACCAATAAACAAGGATCAATATATGTTATATGCTATATACATTCATGAAGAGGAAGACGCTAAGTTAGCTTCCCTACACATATGCATTACATGAAGAAAGGATGACAAGCCCTAATTCACATAACACATATTATGTAATGCATAAGAGGAGATGTGAAGCTCCCCCTACACACGTATATCATATAAAGAAGAGTTGTCAAGCTCCTCAATTTATAATATACTCAACATGAATCTATATGTAAGAGAGATGTTAAGCTCTCCTTGCATATAGGAAATACAAATCAAAACTTTGAATATTTTCTTTAAACAAAAATTTGAAAATACCAATTGTAATTAAACATAAGTCTTGAATTCTTAAACATGAATCTTGAAACCAAAACAAATTTGAATTTCTTAAATATGATACCAATTGTAAGAATTGTTCATTTTAAAACATATAATTTGATGTTGATATCATATGTTCAAAATAACAACTTTTAATCATAAAGAGTGGGAGTACAAATACCATTGAAATACAAAATCAAATTTTCTCCCCCTTTATGAAAAACAAACTAAAGACATGCATAGTCTTGATAACAATTTAAAAGTAATCAATTTAAACAAAATTGAAACTCAAGCACTAGCATAAACACAAACATATATATGTATGAAAGATAGATACCAATAGAAATTGATATACTTGGAATTTAAAGCATACATACATACAAAACATATATGAGTATACAAGAAGATCAAAATGATACCAATTGAAAGAGTTCAATGATACCAATTGACATAGCAATAAGTTCAAGTGTATACATCATATTATCTACCACCCAATCATAATTCAAGTTTTAAAGATTTTCAATTTAGGGCATACATGAACATGATCTCCCATCCTACCGCCCTTGGAAGGTAGGGGTTTTCAAAGATAGATTTGAAAATGTAGTTTTGTTTGAAAATCTCTACCAAAGTGAAGAACACCGCAACTAGTTAAATGGAAAACTTGTTAACTAGCACGAAATCCTTCAAGCAAGGAATAAAACAAAAATGAAATTCACATGATAGTCATCACTCTAACCAATAAAGCATAACTCATGAGAAACAAAACATGAGCAATAGATATGAGTGTACAAATAATATGTGAAGATCATAATCATGAAAAATATTTCATTGAGCTCAATTATTCCTTAAAACATAATTCCATCAAAAACATGAAAAGTCATATAAAACTCCTTATTTAATCTTCAAGGCATATGTATGTCTAATACAAGCTAAAATATACATACATATCCAAAACTCAACGAGTCCACAAAATATATGCATGAAGGCACGTGGCTCAAAAAGGATACTCATGTATAAGATTAGTTTGAACTAGATGGACATATACATGAAGTTAAGCATAAATACATGAAACATGAAAAACTAAATTTTCATCACAACAAATTTCATTTCAAGGTATATGTATGAATTGTCAAATATGAAGTATACATACATATCCCTAAACACAATTGAGTCCAAATATAGATTTGCATGAAGGGCAAATGACTCAAGGGGTATACATGTATATCTTAAAGTTTGGTAATACAAACATATACATGAAGTGAAACACACAATCATAAAACAAATTCAAAAATGGAATACAAGTTTAAAATGTATGAATCATCAAAACTAGACTATACTAGCACATCTAATGGGTTCAAATAAGCAATCAAGCTCAACATATAT
Organism: Agave tequilana; assembly: GCA_038442645.1. Taxonomy (NCBI): domain Eukaryota; kingdom Viridiplantae; phylum Streptophyta; class Magnoliopsida; order Asparagales; family Asparagaceae; genus Agave; species Agave tequilana. Next base: position 267,307 of record JAVJIF010030105.1, read on the forward strand.
AGATTTATTTGTAGCCCACTCTATGTACAAGTATATAACTAGTCTTAATGAAAACAAACATCTAAACATATATTCAAAACATGAAGCATCAAAACAAATATAAAAGTCATCATGATAAAACTAAAACATGATTATTATGTAAATTCACATGTATTAGATTCATGATGTACATTATAGCTTAAACAAAAGTGAGATCACTAAATATGGGTTCATATAAGCATATGTGTCTCAAATACTATACATGTATGTCAAGAATCTAATAAAACATGGAATGAACATACTAATCCATAGACATCAAAAACATGCTATAAACATTAAAACATGGAAAGCATGTAAATAATAAATGGGAGTAAAGGATTGTTACCAAAACCGAAGAAGCAACTCTCCTTGTCTCCAAAACATGGTGGTCATCTCCACCAAATCTTCCCTTGAAAGTGATGCATCCAATTTGATTTCCATGAAGTCCGGAACGCATCCACTCCAAGGTGTCATCACTCTCACGTCATGTGAGAGCCCACACCTACATCAAAAATAGGAGGGGTGGTCTTTGGTACCCATACACTTTTGGGTCCATGGGGGTTAGTCCCTTCTCTAACCCAAACAAAGTTCTTTGCTAAATTAGGAGTATGTAATCTATCATAACAAAATTTAGCAAGGTGGCCTTTCGACCACAATGTGTACAAGTGTACACATGAGCATATATGTGAGGAGTGTGTCCGTGAGGAGCATGTGTATGCCGTGTAGGGTGTGCATGAAAAGATGGAACTTGTTTCTTTCGAACCAAGGATTCCAAGCGTGTGTGGTTCATGGCACATTGGCTCATAGTGGAGCCCAAACAATCCATTTTCTTCTTTAACAAATTTATATCATTTCAAGCATAGAAGAAGTGGAACATGCAATGGGTGATTTAAGTGAAACTACCCTAGCATGGCAAACATGAGAATCAATCTTATTTTGCAAAACAATATTTTCTTTAAACATACATCTAAATCATTTGAGATAGAAATAATTTTATTTTTCAAAGCAACATTCTCTTTTAAAGCAAAATCAATTTTTGAAGACAAATTTTCATTTTTCTTCAAAATATCATGGCAATCATTTTAGATTTTAAAAACTCATTTTCTTTAAGTGCAAGACCAAGTTGAGATTTTAATGAATCCCTTTCATTAGCAATCTCCTCTTTCTCTTACAAAACAACATCAAGTCTAGCAATCAAATTTTTATTTTCATTATTAATGCCTAGACTCTTCTTTTTCAACAAGTTATATTTTTCTATTAGTTTTTCACAAACAATAGATAGTTCTTCATTTAAAGCATGGGGATCAACAAAATCATTTGAAGAACTAGCACAATCATTACTATCTAGTTGAGTTTCCGATTGTACCTCAAGGGAGTCATTCCCTTAGACCATGTAGCATTGTTGTGGTTCGGATTCTCCACTAGATTCCTCTTCTTGTTGGATTTGGACTTGAAGCTTGGAGGTGTTGGTGGTTGTCAATTTGTTCCACACTACAAAAGCGGAATCAAAGTTAGAAACACATAAAGATAATCTTTAGATAAAGTGCTTCTAATGGCCTCTAGGGCTTGTGCATTGGCCCCTATATGATTGCAATCACTAAGATAACATCTCTTGGTGGCCGCAAGGAAAACATGCAAACCTAGGGTCTTTAGGTACATGGACATCCTATACTTCCAAACATCAATGTTGGAAGGGTCAAAGCTAGGAGGGGTCATGAAGTCCATGGTAAACTATATATGAATGTGCAAACAAACAAATGCAAATGAGATTAGCAAGCAAATGGATCACTCCTAGGATGTTAAGCCTAAGTATCAGGAGCACTAGCTCTGATACCAATTGAAAAACACCTAGAGGGGGGGTGAATAGGTGTAATTGCTAATCTAAGAAACTTAATGCAAACTAAGTGCGCTAAATGCGGAAGCTAATGCAAATTATGCACAAACTAATACAATACAACAAGTGTAGCCGAATTCCCCTTGCGAGGCTCTGGACTAACTCCCCTTGATTCCCCTTGAAATGGGTTGAGGTGCTATGTGAAGCTCTTGTTGGATGAGTATAAGTTAGGCACACACACACAAGCAATCCAAGCAATATGAAATACACACAATCAAGCCAAGCATATAATAGATATGACAATAAGAAATGCAAGGCACAATACAAGCAATATATGATATGAAGATGAGTATGATGCTTTGCACAATTATAAGAGAGAGAGTTAGAGAGACAATGGATCAATACGCAAACACCAAGATTTGTTTCGAGGTTCGAGCACCTTGCTCTACATCCCCGCCTACACCACCGTGTAGGATTTCCACTATCTCAACTCCCACCGAGGGAACCTCTACCAAAGAGGATTTCTTACAACTCTAGGAGTACCGAACTCCTCTCTCAAACAACAACCTCCACCGAGGCCCAACAACCAACAACAACAACAACAACCACCTCTACCGAAGAGGTTTACAACCAAACTCAATCACCTCTACCGAAGAGGGATCCAAACCAACAACCCAATACAACAATCTCCACCTCTACCAAAGAGGGAGCAACTCAAGAAATCAAGGGTTTACAACAAGTGGTATATTTCAACCACAAACCTCTTTCCTTTTTCTTTTTCCACAAAACAAGATCCTAAATAGTTTAGGATAGAAGATAGCTCAAGTGTGGAAAACAAGTGTTTTTGGAAACAAGCAACAAAGAAAAATCTTTGGGAAAATACTTGCAATATGATAGAATTGAAGATCTAAGCAAAAATCCCAAAAACCTATTTTTCTTTGATTTTTCAAAAACCTAAAACAATAAAGATGAGAAGTTTTTGCACTTAAAACTCTTTTGAAAACTCTTTTAAACACTTCAGAAAACTGAAATTTTTCTCTTGGAAAACTTGGCCAAAATCCCCAAAGAGATGGGGTTTATATAGCCCCTATACAAAACTAGCCGTTAGGCTGAGCTGGCAGTCTGACAGACTGCCGGTCGACCGGTCCGGTCGACCGCCAACGGTCAAAAATGTGACCGTTGGGCAATAGCGGTCGACCGGCCCGGTCGACCGAAACATCCTGAGAGCAGAACTCTCATCTCGGTCGACCGGCCCGGTCGACCGTCCCAGAGACTCCAAAACGTGCACAGACTTGTGCACGTCGGTCGACCGTCCGGTCGACCGGCCTATGGTGCGGTCGACGGTCCGGTCGACCGACTTGGCCTGTCAGCCAGTCCACAGTTCTGCACAGATACGGGATTTGAAAATAGGTCTTTTCACTCAATAAAAATCCCATAAATTCACAGTAAATCTAAAAAATAGTTTTAATCACAATAAAAACTGTTTTTCTAAAAATATATTTTTCTAAAACTTGTTTTATCATTTTACTTTGATAACCAAACTTGTGATAAAAATTTCAAGACATATATATAAAACATATCAATTCATTTTTGAGTCTTGCAAATTTTATCAAAAACAAAACCTTGTATTTTGTCAAACTTGATTTTTCCAAAACATGAATAGGGATATCAAAATAAGTTTGTTTACCAAGTTAAAGCATGTATGTATAAATAGAAAACATCTACTATACATATAACATATGTAAACTTGTTTTGATCAACTATTCATAAAAACCAAATATCAAATCATAAAACGTGTGTGTTTTGTGTTCACTTGAGCATATCAACTAAACTAAGCTTTACAAATGGATCTAAAAACTCTATCTAAACTAGGATACCTAAGTCTTCTTGACGATCATCATCTTCAAGTAGACTTGCTCCAAAACTCCATCCATGGGCTAGACAAAGTGTGAACTTGAAGCTTTGGCCCTGGAATCACCATGAATAGCTTCTAAACTCCTTGTTGAAGCTAATCACCAACTAATATCCTGTTAATGATTTGAAACTTAGAAACACAAGAATATTAGTAAACATAACTACATGAGTTGATCATCATCAAAACTAGAGTGGAAGGCCATTGGGCCAACAATCTCCCCCTTTTTGATGATGACAAAACTCATGGAGTTATATATGCATGGATTAACGATAAGCTTCAAGGAAGCTCCCCCTTAACTCATGCATAGGGATAAACAATAAATATATGCAATGAATATTAAACATGAAACATGCATATGCATAAACAATAAATGGTTCTAGATATCAAATGGAATATTCAAAACAAAATAAGCTCTAGATACCAATTACAAAGCAAACTCTATATATCAATTAAACTTAACATTCTTGAGATTAAAACATAATATATGCATAAACATAAGCATGCATATAAAACACAAATACTTCTCCCCTTTTTGTCAATCATCAACAAAGGGGTAAACAATCAAAACCATAGATAAAATGAGGGGTAAAAATCTTTCTTCCCCTTTTGTCAAACAAAACAATAAAAGACAATGTTCTCCCCCTTTTTGTCTAAAACAAAAAACAAAATCAATAAGGGGTGACTACAAACATGATATCAATTAAAAATATGTCAATGAAGCATCTTGATACCAATAAACAAGGATCAATATATGTATATGCTATATACATTCATGAAGAGGAAGACGCTAAGTTAGCTTCCCTACACATATGCATTACATGAAGAAAGGATGACAAGCCCTAATTCACATAACACATATTATGTAATGCATAAGAGGAGATGTGAAGCTCCCCCTACACACTTATATCATATAAAGAAGAGTTGTCAAGCTCCTCAATTATAATATACTCAACATGAATCTATATGTAAGAGAGATGTTAAGCTCTCCTTGCATATAGGAAATACAAATCAAAACTTTGAATATTTTCTTTAAACAAAAATTTTGAAAATACCAATTGTAATTAAACATAAGTCTTGAATTCTTAAACATGAATCTTGAAACCAAAACAAATTTTGAATTTCTTAAATATGATACCAATTGTAAGAATTGTTCATTTTAAAACATATAATTTGATGTTGATATCATATGTTCAAAATAACAACTTTTAATCATAAAGAGTGGGAGTACAAATACCAATTGAAATACAAAATCAAATTTTCTCCCCTTTATGAAAAACAAACTAAAGACATGCATAGTCTTGATAACAATTTAAAAGTAATCAATTTAAACAAAATTGAAACTCAAGCACTAGCATAAACACAAACATATATATGTATGAAAGATAGATACCAATAGAAATTGATATACTTGGAATTTAAAGCATACATACATACAAAACATATATGAGTATACAAGAAGATCAAAATGATACCAATTGAAAGAGTTCAATGATACCAATTGACATAGCAATAAGTTCAAGTGTATACATCATATTATCTACCACCCAATCATAATTCAAGTTTTAAAGATTTTCAATTTAGGGCATACATGAACATGATCTCCCATCCTACCGCCCTTGGAAGGTAGGGGTTTTCAAAGATAGATTTGAAAATGTAGTTTTGTTTGAAAATCTCTACCAAAGTGAAGAACACCGCAACTAGTTAAATGGAAAACTTGTTAACTAGCACGAAATCCTTCAAGCAAGGAATAAAACAAAAATGAAATTCACATGATAGTCATCACTCTAACCAATAAAGCATAACTCATGAGAAACAAAACATGAGCAATAGATATGAGTGTACAAATAATATGTGAAGATCATAATCATGAAAAATATTTCATTGAGCTCAATTATTCCTTAAAACATAATTCCATCAAAAACATGAAAAGTCATATAAAACTCCTTATTTAATCTTCAAGGCATATGTATGTCTAATACAAGCTAAAATATACATACATATCCAAAACTCAACGAGTCCACAAAATATATGCATGAAGGCACGTGGCTCAAAAAGGATACTCATGTATAAGATTAGTTTGAACTAGATGGACATATACATGAAGTTAAGCATAAATACATGAAACATGAAAAACTAAATTTTCATCACAACAAATTTCATTTCAAGGTATATGTATGAATTGTCAAACATGAAGTATACATACATATCCCTAAACACAATTGAGTCCAAATATAGATTTGCATGAAGGGCAAATGACTCAAGGGGTATACATGTATATCTTAAAGTTTGGTAATACAAACATATACATGAAGTGAAACACACAATCATAAAACAAATTCAAAAATGGAATACAAGTTTAAAATGTATGAATCATCAAAACTAGACTATACTAGCACATCTAATGGGTTCAAATAAGCAATCAAGCTCAACATATATAGATTTATTTGTAGCCCACTCTATGTACAAGTATATAACTAGTCTTAATGAAAACAAACATCTAAACATATATTCAAAACATGAAGCATCAAAACAAATATAAAAGTCATCATGATAAAACTAAAACATGATTATTATGTAAATTCACATGTATTAGATTCATGATGTACATTATAGCTTAAACAAAAGTGAGATCACTAAATATGGGTTCATATAAGCATATGTGTCTCAAATACTATACATGTATGTCAAGGATCTAATAAACATGGAATGAACATACTAATCCATAGACATCAAAAACATGCTATAAACATTAAAACATGGAAAGCATGTAAATAATAAATGGGAGTAAAGGATTGTTACCAAAACCGAAGAAGCAACTCTCCTTGTCTCCAAAACATGGTGGTCATCTCCACCAAATCTTCCCTTGAAAGTGATGCATCCAATTTGATTTCCATGAAGTCCGGAACGCATCCACTCCAAGGTGTCATCACTCTCACGTCATGTGAGAGCCCACACCTACATCAAAAATAGGAGGGGTGGTCTTTGGTACCCATACACTTTTGGGTCCATGGGGTTAGTCCCTTCTCTAACCCAAACAAAGTTCTTTGCTAAATTAGGAGTATGTAATCTATCATAACAAAATTTAGCAAGGTGGCCTTTTCGACCACAATGTGTACAAGTGTACACATGAGCATATATGTGAGGAGTGTGTCCGTGAGGAGCATGTGTATGCCGTGTAGGGTGTGCATGAAAAGATGGAACTTGTTTCTTTCGAACCAAGGATTCCAAGCGTGTGTGGTTCATGGCACATTGGCTCATAGTGGAGCCCAAACAATCCATTTTCTTCTTTAACAAATTTATATCATTTTCAAGCATAGAAGAAGTGGAACATGCAATGGGTGATTTAAGTGAAACTACCCTAGCATGGCAAACATGAGAATCAATCTTATTTTGCAAAACAATATTTTTCTTTAAACATACATCTAAATCATTTGAGATAGAAATAATTTTATTTTTCAAAGCAACATTCTCTTTTAAAGCAAAATCAATTTTTGAAGACAAATTTTCATTTTTCTTCAAAATATCATGGCAATCATTTTTAGATTTTAAAAACTCATTTTCTTTAAGTGCAAGACCAAGTTGAGATTTTAATGAATCCCTTTCATTAGCAATCTCCTCTTTCTCTTACAAAACAACATCAAGTCTAGCAATCAAATTTTTATTTTCATTATTAATGCCTAGACTCTTCTTTTTCAACAAGTTATATTTTTCTATTAGTTTTTCACAAACAATAGATAGTTCTTCATTTAAAGCATGGGGATCAACAAAATCATTTGAAGAACTAGCACAATCATTACTATCTAGTTGAGTTTCCGATTGTACCTCAAGGGAGTCATTCCCTTAGACCATGTAGCATTGTTGTGGTTCGGATTCTCCACTAGATTCCTCTTCTTGTTGGATTTGGACTTGAAGCTTGGAGGTGTTGGTGGTTGTCAATTTGTTCCACACTACAAAAGCGGAATCAAAGTTAGAAACACATAAAAGATAATCTTTAGATAAAGTGCTTCTAATGGCCTCTAGGGCTTGTGCATTGGCCCCTATATGATTGCAATCACTAAGATAACATCTCTTGGTGGCCGCAAGGAAAACATGCAAACCTAGGGTCTTTAGGTACATGGACATCCTATACTTCCAAACATCAATGTTGGAAGGGTCAAAGCTAGGAGGGGTCATGAAGTCCATGGTAAACTATATATGAATGTGCAAACAAACAAATGCAAATGAGATTAGCAAGCAAATGGATCACTCCTAGGATGTTAAGCCTAAGTATCAGGAGCACTAGCTCTGATACCAATTGAAAAACACCTAGAGGGGGGGTGAATAGGTGTAATTGCTAATCTAAGAAACTTAATGCAAACTAAGTGCGCTAAATGCGGAAGCTAATGCAAATTATGCACAAACTAATACAATACAACAAGTGTAGCCGAATTCCCTTGCGAGGCTCTGGACTAACTCCCTTGATTCCCCTTGAAATGGGTTGAGGTGCTATGTGAAGCTCTTGTTGGATGAGTATAAGTTAGGCACACACACACAAGCAATCCAAGCAATATGAAATACACACAATCAAGCCAAGCATATAATAGATATGACAATAAGAAATGCAAGGCACAATACAAGCAATATATGATATGAAGATGAGTATGATGCTTTGCACAATTATAAGAGAGAGAGTTAGAGAGACAATGGATCAATACGCAAACACCAAGATTTGTTTCGAGGTTCGAGCACCTTGCTCTACATCCCCGCCTACACCACCGTGTAGGATTTCCACTATCTCAACTCCCACCGAGGGAACCTCTACCAAAGAGGATTTCTTACAACTCTAGGAGTACCGAACTCCTCTCTCAAACAACAACCTCCACCGAGGCCCAACAACCAACAACAACAACAACAACCACCTCTACCGAAGAGGTTTACAACCAAACTCAATCACCTCTACCGAAGAGGGATCCAAACCAACAACCCAATACAACAATCTCCACCTCTACCAAAGAGGGAGCAACTCAAGAAATCAAGGGTTTACAACAAGTGGTATATTTCAACCACAAACCTCTTTCCTTTTTCTTTTTCCACAAAACAAGATCCTAAATAGTTTAGGATAGAAGATAGCTCAAGTGTGGAAAACAAGTGTTTTTGGAAACAAGCAACAAAGAAAAATCTTTGGGAAAATACTTGCAATATGATAGAATTGAAGATCTAAGCAAAAATCCCAAAAACCTATTTTTCTTTGATTTTTCAAAAACCCTAAAACAATAAAGATGAGAAGTTTTTGCACTTAAAACTCTTTTGAAAACTCTTTTAAACACTTCAGAAAACTGAAAATTTTTCTCTTGGAAAACTTGGCCAAAATCCCAAAGAGATGGGGTTTATATAGCCCCTATACAAAACTAGCCGTTAGGCTGAGCTGGCAGTCTGACAGACTGCCGGTCGACCGGTCCGGTCGACCGCCAACGGTCAAAAATGTGACCGTTGGGCAATAGCGGTCGACCGGCCCGGTCGACCGAAACATCCTGAGAGCAGAACTCTCATCTCGGTCGACCGGCCCGGTCGACCGTCCCAGAGACTCCAAAACGTGCACAGACTTGTGCACGTCGGTCGACCGTCCCGGTCGACCGGCCTATGGTGCGGTCGACCGGTCCGGTCGACCGACTTGGCCTGTCAGCCAGTCCACAGTTCTGCACAGATACGGGATTTGAAAATAGGTCTTTTCACTCAATAAAAATCCCATAAATTCACAGTAAATCTAAAAAATAGTTTTAATCACAATAAAAACTGTTTTTCTAAAAATATGTTTTTCTAAAACTTGTTTTATCATTTTACTTTGATAACCAAACTTGTGATAAAAATTTCAAGACATATATATAAACATATCAATTCATTTTTGAGTCTTGCAAATTTTATCAAAAACAAAACCTTGTATTTTGTCAAACTTGATTTTTCCAAAACATGAATAGGGATATCAAAATAAGTTTGTTTACCAAGTTAAAGCATGTATGTATAAATAGAAAACATCTACTATACATATAACATATGTAAACTTGTTTTGATCAACTATTCATAAAAACCAAATATCAAATCATAAAACGTGTGTGTTTTGTGTTCACTTGAGCATATCAACTAAACTAAGCTTTACAAATGGATCTAAAAACTCTATCTAAACTAGGATACCTAAGTCTTCTTGACGATCATCATCTTCAAGTAGACTTGCTCCAAAACTCCATCCATGGGCTAGACAAAGTGTGAACTTGAAGCTTTGGCCCTGGAATCACCATGAATAGCTTCTAAACTCCTTGTTGAAGCTAATCACCAACTAATATCCTGTTAATGATTTGAAACTTAGAAACACAAGAATATTAGTAAACATAACTACATGAGTTGATCATCATCAAAACTAGAGTGGAAGGCCATTGGGCCAACAATCTCCCCCTTTTTGATGATGACAAAACTCATGGAGTTATATATGCATGGATTAACGATAAGCTTCAAGGAAGCTCCCCCTTAACTCATGCATAGGGATAAACAATAAATATATGCAATGAATATTAAACATGAAACATGCATATGCATAAACAATAAATGGTTCTAGATATCAAATGGAATATTCAAAACAAAATAAGCTCTAGATACCAATTACAAAGCAAACTCTATATATCAATTAAACTTAACATTCTTGAGATTAAAACATAATATATGCATAAACATAAGCATGCATATAAAACACAAATACTTCTCCCCCTTTTTGTCAATCATCAACAAAGGGGTAAACAATCAAAACCATAGATAAAATGAGGGGTAAAAATCTTTCTTCCCCTTTTTGTCAAACAAAACAATAAAAGACAATGTTCTCCCCCTTTTTGTCTAAAACAAAAAACAAATCAATAAGGGGTGACTACAAACATGATATCAATTAAAAATATGTCAATGAAGCATCTTGATACCAATAAACAAGGATCAATATATGTTATATGCTATATACATTCATGAAGAGGAAGACGCTAAGTTAGCTTCCCTACACATATGCATTACATGAAGAAAGGATGACAAGCCCTAATTCACATAACACATATTATGTAATGCATAAGAGGAGATGTGAAGCTCCCCCTACACACGTATATCATATAAAGAAGAGTTGTCAAGCTCCTCAATTTATAATATACTCAACATGAATCTATATGTAAGAGAGATGTTAAGCTCTCCTTGCATATAGGAAATACAAATCAAAACTTTGAATATTTTCTTTAAACAAAAATTTTGAAAATACCAATTGTAATTAAACATAAGTCTTGAATTCTTAAACATGAATCTTGAAACCAAAACAAATTTTGAATTTCTTAAATATGATACCAATTGTAAGAATTGTTCATTTTAAAACATATAATTTGATGTTGATATCATATGTTCAAAATAACAACTTTTAATCATAAAGAGTGGGAGTACAAATACCAATTGAAATACAAAATCAAATTTTCTCCCCCTTTATGAAAAACAAACTAAAGACATGCATAGTCTTGATAACAATTTAAAAGTAATCAATTTAAACAAAATTGAAACTCAAGCACTAGCATAAACACAAACATATATATGTATGAAAGATAGATACCAATAGAAATTGATATACTTGGAATTTAAAGCATACATACATACAAAACATATATGAGTATACAAGAAGATCAAAATGATACCAATTGAAAGAGTTCAATGATACCAATTGACATAGCAATAAGTTCAAGTGTATACATCATATTATCTACCACCCAATCATAATTCAAGTTTTAAAGATTTTCAATTTAGGGCATACATGAACATGATCTCCCATCCTACCGCCCTTGGAAGGTAGGGGTTTTCAAAGATAGATTTGAAAATGTAGTTTTGTTTGAAAATCTCTACCAAAGTGAAGAACACCGCAACTAGTTAAATGGAAAACTTGTTAACTAGCACGAAATCCTTCAAGCAAGGAATAAAACAAAAATGAAATTCACATGATAGTCATCACTCTAACCAATAAAGCATAACTCATGAGAAACAAAACATGAGCAATAGATATGAGTGTACAAATAATATGTGAAGATCATAATCATGAAAAATATTTCATTGAGCTCAATTATTCCTTAAAACATAATTCCATCAAAAACATGAAAAGTCATATAAAACTCCTTATTTAATCTTCAAGGCATATGTATGTCTAATACAAGCTAAAATATACATACATATCCAAAACTCAACGAGTCCACAAAATATATGCATGAAGGCACGTGGCTCAAAAAGGATACTCATGTATAAGATTAGTTTGAACTAGATGGACATATACATGAAGTTAAGCATAAATACATGAAACATGAAAAACTAAATTTTCATCACAACAAATTTCATTTCAAGGTATATGTATGAATTGTCAAATATGAAGTATACATACATATCCCTAAACACAATTGAGTCCAAATATAGATTTGCATGAAGGGCAAATGACTCAAGGGGTATACATGTATATCTTAAAGTTTGGTAATACAAACATATACATGAAGTGAAACACACAATCATAAAACAAATTCAAAAATGGAATACAAGTTTAAAATGTATGAATCATCAAAACTAGACTATACTAGCACATCTAATGGGTTCAAATAAGCAATCAAGCTCAACATATATAGATTTATTTGTAGCCCACTCTATGTACAAGTATATAACTAGTCTTAATGAAAACAAACATCTAAACATATATTCAAAACATGAAGCATCAAAACAAATATAAAAGTCATCATGATAAAACTAAAACATGATTATTATGTAAATTCACATGTATTAGATTCATGATGTACATTATAGCTTAAACAAAAGTGAGATCACTAAATATGGGTTCATATAAGCATATGTGTCTCAAATACTATACATGTATGTCAAGGATCTAATAAACATGGAATGAACATACTAATCCATAGACATCAAAAACATGCTATAAACATTAAAACATGGAAAGCATGTAAATAATAAATGGGAGTAAAGGATTGTTACCAAAACCGAAGAAGCAACTCTCCTTGTCTCCAAAACATGGTGGTCATCTCCACCAAATCTTCCCTTGAAAGTGATGCATCCAATTTGATTTCCATGAAGTCCGGAACGCATCCACTCCAAGGTGTCATCACTCTCACGTCATGTGAGAGCCCACACCTACATCAAAAATAGGAGGGGTGGTCTTTGGTACCCATACACTTTTGGGTCCATGGGGGTTAGTCCCTTCTCTAACCCAAACAAAGTTCTTTGCTAAATTAGGAGTATGTAATCTATCATAACAAAATTTAGCAAGGTGGCCTTTTCGACCACAATGTGTACAAGTGTACACATGAGCATATATGTGAGGAGTGTGTCCGTGAGGAGCATGTGTATGCCGTGTAGGGTGTGCATGAAAAGATGGAACTTGTTTCTTTCGAACCAAGGATTCCAAGCGTGTGTGGTTCATGGCACATTGGCTCATAGTGGAGCCCAAACAATCCATTTTCTTCTTTAACAAATTTATATCATTTTCAAGCATAGAAGAAGTGGAACATGCAATGGGTGATTTAAGTGAAACTACCCTAGCATGGCAAACATGAGAATCAATCTTATTTTGCAAAACAATATTTTTCTTTAAACATACATCTAAATCATTTGAGATAGAAATAATTTTATTTTTCAAAGCAACATTCTCTTTTAAAGCAAAATCAATTTTTGAAGACAAATTTTCATTTTTCTTCAAAATATCATGGCAATCATTTTTAGATTTTAAAAACTCATTTTCTTTAAGTGCAAGACCAAGTTGAGATTTTAATGAATCCCTTTCATTAGCAATCTCCTCTTTCTCTTGCAAAACAACATCAAGTCTAGCAATCAAATTTTTATTTTCATTATTAATGCCTAGACTCTTCTTTTCAACAAGTTATATTTTTCTATTAGTTTTTCACAAACAATAGATAGTTCTTCATTTAAAGCATGGGGATCAACAAAATCATTTGAAGAACTAGCACAATCATTACTATCTAGTTGAGTTTCCGATTGTACCTCAAGGGAGTCATTCCCTTGGACCATGTAGCATTGTTGTGGTTCGGATTCTCCACTAGATTCCTCTTCTTGTTGGATTTGGACTTGAAGCTTGGAGGTGTTGGTGGTTGTCAATTTGTTCCACACTACAAAAGCGGAATCAAAGTTAGAAACACATAAAAGATAATCTTTAGATAAAGTGCTTCTAATGGCCTCTAGGGCTTGTGCATTGGCCCCTATATGATTGCAATCACTAAGATAACATCTCTTGGTGGCCGCAAGGAAAACATGCAAACCTAGGGTCTTTAGGTACATGGACATCCTATACTTCCAACATCAATGTTGGAAGGGTCAAAGCTAGGAGGGGTCATGAAGTCCATGGTAAACTATATATGAATGTGCAAACAAACAAATGCAAATGAGATTAGCAAGCAAATGGATCACTCCTAGGATGTTAAGCCTAAGTATCAGGAGCACTAGCTCTGATACCAATTGAAAAACACCTAGAGGGGGGGTGAATAGGTGTAATTGCTAATCTAAGAAACTTAATGCAAACTAAGTGCGCTAAATGCGGAAGCTAATGCAAATTATGCACAAACTAATACAATACAACAAGTGTAGCCGAATTCCCCTTGCGAGGCTCTGGACTAACTCCCCTTGATTCCCCTTGAAATGGGTTGAGGTGCTATGTGAAGCTCTTGTTGGATGAGTATAAGTTAGGCACACACACACAAGCAATCCAAGCAATATGAAATACACACAATCAAGCCAAGCATATAATAGATATGACAATAAGAAATGCAAGGCACAATACAAGCAATATATGATATGAAGATGAGTATGATGCTTTGCACAATTATAAGAGAGAGAGTTAGAGAGACAATGGATCAATACGCAAACACCAAGATTTGTTTCGAGGTTCGAGCACCTTGCTCTACATCCCCGCCTACACCACCGTGTAGGATTTTCACTATCTCAACTCCCACCGAGGGAACCTCTACCAAAGAGGATTTCTTACAACTCTAGGAGTACCGAACTCCTCTCTCAAACAACAACCTCCACCGAGGCCCAACAACCAACAACAACAACAACAACCACCTCTACCGAAGAGGTTTACAACCAAACTCAATCACCTCTACCGAAGAGGGATCCAAACCAACAACCCAATACAACAATCTCCACCTCTACCAAAGAGGGAGCAACTCAAGAAATCAAGGGTTTACAACAAGTGGTATATTTCAACCACAAACCTCTTTCCTTTTTCTTTTTCCACAAAACAAGATCCTAAATAGTTTAGGATAGAAGATAGCTCAAGTGTGGAAAACAAGTGTTTTGGAAACAAGCAACAAAGAAAAATCTTTGGGAAAATACTTGCAATATGATAGAATTGAAGATCTAAGCAAAAATCCCAAAAACCTATTTTTCTTTGATTTTTCAAAAACCCTAAAACAATAAAGATGAGAAGTTTTGCACTTAAAACTCTTTTGAAAACTCTTTAAACACTTCAGAAAACTGAAAATTTTTCTCTTGGAAAACTTGGCCAAAATCCCCAAAGAGATGGGGTTTATATAGCCCCTATACAAAACTAGCCGTTAGGCTGAGCTGGCAGTCTGACAGACTGCCGGTCGACCGGTCCGGTCGACCGCCAACGGTCAAAAATGTGACCGTTGGGCAATAGCGGTCGACCGGCCCGGTCGACCGAAACATCCTGAGAGCAGAACTCTCATCTCGGTCGACCGGCCCGGTCGACCGTCCCAGAGACTCCAAAACGTGCACAGACTTGTGCACGTCGGTCGACCGTCCCGGTCGACCGGCCTATGGTGCGGTAGACCGGTCCGGTCGACCGACTTGGCCTGTCAGCCAGTCCACAGTTCTGCACAGATACGAGATTTGAAAATAGGTCTTTTCACTCAATAAAAATCCCATAAATTCACAGTAAATCTAAAAAATAGTTTTAATCACAATAAAAACTGTTTTTCTAAAAATATGTTTTTCTAAAACTTGTTTTATCATTTTACTTTGATAACCAAACTTGTGATAAAAATTTCAAGACATATATATAAACATATCAATTCATTTTTGAGTCTTGCAAATTTTATCAAAAACAAAACCTTGTATTTTGTCAAACTTGATTTTTCCAAAACATGAATAGGGATATCAAAATAAGTTTGTTTACCAAGTTAAAGCATGTATGTATAAATAGAAAACATCTACTATACATATAACATATGTAAACTTGTTTTGATCAACTATTCATAAAAACCAAATATCAAATCATAAAACGTGTGTGTTTTGTGTTCACTTGAGCATATCAACTAAACTAAGCTTTACAAATGGATCTAAAAACTCTATCTAAACTAGGATACCTAAGTCTTCTTGACGATCATCATCTTCAAGTAGACTTGCTCCAAAACTCCATCCATGGGCTAGACAAAGTGTGAACTTGAAGCTTTGGCCCTGGAATCACCATGAATAGCTTCTAAACTCCTTGTTGAAGCTAATCACCAACTAATATCCTGTTAATGATCTGAAACTTAGAAACACAAGATTATTAGT
Source organism: Agave tequilana (assembly GCA_038442645.1). NCBI lineage: Eukaryota > Viridiplantae > Streptophyta > Magnoliopsida > Asparagales > Asparagaceae > Agave > Agave tequilana. The sequence continues at coordinate 283,641 of JAVJIF010030105.1, forward strand.
AAACATAACTACATGAGTTGATCATCATCAAAACTAGAGTGGAAGGCCATTGGGCCAACACAAACATCTTGCTATAGTGTTATTACATTAAATATACAGAAACATAATAAATATAGAAAAGCTAGAAAAAAATTTATAAACAGTAATTGAATTGATGAAAATTTTAAAAAGTATAAGAGAAAGTTGGATAGAAATTGACGAAGTTGGACAGGCAGGAAGTAAGGTGGACATAAAAGAGAAAGTTGGACAGAAATTGATATAGGTGGACAGAAAGGAAGTAAAGTGGACATAAAAAGAGAAAATTGGATAGAAATTAACGAAACTGATGGACATAAAAAGACAAAGTTGGACAAAAATTGACGAAGTTGGACAGAAAAAAATAAGGTGGACATAAAAAAAGAAAGTTGGACAGTAATTGACGTACGTGGACGTAAAGAAAGTAAGGTTGACATAAAAGAAGAAAATTGGACAGAAATTGACATAGCTGGACAGAAAGGGAATAAGCTGGATTATAAAGAGAGTAAGGTGGACATAAAGAAAAAAGATGGATAGAAATTGACGAAGGTAAACAGAAAGGGAGTAGACTGGACATAAAAGGAGAAAATTGGATAGAAATTGATGAAGGTGGACAGAAAAGAAGAAGGTGGACATGAAAGAAAAAAGTTGGACATAAACTAACGAAGTTGGACAGAAAAGGAGTAGGGTGGACATAAAGAAAAAGTTAGAAAGAAATTGACGTAGGTGGACAGAAAGGGAGTAAGGTGAACATAAAAAGAGAGATAAAAATTGACGAAGATGGACAAAAAAGAGTAAGATGGATATAAAAGGAGAAAGATAGATATTGACGAAGATGAACAAAAATAGAGTGAGACAGAATCATCTGTATGCAGTAGACAAAAAAACATCTGCCTCCAAGCTCCGCCTACGAGCTCGTCGCTCTGCCTCCAAGCTGGACAAAATATTAATTTTAGTGCAATATATACATTTTAAATTAATAAAATAAAAGATAAACAAATAAATAAGTGAAAAATAAATAATTAATATTCATATGTTAAATAATTTTTGTTTTATAAAAAATAGAGGTTAAATAATTCTATAAAACAAGCCATTAATTACTTTTTTTTTTGCTTTCGCTTATTTTCATTTTCAAAAAATTTAGATAATTTTATAATTTTTTTGGTTAAATTAACAACAAAGTTTTAAGTGGACAAATAACAATTGAAGTGGCAACAAAATAATTTCTCCATGAAAAAGACCAAATACCAGTTATAAAAGAAAGAGTGGACCACAGCGCATCACGTGGGCCAACTAAAATACAAAAGACATCACGTGGGTCAACTAAAGAGAAAGCAATAAAGTCAGTACAAAAATAAAATGAACAATTGTTTTGCACGAGGTGGGGATAAGGAGCTGCACACCAAACATTGTCCAAGGATCTTTGAGGACTTTTTGACACAAACTAAATTCGCTGGGGACCTAACATTAATTGTCCCTTTTTTTATCCATGTTGTAGGCCTTATTTAACCAATTAATTAAGTTCAAGATGGCTAACTTCTAACTCAAAAATTAGCACCGAGCCACCCACCAACGGGCTCACATCCACAATCATATATGTCATGTTCTTGGAAATTGAAATAATCAAAATGGTTACCATCGAGTATGGCAATAAAATTGATTGAGTGTTGAGCTGTTGATCAATCCTCATTGATATATTCCAATATTGCATAATGGATATGTTATATACACGTGCAAAAGAATATCTTATACTAGCCATGTGAAAAAGCTAACTTCAACTTTTTAGCGAGACTAAATTAAAATTGGGAGAGCTGATACCATGTAGACTGAAATGTATAATAATAAATAAATGTGTAAGCATAGGGGTTGATTTGGAAACCCTAGGTATTTTACGCTTGACACGCGCGCACACGCACGCGCGCACACAAACCCTAGGGTTTTGGGCTCTATAAATAGAAACTGATTACTCCAATTGAGAAATATCAAAATCTAATTGGAGTGAGACGGCGGCTGTAGTTGGAGATTTCGAAAGCGATTGATCGTATTATGAATTTCGAGGAGATAGCTTGAGCCCGTAGCATCTCCTGCTCGCGAGATTCATAGGATTTTGAATGAGATCTCTCACCTGCAGGTACTAGATCCAATTTTATTTTCACTTTTATTCATATTAGATCTAGCAGTTTAGGTCACAACAATAAATTAGATCCCAATTCTCAGAAATACTTTTGAGATCAATGTTATAAATTATTGGTTTTCTCTGATAGACTATTTAAGTTGAATAAGTTTCGTTTTTATTTTCCTAATTAGATTCATTCTAGTTCATTATTGTTTAACCAATTGCTTGATCGAATACTCATCTATCTATGTATTACAATATTAGTAGATATAGAAATTGTGTCAGTGTATTGATTAATTTGTGTATCACCGACAAAATTTGAACCAACAATGTCTTCTTTTATCTTAAACATCCTTGCCTTTACCGTAACGGGTAAGTTGTAAATTATAGATGAGTGCTTGGATAAATGAAAGACCATCTAAAACCCAGTACTAGTTAGTAGGACAACCATTAAGAAAATTAAAAATATAGGAATCAATAAACCACAATTTATCAAAAGAATATAAGTACATATTAACTAAGTATTTCATTTATGGTTCACACAAAATAAAGATTGCAAAAGTGAAAGGGTATAATATGTCGAGATAGACATGTGTCCTTGCAAAATGATTTGAGTCCGAATCCTTTCCACTCAAATTCAACCCTCCAACATTCGAATACAAGTCCGTTGAAGTTGATCTATATTATTTCATGTATTTATAAATCAAAAATCAAGTGTTTTGAATACTTTTTGCTCATCCATCAAGCGGCGTAAAATTAACGGCCGAAGGTAGTGAGCTGGTTAGATTTATGTCTTTAGACATATAAATTCTCGATCTGGTCATTTGATTATGATTTAGACATTTAAAAACCCCTACAAACTAATTTTTGTTAGGTTTCAAATATTCTACACCGTTAAACTAACCAACTCACTATTTAGGCCGTCCGTTTTTCCTTACTTGATGGGGGGCAAAAAGTATTCATAACACTTGATTTTTGGCTTATACATATTTGAAATAATATAGATCAACTTCACCGGAGTGGATCTTGTATTTGAATGTCGGAGGGTTGAATTTGAGAGGGAAGAATTCGTGCTCAAATCCTTTTTGAAGGACACAACTCTATCTCATAATATTTAATGAAACTACATTAAAAATATGTATACCCTTATTCAAAAGTGAAAAGGTATAACATAATATGTCATAAATTAATGGGTAAACATGTAAATAAGTTGGATAAGAAATTCTTATCCTTATCATATTCTTTTAGATAAATGAGTAAAAGACCTCTAACCTTTTTTTTAGTAAATAACAATGGGTTAAAAAGACCTATACAATCCATTAATAAGAAATAATGAAATCAAAAAAACACTATAACATAACAGTCTATTGCTTGCGCGGTCCACATCTGGCAACTGACGTCAAGAGTCAAAGAAAACTAGTCAAAAGGGACAGCAAAAAAAAAACCCAGAGTATGACTACCGAAGCCCTGAATCAAAAGTACAGAAATGACCACTGTGCAAAAGTCCTGAATGACTCTTGACAGCCAAAATAAGGCTCGGCCTCTGTTTTGTGCTGACTCTTCATCCCCTCTCCTGTGTCCTCTGTTGGACTCTCATGAAACTCGTCCGTCGAGGGTTTGAGACCATCTTGTCCGCCATTTCTCTTGCCTTACCTGAGAGAAGATTTCACCAATAATACATAAATATATACAACACATGGAATATAAGAATAGATGATCTTGTAGTAATGTTGAAGATCTTAGTGCTATGTTCCCTTGAAATAACCTAAAAGATGGCCGTAGTTGTACGATCCCAGAAGAGGAGACGACTGTCCGCCTTAGTAATGTACCGTTGTTTTTCATTGATTTTGCGAAGGGAAAAACTTACAAAAAAAGTGTCGAGGAGCTAAATTACAAGTAATTCTTTGAAGGAAGAAGATTACAAGTAGATCTCCTCTGAGATTTCTGGGGAAGTGTGCCGGTAGGAATCTGATCAGCGCGCGATCACTTTATCCCTTTGACGATGCGATCGATCAAACAATCGGACTGCTGCCTGATGGGATTTCCTTCTCGCCTGGTTCGGGGAATCGGAGAACAGAAGGTCGGTAGAACCCTCTTGTTACTTCTCGAGCTGCCTCCGCTTGGGAATTCCTTCTTTCCTGGTTTCGGAGATTCCTTGAAAGGGAGAAAGATCTTAGGGTATTAGCACCCTATTAGAGAAGTAATTCTCTGAGTTTGTCTTTTTTCCTCTCTTCTGGGGGGCCTCGGTCCGTCCTCTGTACGCCTTTGGTACAATATTTATAGAGAGAGAAGGGGTATAATTGTCCCTTGAGAATCTGAAAACAGATTGAGTCAATTTGTTTTAATCTGGAAAGTAGTCTCGCTGCGAGGCTAGAGATAGCTTTTGCGAAGCTAAGAATAGCAAGTAATGCTGATCTCTTGATCCGCTCTGCTAAATGAGGGATGCGCCCTTGATTCTTTCCAAATAACTGAAAAGATTTCTTCTGATCTTCTTACCTGATTGGGAGAGTCAAAAGATTATGGCAAGCAACAGCCAAATTTGATCTCAATTAGATTTGATCTCATCTGGAGATTTGATTGGTCAAAGGTGACCATAGAAGACCCGCAGCGGAGCTGCCGCGTCGAGCTCGCAGCGGAGCTTATCAATTACCCTTTTGCGCAGCTGCATGGGGCTTCGAGCGAAGCTAACTCTCTGCGGAGTTAACTAAGCATTTCTGTGTGAAGTTGTAAGTTAGCTTGCAGCGAGACTGTGAAGGAGCTTTCTGCGATGCTAAGCAGCTTTGGCTTCTTATGCAAGACTTTATCTCGTGGGCTCGTGCGAGACTAAGTGTCGAGCTAACTTAGTGTCTCTGGACCTGCCTAGGCCTTCTCACGAGTTTTTCTTGGCTTATTGTCTGCTTTGCTGGATCAGTAGAATCCAAGTTGTTGATTTGTCCCCTTTGAGATGGGTGAAGAACTGATTGTCAGCTTGTCTGCCGCTTGTATTTTGTAGATGTCAATAAGTTAGACATTGTTCAGGCCACTTAGGAATCTTGTCTTTTTTAGAGTGTCAACAAGACCCCCTTCAAAGTTTTCGTAAGTCTGCAATGGACTGGTTCAAACTCCGAAATACTTTGAACTGCTTTGATTGATGGTATGTGAAATGCGAACGTCGCCACAGTGGTTGAGTTCATCTCCGCTTTCAATTCTGCTTCCAGATTGGAATAAGTTCACTGAGGAATCGTGTAGATTCGCGATTCTGAATAGCTTCGCGTTGACTCGGTGTTTGGATGTTCCTTTCCTGAAGCTAACTGCTTTTCAGCTAGTTACGAGAGGGATTATTCCCTTTCCCGAGGTTGAAATAACCTCTCTTGGTTTTGTCGAGGGAGATTATTCCTTTCCTCGAGGCTAAGCATTTAAATGCTTTAAATTTGCCCGCGCTTCCAAGTTTGAAGTAGCGGTGGTGTGGTCATGTGATTAGTCTACGATTATGCATTATTATATCGCATTTCCCACCGATATATGAATAAATTGACGGTCTAAACCGTGTTTTGGTCTTATTGCAGGTAAAGCAAGAGTTCAAGGGCAAAGGAGTAATAAGATCCTAATTAATCCCAATTTATGGTAATTAATCCCGCATTACTTGGAGGCCAAGCAAAGGATTCTCTAGAAGATACATTGAACCTAGACTCCTGCGCATGTCAGACGAATATTCGGGTGCAAATACCAGAAACGGAATATACCCTGATAATTCTCGAAGGCAGAGGAACAACCTGACAAAAACCAGGGATCTCGCTCCCTGGTATTGCCGCGGAAACGCGGCAATAGCCGCATTTCCGCGGCAAGGGAGTGGAGCCACGCGTCGATTTTCGACGCGTGGTCCCGTCTCGTCTTCTGGAATCATCTTTGGCCTATAAATAGCCCTGCAGAGGGCCAAACCGATGCAATCTTCATTTTTAGGAGTAGGTTCAGATTTTAGGAGAAGTTTAGTGTAGTGTAGGTGCTCTTCATTTCTCTTCTATTGTATTTGTTCTTCTTTTTAGATCATTGTAGTAGGGCTGAGTGATTCATAGAGAGAGAGATGATGAGAGATTGATGTAATAGATAGTGACAGTCTATGTAAAGATGCCTCCTTTCTCTTCCAATGTAATCTCCTTCATCTTCTACATGATTTCTTGCTAACTTTTCTTCTCATGGCTATCTAACTACTAACCACTAACCATCTAACCACTTACTTGATAATCCACATGAATCGGGTAGCCTCCATAAGGCCTTGTTCTTGCAAGAGCCATTGATGGCTCATGATGATGGGTTCTGACATCTAACTTGCTAACTTGCTAACCAAGCTAACTCTCTTTTATTTCATGCTTTCTTTTAATTGTTGATGAGTTGATGCTTGTATTAGCTTGATCTTCATGCATGTTTTGAATGTGATGAACCATCTATGTGTCATACTTTGTATCGTCTCTTGAAGCCAATGATTAATGGTGGCCGAGGATCAAAATGTGAGGCAACTATCATGAAGAGGTTAGCATGGTTAGTGGAGCATTTAGTAGTTAGTATCCATGAGTTTTCTTTTCTCTTATTTTAGAAACTATTTTCAAAACTCTTTTATCATTTTTCTATCGATGTTTTCACCATCTTCTTAGTTCAACTTTGTTTCATCTTCTTTTCTAATTTTTTCCAACTCACTTCTATTTTGTTTTCACATCGCCGTTTTCATCGCTCTCCTCACCTACCACATTCTGGATTTCCTTTTCTTTTCTTTTTCATTCTTTGTCATTCTTTCAACAAAGAAGAATTGTTAACATACAACGTGAATAGAAACTGTCAATGCTTCTATCGCCTCCCTTCCCTATGGATACGACCCATTGAGCCAATGCTATAACGGAAGTATCGAGGGTACATTAGCACACTCGAGCTTTTCATCGATTTCATAAACAAACACTTTTTTGAGTGCTAGTTCCACCCCGATCATCAGGCCATGAGGCCTATAAATAGGACACTTGAAGTTCTCTTCAGAGAAACATACTTTTCTCTTTTTGAAAAGTGTGTCCATGGCATCGCCTCGTTGCCCAGGAAAGGAGATTCAGATCTCTGAAATAGTGGGGGCGCCCACCCTGATCACTAACCGACCAAGAACTGGTGAGTCTCGGTCATCCAGAGACTTTTACCAATAGATTAGTGACTTTAGGGAGCTTACCTCCCTTAATCTTAGCTTTACTAGCTACTTCAGAGATTGATTTCCCTTGTTCTTCATTCTGTATCTGACTGATTTACAGAGAAGGGCTTCAGCCCTATTTTCCAGCTTCTAGGCGAAGCTATCATTCTCGCTTGATCAAGAAAAGACTTTTTCATGTAGAGTTCCTATCTTGATCTATTGAATCTTCCTGTTAAATCCGCCACGTAGGCAAGAATTGAGACTTAGTCTCTTCAAGGTTGAGTCAGTCTTGCCATATAGGTGGGGTCAAGACTGCGTCCCTCTGGACCAGTCTGGTTTAGCCATATAGGCGAGGCTAGAACTTGGCCCTTTTTTAGGCTTCTTCAATCTAACTGCCTTAAGCGGAGCTAAGACTTGGCTTATGCTGAACTAGCCCATCATCACTGTGCAAGCGAGGCTATCCTCTGCTTAATTGAAGCACCACTGGATCGGATATGAACTGCTTTGCCTAAAGAATTTGACTTAGCATTTCGTCTTTGCAGTTTCTATTTGATTTAATGCTAACCTGTTTTCAGTTTGCATTGCAGTGGACTGTGCCTTCCAGTCTTTTGTCTTGATGAAAGAGACCAGAAACTTGCCTCTTGATCTTCCAGTTGAAACTTTAATCCTAAGCAGGAGGAACATACTGGAGCAATTGATGCGTGTTTCAAGAAGAGGTTGGCAGTTGCTTATCCGAGATGACCCACTTTGGGAAGGGGTTGGTAGTTGCTTATCCGAGATGATCCACTTCGGGAAAGCGGGCGTCACCTGTAAGGTCTCGGATCCTTCCTTTGCCAATTTTCATCAAAGAAGATTCGGCTTTCTGGTGGCAACCGGTCCTTTGCCAATTTTCATCAAAGAAGATTCAGCCTCTTAATGACAAAATCTGCCATTGTGCGAAGGATTACGGCTTTGTGCAGGAGGAAGGCCTTTCGTGTCCAGTTAGTTTGGCTTATCACCTTGGAAGTAGATAGGACAACTTGTATGCCTTTGGAGCAATGATTCGGTTGTACGAAAGACCACCTTGATGTAGTGTCAATGTATCTTCCCTTTTGAATCAATAAAAATGTTTATTTTCTGCTTATCTGCTCTGTTTCCCTCCCTTTTTGATCCGAGAACACCTGGAGTGGACTAGCTTTAGGTAAGTCTTTTCCTTAAGAGGAAATGAAAACTCTTGGCCGAGCTAAGCTTCCAGGGAAGCTAAAGACAAATTTTCAACTAAGTCAGGAGTGAATTTCTGGCGAAGCTAGCACGGAATTTCCGCGAAGCTAGAGATGTGTGATTGAGGCAAAACCTGCACAAAAAATATGAGATTATAGAACTTGAAATAAAAATGTGCAAGTGCTCAATACTTCCGCTATAGCAAGTGGCTAATGCGGGTCGTGATCCACAAGGAGGGTTTGCGATGGAAGTGTTTACAGTTTTATTGAAATTGTTAAGAAAATAAGCGAAAGTTCTTCTCTATTTTATGTTATGAAAAAGAAAAAGAAAGTTAATGGTTAAAGTTAAGAAGAAAGCGAAGGATGAAGAAGGTGGAAAATCAGAAAACGATGAAAAGCGACTATGCACAATGAAATGGAGAAGAATGAAAACGATTTGGAAGAAGTGGTTGGTGATCTAAACTAAGAAAGAAAAGAAAAGGAGTAAAGAAAAGTAAAGAGATACTTACCTAGGTTGAGTGATGACTTACTTGGAAACCTTTTTACAAGTTCTACCTTTTTGCTTCGGAGGCGTTCAACGCATAGATCATAAACTCGAGCTCGGTCCCCGTGCACATTATATCGTCAAGCATAAGAAGAACGAAGTGATGCGGAGCTTGGAAGAGGAGAACGTCTTCATGAACTATCGCTGGCTCTCACGTAGCTTAGTTAGACTTGCTTTGGAATTCACTTGTACACTTCAACAACAACCAAGGTAAAGTAGAAGAGGAAGAGAGAAGCAAAAACAAATGTAAAGTAAAGCAGAAAAGAAAACAAACAAAGCATTTACCTTTATTACTTGCTGAGACAATGAAAGAAAGGAGTAGGGTACATCGTCGGTGTCACTCTCAACATCAGCCCCTCTCTCTTACTTACATGAATCTTCTTCTACCCTAAGCTACATACAAGTTACATAAAAGTAAAACTAAACTACAAAATGGAAAAACTAGTCTAAGATCCTAACTCTGCATTGGCGTCCATTTTCAGTGCACAATATGGCCTTTTATAGGCAGAAAACCCAACCACCAAGATCCCGGGAGGTCGGGGGAGTTCACGCTCCCCGTAACTCCCAAGATTGCCGCAGAAACGCGGCAAAAGCCGCATTTCTGCGGCAAGGGTGTGGCCAGATGGCCACATCCTGTTGGTGGGTCATCCCGGGAGTTTCTTCTGACTTTATCCTTTGTTGGTTTCTTCGTTTGAGCTCCGGATTCTGACGAAATGGCCTTGGATTCTTGGCTTTAACTGATCGATTCTGAGAGGATTCTTCTCAACCGGTTTTAACCTCTTGATTTTGCCCTGATTTTATGTGTGCGAATTAACTCTGATTTAATTCAGAATTCTGGTGGGCTTTTGGGCTCATTTCTCTTCATCTCCTTAAGGATTGGGCCTGCAAATAAATCAAACAAATAATTAGGACAATGCAGGCTTTTATTCTAAAATCAGTATGAAAATGTGACATTAAATATGCAACATTAGTGACCAATCACACCCCCATACCTATCTTTTGCTCGTCCTCGAGCAAAACAACTAAACTATACTAAGGATTATTAGACTACTTTCGCAGGTCGCGCGATTGCACTGAGCATGTGCAACAAGCCGTTAAACCTCTAGGTTTCCCCTAGAGGACGAGTTTTGTCTCGTGAGGGTTTTCAGCGGATTGCACCCACAAAATCCATAAAGAAAGAGAAATAAAGAGTTAGTATTTTCGAAAAGCATTTTGAAAGAGAAAAATATTTGAAATATGATTGTAAGATCTAAGCAATCTATAAGTTATAGGAAAACCAAAATTTTCATTCCTAAACTTAGTCTCTATTCAAAAATTTGTTATCAATCAAAGTAAGGAGTCAAATTGTACTTCTCATCTAATCTATTACTTTACCCTAAGTCATATGCACCTTGTGACTGTGAAAATTTTGACTAAGGGTTCATTAACGCCAACTCTTATGACTTATTTATTTATATATATATTTTTTGTTTTTGGTGGTATTATTCCTTAGTTTAGGCTTTCTAATCTGCCTATGTAACGAGCCTTTAATCGATGACTCCCAAACCAGACGGTCTTAGGGCACCAGGTGAGAAGACACCCCTAGGACTTAAGGACTCGAGCAAACAAGGCCACAAAACTAAGGACTTTATTATATGAATCCCTTTTAGGCGTGAATACTTATGCTTTATTAGGCACAAATACCCAGCTTAATCAGAGGATCTAATCATCTTTCGCATAAATACTAAGGCTTGCTTAGGCCAAAGCACCTAGCTAATCAATAATTAGATTTATTCATCATTTTTTTTCGAACTTATCTAATTATCTTTCGCATAAATACTAAGGCTTGCTTAGGCCAAAGCACCTAGCTAATCAATAATTAGATTTGTTTATTTTTTTTTATAAGATATAAGAATCTTTGTTTTTGAACCCTAAGTGTGCAAGTGTATGAAGTGTGCATATTTCATCAAGGTAAAGATCAAGACCAAATTACTTTGACAAATTATCTTCCTAACTCTAAAAATCAAACAAATAATCTTACTTTGACCACGTATAAGAAATCCTAATTTGGATTTTCCTATTCCTTAAAATTAACTTAATTTCTTACAAAAATAAGTCAAAATATTGTTTCTATTTTTCAAAAAGTTTTTAAAAGTAAAGAAAAGTGTTAAATTTTTTTTTATTTTAAAGAAAAAGAAAAGTTATGTTAGACCCTCCCCCACACCTATCTCATGCATTGTCCTCAATGTATGAATTTATGCATAGATGCATGAAAAAGAAGAAAGGGAAGGAAAATGTTACCTTATGGTGGTGGTTCCGGTGGTGGTCTGATTGGTCCACGAAATGCGGCCCAATCAACTTTTCTTGGGTCTCGGAGGAACCCACCAGCACTATCTTTAATATAACCCATTAAAAAGATGAATCCATAAAGGATCTTTATTAAAAATTTAACCCCATCTAATTTCCAAATTCCATAATTGATTTCAAAGTCAAATTTGTCAACCACCTCGTCCCAGAATGGAGTATGAAATGATAGAACAGTTGACTTGGACTCAGGAAGGACAGGAACTAATACCGACTCAGGAAGGTGACTTAAGTCAAGTAAAGGTTCAGGAGTCGAAATAGGTTCAGAAATTGGGTCCAAGTCAAGAAATTGAAACTCCAGTCCACATGTATTTTCCAACAATGGAATGTGACCTAATGTGGGTGATTCCAGTTCAAAAATGATAGGTGGGGGAATCAAAACTGACTCTAGAATATTATTCAAGTTTGGTAATAAAACAGGAGTCAATATTGATTCAGAAAGTTGAACTGGATCACATATGTGAGAATCTAGGTCACATATCTCATTGAGTTCAATATCAAAAAATGGAGAACTTGCCAATTTATCCATGGGATTTTCAAAATTGTAAAGTTGGTCAAGTTCAACATGATCCTCAAAGATGGGTGATTCAATTTCTTTATGAATTGGTACAGGATCCAATGTTGACTCCGGGAAAAGATTGAAGTCAGGTGAAGATACCGGAGTCATAATCGAATCAGGAAATAGAATTGAATCACTAAGTTGGGGTTCAGGATCATAATCATTTTCAAGTTCTATTTCAGGAAAAGGAAAACTAGCCAAACTATCAATATCATTTGGAGTTTGGGTAAGTTCACATGGTTTTTCTGAAATGGAATCTTGATTTCCAAAACAACCTGACTCTTCGGCTCCAACAGAATTGGTAGTGACATCAGAACTGGTCCAACGGTGAGAACATAGAGATTCGACCATCATATCTATGTCACTATTACGAGCGTTTTGAGCCTGAGTCATGGATTCAAGCATCTCTTCATAGGTGATATGTTCATTGTTTTGATGAAAAGATGAAGAATTGTCTTGGAAGTGGTAGTGAAATTGTGAGTCCATCAGATTTTTGGATTTGAGTTTGGACTCACGCATACTCATTTCCATGATTGATGGTTTCCTATTTTGGACGGGTGGAACTGAGTATGAATCTTGAAAATACTGTGGACTAGGTGAAGAAGGAGGGCAAGGTGGTTGGAAATTATGCTCGGGGGAGGTGAATCCCCACTGACTCGGTGAAGAGTTGAAATCATTATGGAAATTATAGTTATTAGATGGGGGGTATGGGTCATATTGATTCGGAATATACCAATTCGGCACACTAGGTTGGTCAAAGTTATGATATGCCGGGTTGGTAATATCCGAAAATGAAGTCGGTGTGTAATATGGATTATTATTGTAGTTGAAAAAATTATTATTATAGTCCATATCACACAATAAAATACAAACAAAGAAAAACAAACAAATAAACAAACAAAAAAGAAAAAAATTCTAGCCTAAGTTAGGGTAGACTTAGGACCTAGACGACTCCTAACTGGTTAGACTGTCCACGGGAGGTCTAATGTAGACTTTAACCACAAGCTAATCAGCCAGGTCAGGGCAAGGTTGGTGGGAGGTTTTCCGTCAAAGACGTTCCTTAATTAAATAACCACCAACCTTCGGGCTTTCGGCCCTCAATCCCTTTCCTAGACACTGATTTTGCAGGAGTTAGATTCCAACATTTTTCCCCCTTAGGATAATCTCCGAATTGAGTCCGAGATGTCCCTAGGGCCAACGTCTACTCAATTTTAGTTAGGCTTGGGTTAGTGAGTGCTTGGATTCTGATTTTTGGGCTAAGGAAGGGTGATTAAATCCCCACCTTATCTTGTTATTGGGTTGGTGCCCTTAAAATCAGTTTTTTTGTGCAAGTGTACAAGATAAATAAGATGCACTCTAAGCGATATAAATCAACCAAGAGATAGTCCTATTCTAGATGCAATGCAAACATACCTTGCTCCAGCACTCTTCAACAGTAAAAATTAAATGAATTGAAAAGAACGCGTGCCTAAAATGCAAACGTCTAATCAATTTTTAACTTTTGCAACAAACTTTTTACTGTTGATTATTAGCAGGTTTTTGTGATGGCATATAAAAAATAAATAATTGCAGCAAACTAGAAATTGCAAAGTTGGCAGCCCTGCAAAAATCTGTTAGTAGTCAGCTCTTTATTGCCGCGGATCCGCGGCTTTTGCCGTGGAAACGCGGCAATTCAGAGGGCAATGGGTCTCTGCTTTCTAGAGCAGAGGCCCAAGGCCACTTGTATGTCACTGCAATATTAATTTCCTGCTTTAATTGCCCTGTAACCTGCAACAGAGAAGAAAATTCATTTAGTTCTAAAAAATTTGCAATAAAAATTCAGATTTCAATAAAAACCGTTTTACCCTCCCCAGCAACGGCGCCAAAATTTGATTGAGGCAAAACCTGCACAAAAAATATGAGATTATAGAACTTGAAATAAAAATGTGCAAGTGCTCAATACTTCCGCTATAGCAAGTGGCTAATGCGGGTCGTGATCCACAAGGAGGGTTTACGATGGAAGCGTTTACAGTTTTATTGAAATTGTTAAGAAAATAAGCGAAAGTTCTTCTCTATTTTATGTTATGAAAAAGAAAAAGAAAGTTAATGGTTAAAGTTAAGAAGAAAGCGAAGGATGAAGAAGGTGGAAAATCAGAAAACGATGAAAAGCGACTATGCACAATGAAGTGGAGAAAAATGAAAACGATTTGGAAGAAGTGGTTGGTGATCTAAACTAAGAAAGAAAAGAAAAGGAGTAAAGAAAAGTAAAGAGATACTTACCTAGGTTGAGTGATGACTTACTTGGAAACCTTTTTGCAAGTTCTACCTTTTTGCTTCGGAGGCGTTCAACGCATAGATCATAAACTCGAGCTCGGTCCCCGTGCACATTATATCGTCAAGCATAAGAAGAACGAAGTGATGCGGAGCTTGGAAGAGGAGAACGTCTTCATGAACTATCGCTGGCTCTCACATAGCTTAGTTAGACTTGCTTTGGAATTCACTTGTACACTTCAACAACAACCAAGGTAAAGTAGAAGAGGAAGAGAGAAGCAAAAACAAATGTAAAGTAAAGCAGAAAAGAAAACAAACAAAGCATTTACCTTTATTACTTGCTGAGACAATGAAAGAAAGGAGTAGGGTACATCGTCGGTGTCACTCTCAACATCAGCCCCTCTCTCTTACTTACATGAATCTTCTTCTACCCTAAGCTACATACAAGTTACATAAAAGTAAAACTAAACTACAAAATGGAAAAACTAGTCTAAGATCCTAACTCTGCATTGGCGTCCATTTTCAGTGCACAATATGGCCTTTTATAGGCAGAAAACCCAACCACCAAGATCCCGGGGAGGTCGGGGGAGTTCACGCTCCCCGTAACTCCCCAAGATTGCCGCAGAAACGCGGCAAAAGCCGCATTTCTGCGGCAAGGGTGTGGCCAGATGGCCACATCCTGTTGGTGGGTCATCCCGGGAGTTTCTTCTGACTTTATCCTTTGTTGGTTTCTTCGTTTGAGCTCCGGATTCTGACGAAATGGCCTTGGATTCTTGGCTTTAACTGATCGATTCTAAGAGGATTCTTCTCAACCGGTTTCAACCTCTTGATTTGCCCTGATTTTATGTGTGCGAATTAACTCTGATTTAATTCAGAATTCTGGTGGGCTTTTGGCTCATTTCTCTTCATCTCCTTAAGGATTGGGCCTGCAAATAAATCAAACAAATAATTAGGACAATGCAGGCTTTTATTCTAAAATCAGTATGAAAATATGACATTAAATATGCAACATTAGTGACCAATCAATGTGCTTTTAGCGGAGCTAAGGCACGTTTCTCAGCGAAGTTATTCAAGCGTCGCGCAAAGTCAACACTGAAATCACGGCGGAGTTAGCCCTTAGCGGGGCTGAAGTAAAGCTTCTCGGGAAGGCGCTTTAGGCGCCATTTCAAATTTTTTTGAAATGACTGCCTGCGCTCCTTTCGAGGAGGCGACATTTAGGCAATCATCCGCCTATAAAAACCCGATTAGGCTGAAAGAGAAGGCACCGCTTCTCTTTGAATTTTCAGAGAACTCCAAATCTCTTCTTCTTCTTCTTTCTTCTTCGTTTGAAAATTCAAGCACTTCTTTAGTTCTCCAATGGCTCTCAAAAGACGGGCAGGAAAAGAGGTAGCAACCTCTACGACGGAGGGACCTTCTCCTCCT
This sequence comes from Agave tequilana, assembly GCA_038442645.1. Classification (NCBI taxonomy): domain Eukaryota; kingdom Viridiplantae; phylum Streptophyta; class Magnoliopsida; order Asparagales; family Asparagaceae; genus Agave; species Agave tequilana. The sequence continues at coordinate 299,229 of JAVJIF010030105.1, forward strand.
CCGGTCATCGAACGACCTATCGCGGGTAGGGATCTTTCCCTTTTGTTCAGAGATTTCCATCTCTCTTTTAAAGCCAATTCCTGGCTATTCCATGATGAATCTAGAACGACTCATTATGATCCAGTGATCTAAGGGAGTTCAAGTCCCTTAATTTCCCGTGATTTCTTGATTGGGAATCTAAGAACCGAAGGGGTTTCTTCTCCAAGCTTCTATGCGAAGCTAATCCTTAGGCGGTTCACATCCTGTCGAATGATAGGATGCGAAGCTAACCCTCAGAGCGCAGCTGAAAAGGACCTTAATGCCCTTAAAATAATTTTTAGGCAACAGTACCTTTCTGACGAAGTTAGCCCCTGGGCCTTTGTCGCGTTCTCTGTTGTCCGAGGTCAAGCTTCCAGAGTGAAGCAATACTTAGATATTTCTGTATCCTGCCTTCATGTGGAGTGCAGAGTTAAGCTGCAACTGCGAAGCTGAGCTTCGGGGCGAGCTAAAGCTAGGCCTGTCTCGCTTGAGGGGGCGAAGCTATGCCTTAAAATTTTTCTAGATTTGGCTTTCTCTCGCTAACTGAACTAATTTAGTTTCGTCTTGTCTCTATAGTGCACTATACTCCCGGTCCTCTGAACAGTCTTTCTGGAATGGTCAGAGGGTGGACGGCAATGTTAGCCTGCAGTTCCAAGGGCAGGCTTCACTATTCAGCAAACGGAGCGCTCCTGGTCGGGATGCACTTATTCATGCTGGGGATCAGCGCACCATGAGGAGCATCTTAACTACTGCTCCCCTTGAAGATTCCGATCGAAAAATCTATTGGATCCCTGGCTTTATGTTCGGGGATGCAGCGCCAGACAATGATCACCAGCTGCTAGCCGGAGAGGGGCAGTGGATTTTCAAACTGGATGGCGAGAAGTATTATCTCCCATCTAGCAAGCGCCACTTTCCCTTGTCCTTCTTTCAATGTGTGACGAGGGCTCGAAAGATGCAGTGACAAGTAACGCGGACTATTCTGTTCACGTGGGGAAGTTGATAGCTCCGTCCCCCGGTTATATAAGGGCGGTCCTCCTCGCTACAAATTGGGTCTCCACCCTGGGAACGTACTTCCGGACATCCCAGTGGGAGAAAATCCCGCGGTGGTTCAGACTTTTGGAAATCAGTTCTTTAAGGCTCATGGTAATTATCCAGCCGCTGATTTTAGGACCCCTGGGTGGATTCATCCCCCCAAAGCATGGTGGAGGGACTTGACTTTATATGTCCTTGCCCATTTTGAAGAGGAACTGGAGAGGTTGGGACTTTACGAGGCCGTCAGGGCGACCTGTTACGGCATTCAGATGAGCGTAGCAAACTTTTACGCCATCTTTGAGTTGTACTGCCCGGCTACAGGGACCTTCTTCACCCCTGTTGGCGAATTGGGCATGGCTTTGCACGAGATGTGGGAAGTCTCTGCTCTGCCTTTGGGGTCTCTCCCATATGAAGAATATTTCCCGTGCGAGGCGGAATTGGCACTTCTGGAGAAACAGGAGCCTGCCTTGTTTGAGACTTACCGGGAGTTGAAGTGCCACCTTTACATTTTCTCAAGCATGCATGGGAGCCATAAGGGAGCTTCATGCAGTTTGAAGAGCTGGGAAAATTATTTGTTCCCTGACCTGGAAGGTACTCCCGAAGCGGCTCACTGTGGAGTTGCAGACGAAGACATCTTTCGCAAGATGTAAGAGCACTCTCAAGGGGATTTGATTTTGAAAGAAGATGACGGACCCTATGAGAAAGGTGATATTCTTCAGAGTTTTCACCACCAGGCTCGTCGACCGACGTCCCGGAAGGCACTTCTAGCTGGCTTTTTAACGGTTTGGCTGAAGAGATGCATGGTGCCATCTCCGTCTAGCGACGTTATTCATCCAACTGTGTTATTACCAGCTGTTCATCTAGTCCATGTTCGTTCTCTTGGACTTCTTCCAGCAATGGTGTGCTGTATTCAAAGAGACCTTCGTGCATTAACGGAGGTTTTCTGTAGGCCACCAGTAACGAAGAGGAAAAAGGGGACTATCTTGCCTTGCGACGGATCAAACCCCAGAATTGATTTGCCATATACTTATTTGATGGCATGGTTCGCCCTTCACTGCCCCTCTATCATCCAAGCCGGTAAGGAGCCTCCAGAAGGCGTCCGGATGGCACTTCTCCGTCGATTCGAGGGGTGTTCGTGGTCATGGACTTATGTGGCTGCTGTCTGCAAACTGTTGTGCCGTCATGACGTCTACAGCCTTTTTCGGTACTTTTCCTACATTCGTGATGCAGACTATGGTGAAGAATTCAAGGATGTAGGGGAAAGGCAGACATCGTTGAGTCGGGGAGTCTTCGAATGGCTGGTTAGTATCCGACCATCCCACTTGTTGTATAGAAGCGGGGACACCTGTTACCCGGAGCCCTATGTTCCGAGTCAGTTTGCTCGTCAGTTTGGGTATGACCAACTGTACGTAGGTAATCCAAACAGCAGTCTGGCCTTCATAGGGAGCCTCATCGATGGAGCTCGTGCCTGATGGTTTTATATTGCTGGCTGTACTGAGGCACGGTTGTGCATGCCGCTGAGGACCCCGACGACCCTGGGATTCTGCCAGTGGTGTAGAACTTCAAACTCTACACCAACTGGGTTTTCTATTAATTTCTTTGGTATGAAGTTGATCTCTCAGCGGTTGAAGCGGAAGGTCACTGAGAGAAGCGAGGGTAAGAGGGTCCGCGTGTCAGGCCTCGGGGAATCATTGCTGTTGATGATAGCGAGGCCTCAGACGCAGGAAGTCCCCGCTTCGAAGGGGATACAGGTGCTGAGGCTCCAACAGCTGCTTCTGGTGGGGTAAGCACAACCCCCATGGAAGATGTAGAGGTGGAGGATTTGGAGGAAGAAGATCCCGATGTCCACTTCAAACGAAAGCGGCAAGGTGGATCTCGCAGGAAGAGGGTAGTGAAGAAGCCTCGTCACTACGCTCCTACTGTTATTGCAGAGGGCGAATCATCTGCAGTGCCTCCTCCTCCTGCTCCATTAGTCATTAAGCTATTGGCCCCTAGGCAGACCGTTGGTAAAGCTGTCCCGGACCCGAGTAAGATCAGCTCCGTTCTTGCAATACACTTTTATATATTCCAAACAGCTTACTGTTTACTTCATGACTCAGGAACCGAGGCGGTGAGGGACCCGAGAGCCGAGGTCGCAGGAGAACAGGGGGAGCATTATGATCCCTGTTCACTTATAGAGAAGGTGATGAGGCTAGCTATTTCGCCGTCTCGGAAGAATCTAGAGGTGATGCGGTCGATGTAGGTTCTTCAGGTGCTGGGACCTCAAAAGGAAGCCCCATGGCCTCCAGCTCCATAGGGTGGACCACAGAGGGTTCGGCGAGTGAAGGTGGGCTGGCCGTCCGTGTTGATTCTGCCAAAAATTTTCCCATGGAGCCTGAGAGGACTGAAGTCGTCGTCGAGGGATTTCAGAGAGAGACCGTGGCCAAGGCAGTTGAGGCGATACCATCTTTTGGTAACATATTGCTCTTTCATGAGTAATTTTTCTCGTGATATTCATTACGCCTTGCTTAATCGAAGTTTAACTACAGGTGCCCCGCCCTTTGGCGCATCGACTTCAAAGGAACCAACCAGTCTCCCTGAGGGCCTCAGGGGTGAAACAAGTACTTCGATCGCGGTGAATGCTGCTAAGTTGGATATTTTGTATCACGACCTGCCCTCTTATCAGCCTGAACCGGAAAGTGGCTTTAAAGAGACTGAGGGGATAGTGGTTACGGAACCAATTTCACTTCCAACTACATCGGTAAGTGAACTGCCGGTGGTTTTGCCAGCGCTGCCTATCCTGCCAATTGCGAAGCTGAAGGTGATTGTCAGTCCTACTTCTCCAACACTGGTGGTTGAGCCAGCTCTCCCAGAAATCGTCACCAGTCCTACATCGATTGTGGCTAGTGTACTGGTTTCAATGAGGACTCCTCCGAGATCACCGACGATCCCTCATATTGCTCCGGCCAGTGCTTCTACTATTCCTTCCACAGTTATGTCAGTGAAACCGGTGGAAACTTTGTCTTCAGAGGCTGCTCGTTCACCGGGAGTAGTTGAGGCCGAGAATGAATTCGTGGCTGAGTTAGTTGACAGCTTTTATAAGGGCTTAAAGCGATCCGTTGCTTTGGTCTTGAAGGGCTCGACTACCTCATTCTCTGCTTTAAAGGTGGTCCTCTCCCGAAGCATTGACAGTATCCGAGACTTTGGAGGGGATGACCAGGCCGCGACATTGGAGCTTTTGGTGGACAGGCTTGAGAGGGATGTGGACGAATGGCACCGTCTTAGCCATTCAGATCTGGAGTCTTCAGTTAACAAACAGCTTGCGCACCTTGCTGCTCAAATGCATGAAGCCCATCTCGCCGCTCAAGAAGCAGCCAAGGCAATTTCATTTGACCTGAAATCCTTGGAGATGAGGAGAGTAGAACTTGGGGACGCCATAGATGCTTCTAACAGCGCTTTTCTTGACGCTGAGGATAAGATTGAAAAGGCCAAGGAAATGATCAGAAAGGCTAATCTTCTTTTGTCCAAAGCTGAACCGGTGCGTCTTGAAGAGATTGCTCGGCTAGAACAGCTTAAGGCTCAAAATGACAAAGTCCTACAATAGGAGCTAGCACAGAGGGCAACTTTGGCTGAAATTGAGGCTTGCTTATCCCAAACGGCGAGCTTTAATGAGGCCGAGTTGAGGTCGCAGGCACTTATCAGGGCTGCTGAGGAGAGGAAGAATAAGCTGGCCACTCTTGAAGAACGGATCAAATCCTACGAAGCACCCTCGTAGCTTGTAATCCTTGTATCCATGTATACCTCTTTTGGAATCAAATAAAAAGTAATTTTATTTGGCTCCCCTGTTGTATTTCCAACTTGTTGTATTTTTCTGAATTTTCAATCCTTATTTTCAAGTTGTTGTTACAATCCTCGAAAGGAAGTGGAATAACGATATAACTAATCTAATTAGCGGTGATAAACTGATAGTGTTAGTCACACATTAAAATAAATAGTCCTTACTGGACTAAAAGGTGAGACTTGGCTATCTGTCGGTTCAGAGGTCGCAGGGACGTAACCGATTGAGAAGCCACCAAGCTCAAAATTTTGTCATTCAGAGGTTACGAACTGGACATGATGACAAAAGAATAGTCCCTACTGGACTGAAAGATGAGACTTGGCTATCTGTCGGTTCAGAGGTCGCAGGGACGTAACCGATTGAGAAGCCACCAAGCTCAAAATTTTGTCATTCAGAGGTGACGAACTGGACATGATGACAAGGGAATAGTCCCTACCAGACTGAAAGATGAGACTTGGCTATCTGTCGGTTCAGAGGTCGCAGGGACGTAACCAATTGAGAAGCCACCAAGCTCAAAATTTTGTGATTCAGAGGTGACGAACTGTACATGATGACAAGGGAATAGTCCCTACCGGACTGAAAGATGAGACTTGGCTATATGTCGGTTTAGAGGTCGCAGGGACGTAACCGATTGAGAAGCCACCAAGCTTAAAATTTTGTCATTCAGAGGTGACGAACTGGACATGATGACAAAGAAATAGTCCCTACTGGACTAAAAGGTGAGACTTGGCTATCTGTTGGTTCAGAGGTCGCAAGGACGTAACCGATTGAGAAGCCACCAAGCTCAAAGTTTTTTTCATTCAGAGGTGACGAACTGGACATGATGACAAAGGAATAGTCTCTACCGGACTGAAAGATGAGACTTGGCTATCTGTCGGTTCAGAGGTCACAGGGACGTAACCGATTGAGAAGCCACCAAGCTCAAATTTTTGTCATTCAGAGGTGACAAACTGGACATGATGACAAGAGAATAGTCCCTACCGGATTGAAAGATGAGACTTGGCTATCTGTCGGTTCAGAGGTCGTAGGGACGTAACCGATTGAGAAGCCACCAAGCTCAACATTTTATCATTTAGAGGTGACGAACTAGACATGATGACAAAGAAATAATTCCACTGGGGGAAATCATACTTGATTATTAACTCCATGGGGATTTTGATATCTCCTTCAGATGTTATTTGAAAGAAATTGTCAGAGGTATATTGTTAACGTGACAACTAGAAAGGTCTACTGAGGACTGATTATTAGAAACCCGCTGGGGAGTTAGGAAATGAATCCCATAAGAGATTACATGTCAGAGGTGATCGTTAACGTGACAAAAAGAACTCCGTGGGGATTTGTAAATCAATTTGTCAAAGGTGTGATGTTAACTTAACAAGGATTCATTTACTATTAGAGGTGCTTGAATATAACAGTAATTTGAGTGGACCTGTCATTCTGTTGAAGAGAATGACAAGCGGGGTTTATTCACTAGGGATATTGGCTTTTATCCGTTGGGGAGTAAATTATAGTCTTGCTACCAGAGGTTTAGTGTTAACATGATAGGTTAGACTCGTCATTTTGCAAGAGATGTAAATACCTTTATATGTGGTCTTACCATTCCATGGATGGGAATTGGTAAGTGATTTTGGAGAGGGAATCAAATGGGAACATGTCCCTTAGGATTTTTAGCAAATCCTCAGCCATCAACGGGTTTGATATGCCTTTACCAACTACCGTTTGAGTCAGGCTAGCCATGCTATTCCCCTCAGCATGATGAGTTGTCAAGGACTCATGTTGGGCTTAAAGGCCAACATTTTCCTCTATCCTTAATTGCGGAATCAAATGGGAACAGGTCCCTTAGGATTTTTAGCAAATCCTTAGCTGTCAACGGATTTGGTATGCCTTTACCAACTACCGTTTGAGTCGGGCTAGCCATGCTATTCCCCTCAGTATGATGAGTTGTCGAGAACTTATGTTGGGCTTAAAGGCCAGCATTTTCCTCTATCCTTAACCGTTAGAGGTGTTGGATTATTTGGTTACTATATTTGTAACCTTGATTCTTCTTTGAGACAACCAGTGTACGATCAGCTCTATGCTGGTTTATGGTTGTATGATCTCGTTTAGAGAAAGAGAGGAGCGCTCCTTCTGCATATCTTGGATTTGAAGGTCTTGATCAGAGGTGTAATATTAACTTGATCATGAGAAGGATCCTATCAAGGATAATACTTCTTTAAGAACTTGCCGTTAATTGGGATCATGAGTAAATCACCATCTGAAGTCATAAGGCGATATGCTCCGTTTGAATAGACTGTTTCTATTACAAACGGTCCTTCCCATTTGGGCTGAAATTTGCCTTTGGTTTTGTGCGTCATGATCATCGGTCATCTGAGGGCTAAAACCAAATCTCCTTTCTGGAAAACTCTTTGCTTCACCTTCTTATTGAAGGCTTTTGAGATCCGGGCTTGATACAACTTAATGTGTTGCTGAGCTTGTAACCGCTTCTCATCTAGGGCTTCGAGCTCTTGAAGACGCAATCGATCATTGTCCTCTGTTGTCATCTTAGTCATTAAAGCGACTAGCAATGATGGCATCTGGATTTCTAATGGTATGACTGCTTTGCATCCGTACACAGGGAAAAAGGCGTATTTCCTGTGGGGGTCCGAACCATGGTTCGGTAGGCCCAAAGACATTCACTAAGCTTCTCATTCCAGTCTCGCTTATTTGAGGAAGCGAACTTTTTGAGTAGATTAATGATTGTCTTGTTGAATGCTTCCGCCAAGCCATTAGCGGCAGGATTATAAGCAGTTGATGCCACGTTCTGAATCCGGTATTTATCGCAAAACTGGTAGAACACCTGACTCACGAATTGGGGACCGTTATCATGGATGATCCGCCTAGGGACACCAAATCGATGGATGACATGGTATTTGATGAAATTAACCACGTTAGAAGTTTTAACTTCAACCAGTGGTATAGCTTCTGCCCACTTTGAAAAGTAATCGGTTATCGCTAGGATAAATAGGTGTCCTTTTGTCGAAGAAGGGCTAATTGGTCCTACGACATCGATTCTCCATGCTTCAAATGGCCATGAAGCAATGGTTGGATGGAGCAACTCTGAGGGCTGATGTATGAAGTCTGCATGGATTTGGCAGGCTTTACACCTTCGTGCATATGAATGACATCGGCTATCATGGTTGCCCAATAATATCTAAGCCTATGCAATCGGTCTTTAAGTTTTTGACCTGGCTGATGAGCTCCGTATATGCCGTCGTGCGCTTCTTTAAGCACTTCTTGTGCTTCTGAATTAGAAAGGCAACGGAGGAGGATACCGTCATATGAGCGACGGTAAAGTGTCTTCAGAGTTGGATCATAGTAAAAACGGGGAGACCTTCGTCTGATGGATGCCGCTTCTTTAGGGTCGTCTGGCAGTAAACCATGCAGAGTATAGTCGATGAGGGGAAATCGCCAATCTCTCGGTTCAAGATCCGTCGAGATATTATAGACCTCTCTGGTTCTCAATATATATTTAGAGCAGACAAGGTGTCAAGTCGCCACTGTAAGGTGATACTCAGTGTCGACTAGCAATGCTAGCGTTGTTGTAGTGCAGCCAGAGCATCAGCCCTAGTGTTCTGGGATCGAGAAATGTGACCGATGTAAAAGCCATCAAACAGATTAGCCATTTCGATGACTGCGTGATAATAAGGTACCAAATCTTCGTGACAGGCCTCATATTCGCCTTTAACCTAATTGATAATCAGTTTTGAATCACCATAAGCTTCAAGGTAGCGTACCTCCATTTCTTGAGCGAGCTGAAGGCCAATAAGTAGAGCATTATATTCTGCCACATTGTTGGAGCATGATTCCGTCAGAGAAAATGCTCTAGGAAGGACATGATTTTGTGGAGAGATAAACACAACCCCACACTGACAATGATCTTGCCTTTAGGGCCTATTCGTGATGCTCCATCGAAGAACATCTGCCAACTTCATCCTCTGAAGTTATATTAGATTTAAAAATTTCATCTGGAATATCATCATGAAGTTTTGAGTTTTCTGAAACCGGATCAGCAGCCAAGAACTTTGCAAGTGTCTGACCTTTAACCGCCTTCTGAGGGACAAAGAGCATGTCGTACTGAGATAAAAGAAGCGCCCACTTAGCTAATCTTGAATTCAATGATCCTGGTTTCGTCATGAGAAGACACAAAGGGTTCACTCTGGAAATGACATGTATGGTTTGGCCAACCAAATAATGTCGTGTCTTTTGAATAGCAAAGACAAGAGCTAAGCATTCCTTTTCAATAGGATTATAGCGAGATTCCGCCCCTATCAAAGTCCTGCTCAGAAAATAAATAGCTTGTTCGTGACCATTATCGTCTTTTTGGGCAAGCAGAGCACTGAGAGAATGGTCCATAGCTTTCACATAAAGCAGGAACGGTTTTTCTGATGTGGGAGCTACTAAGACTGAAGGTTTTGTGAGATAACTTTTGATATCTTCATAAGCTTCTTGACAAGCTTGATCCCATACAAAGGAACACCCTTTTTCATGAGTCTGGTGAACGGTTAACAGCGGCCTGAGAGATTTACAAGAATCTTCTGATATAAGCCAGTCTACCTTGCAGGCCTCTAAGTTCTTTGAGATTCTTAGGGGGATGCATGTTCTGAATGGCTTTGATTTTGTCCAGGTCAAGATGAATTCCTTTTGATGTAACAATAAATCTAAGGAATTTGTCACTCGAAACCCCCAAGAAAGATTTTGTCGGATTCATCTTCAGTTGATGAGCCCGCATTATGTCAAACATCGTTCTCAAGTCATGAAAGTGGTCACTCTTATTGCAGCTTTTGACAGTAATGTCGTCGACATAACATTCTACCGTTTTTCGGAGGTGATCATGGAAAATCATACTCATTGCCCACTGATAAGTTGCTCCCGCGTTCTTTAACCCGAAGGGCATCACGGTATAACAGTATATCCCCAACGGTGTCCGGAATGAAGTATGCTTTTCATCCTCTGGATACATCTTAATTTGATTGTATCCTGAAAAGCCGTCCATGAAGGACATCCTTTTGAATCCGCAGGTATTGTCAATCATGACATCGGTGATGGGCAGTGGGAATTCGTCTTTAGGACAGGCTGTATTGAGATCACGGTAGTCGATGCAGATCCGTATCTTCCCATTCTTCTTGAGAACATGAACGATATTAGCAACCCAATCTGGATGTTGTTCCTCCCGTATGAAGTCGCATGCAATGAGCTTATGAACTTCGACTTCAATAGCCTCCATAATGTTCGGACAAAACCGGCGTTGCTGCTGCTTGACTGACTTGGCGTCAGGTCTGATATTCAGACGATGCATGGATACTTGTGGATCAAATCCGAGCATGTCTTCATAGATCCATGCAAAGACATCTATATACTCCTTTACGAGTACTATCAATTCTTCTTTTTTCATAAGTAATAAGCTTTCACTTATAAAGATGGGTTTAGGGTGGTCTCGACTACCCAAGTTAACCTAGATTACCTTGTCTTCAGTAGGTGATTCACGCTGTTCGAATCACTTTCCCACTGGAGATCCAATTGCTGAGCCCATGGCTCCTCATCAGTAGCTTTCGCTGGCTCCAATTGGCTGCTTGAAGTCATATTAACGGTGAGATTCTCGAACATCGTTTCAACACTGACATCTGAGTCCCATTCGGAGGAAGAGGCAGAGTGTGATGGGATTGGTTTGCCATCCTTGGACTGAAGGTTGCTGGTGGTGCAGGTGTAACGTATCCCACCCCCTTGCGTGTGTTATCATAGTAATTTGCCGGTTTCCCTCTTGGCATGAAGTTGCGCAGAAAATCACGTCTTCCTTTTCCGAAATTCAGGCCCTTCCGATACTGCAGGTTGTATCCCATTTTTCTCATCATATGGTGCGCTAATTGCGCATAATGGAAAAATTGTGGGGGTCTGAGTCTGAACTTGAATCCGCGGCTGTAGACCTTCGCAGTTGGGCTTTATCGAATATTATTGGTAATTGACCCTCTTTGGATGGAGGAACCACTAAAACGGATCCTTCTATAGATTCCACGGATGTACTTGATGCACTTGGTTTATATAAGGGCATGTGCAGAGAGCTATCCGTAACGGATTCAAACAATTCAACACTCACATGATAATCAAAGGAAATATTGTCATTAATTACCTATTCGCCCCCATCTTCAGAAGGAGTGTTACATTGGGGATTATTAAGACATGTTACAATCGGTTCACCGATCAGAATGGCTGGCATGTCTGCTTCAGACTCTGAATCCGCCTCATTGCCACTATCATCATCATCAGGTAGTGATTCTTTCAATGTTTCACCGATCTCTTGATACAGGAGAGCGTCAGTAAAGCAATTCTCCACCCCTTTGAATGGTTGCTTCTCGGCGAAGACAGTTCGTACTGTTGTATCGTCTTTAACATATTTGAAGCATTGATACAGAGTAGAGGGAACAATCCAGTTGGCGTTAGTCCACGGTCTCCCTAATAACAAGTTGTATGACGTGTCCGCGTTAATGACATAGCACGTCACCTCTGACTTCAAGCTCCCGATTCAGCAACGGAGTCGAATCTTCTCAAGCGGATGACTACTTCCTGCATTAAAATCGTATATTGCTGTAGTGGTTGCAGACAACCTATATAGTGGTATACCGAGGAAGTAGAGGAGCCTTTTGGGGATGATACTGAGTGCAGACCCCGGATCAACCTGTACCCTTTCAATGCATGTCGAACTGATGTATCCAGTATAGTACAAAGGTCGATCGTGCTTGTTATCTTTGAGAAGCATATCCTCCGCTGTGAAGGTAATAGCAGGTACCTTTGATTGCACATGATGGCATTCAGGGCAAGAAGACTGAGTGTCATCTTTAGGGATTTCTGACATATATGTCAGGAATGATTCTGAGTTAGCCAGTGCATCTTTGAGTGCTTCTCTTGTCTCTTTCGAGAGACGAAGGAGCTCGTGTATGGTAATACGAGCTGGGATATTAGCCAGCTGGGCCAATATGTCAAAACGAAAGGGCATGTTAAGCCCTGGACCTGAAGGCTTCTTCAGGACATGGTCAAACCAGATTTCTTTCTGCTTCTCTTTTCCCGTCGTCGGGAGCGGAGCCGGTGTGGATATTTGTACTGATGTCGTCTGCTGTTGTGTCTCGTTAGTAGCTTTCTCATACTGTTTTAAGTATGATTTTTCGGATCGAGTACCTGTCGGCTGAGGTACATCAGCATGCGTCGTGCAAGCGTGTTTTTCCCCTTCAGAATCACTGAGAGAAGCTGATGTGAGATTGCCATCATCCGGCAGGATGGAGACAACATTACAAGATTTGCCCTTCGACTTGGATTTCTTTGAATCCCATTGTTCGTCTTGGACAAGGTCTGGGTGTATCCACATGATTTTCCCTGTCTCCAGTGTCAAGAGAATATGACCCTTATTCTCTTGAGTTTTAGCTGAAGGATGCTTGACTTTCGGTCGCGGTGCAGGGATTGGAAAGGTCCCGTTAGGAACTGTGACTTTTGGGGTTTTGCCGAATTCGAGGGTCACCATATTTGCAGTGACTTTCTTTTGTTCTGATTTCAGAGTCAGAACTCCGGCGTCGACTAAAGCTTGAATTTTGTCCTTGAGGACAAAACACTTATCAGTAGGATGATAAACCATCCTATGATAGAGGCAATAATTGGGATCGTTTGTGCGTCCCACTTCATTAGGACGCCGAGCATCTGGTAGCTTCAATTATTCCCTTTGTAGAGTAAATGGAATATTGCGACCACCTGTTCGTCTTTGAAGGAGTACTATTTCGGAGGAAATTTAGACTCCTGATTATTGAAGCTGCTCTTCTTGGCTTTCGACTGAACGTCCCCTGACAATTCAACGGACATAGTCTCTTTCCCTTTGGCTTAAGAAGACTGTGTCATGTCTCTGCGTTCTTTATTATTCATACCCCATTTGCCTTTAGGGATAGATGGTTCGAACTTCTTAGCCGACTTTTCAGCTATCTCAGCTTGTTCGACTAGTTCCTTCCAGGTATGGGCTTTGACAGCTCCCATACGAATCTCTACTTGATCGAGGAAGTAATGCCTGCATGTTTGCAAGAGCATGGGTAATGGTATCCCTGCTGGGCACATCAAAGACAAATTCCTGAACCGTTCAATGTAGTCGCGGATAGATTCGCCCTTCTTCTGTACGGTAGAGAGGAGTTTGTCCATGGTCACCTTGGTATCATTCTCGTAGAAACGAGAAAGAAATCGAGTTTCTAGGTCGATCCAAGAATTGATAGAGCCCGGAGGAAGGCTTCAGAACCAGTCGAATGCTACCCTCTTCAAGGTGCCAATGAACAGTCTGGCCATGATAGCATCATTGTTTATGACATTACCGGTCTGAGACCGAAAGTAGTAGATGTGCTGGTTTGGTGAGCTCTTACCATCATACGTATGTAACGTTGGTAGTTTGAATTTTAGCGGGTATGGTACTGAATCCCATTCCAAAGGGTAAGGACGGACTGTCCCTACTTTCTTTAGTTCATCCCTATGAGCTAGGGATGCGATCTGGGCTTGGATGCCTTTAAGAACTTCAGCGTCTATAGAAGAACTTTCCTTTGACTTCTCAGTCTTTGATTGTTCATGGTTATGATGTTCTTCCTCATCATGGTTACTCCTGGTATCATTGTTATTCCAATTGGTGAGGAGTTGAGCGAGCATCTGTTAAATATTGTCCAAGGCTTCTTGCTGGGCCTTAGAGGTTTGCTCTTGGGCTTCCAACCGTCGTCGGAGGTCATCATTACTGTTATCAGCCATATTCACTAACACTCTATCCGTTCGTACCGAGCTAACTGTCGCTGAAGAGGCATACCCACTGTCTTCGTCTTCCTCATCAGACCATTAGAATAATCTTCTCATTGGTTCTGGCGAGGTTACTGTAGTTGAGGAGGATGACTGCTCATAACTGTAGGGTATTGCAACCCTAGATCTGGTGTTTCGAAGACACCTTCTTTGTGTATCAAGACATCGCCAAGGCCCGGACTATAGTCCAGATCTGGAGAACTAGAGGGAGCGGTATGCGACGCTCGTCTGTCCCTACGCGGTTCTCGTCCCCTTCTGATCATATTAACGGATGCAGCGTGCAGATTTTACGATATGCTCCTTTTGCGATGCTTTACAGGAGCTTGTTCCGATAGTCGATCAAAAACTGATCGTTGGTCTGGAGGAGTGGCGGGGATTGGCCCTAGCCGGCAATGGACTGAGTTGACTGTCACTAACTGACATCCCACTTGTTGACAATAGAAGGGAGAAGTCCGAAAAGATTCCGACTTCCATTTGTTTGTCAAGAATTCTCGCAAGTCAGACCCAGCCGGGCTAAAGCGGTTTAGCGCAGAGGCTCTGTTGGATTTCGCATAGGACGATGCCCTGTTCCTTTCATCACTGCAGAGGTAATTAGCACTAAATTGTACTTTAGCTCTAGCTTCGCGGCTGAGAACTTTGGGAATGTTCTTGGGTGCTGAAGCTGCATAAGCACCGCTGTCAACACTTAGGGACGATCTCTTAGCTCCGCTGCGAAGGGCGAGCTTAGTGCTTGATGAACTGGAGAGCGAAGCACGCTGTGGTGCTTTGTTCGCTTCCTTACTGCGAAGGTGATTAGCCCTAGATAGTGCTTTAGCTCTAACTTCACGGCTAAGAACTTTAGGAATGTCCTTGGGTGCTGAAGCTGCATAAGCACCGCTGTCAACACTTAGGGACGATCCCTTAGCTCCGTTGTGAAGAGCGAGCTTAGTGCGTGATGAACCGGGGAGTGGAGCACACTGTGGTGCTTTGTCCGCTTCCTTACTGTAAAGGTGATTAGCACTGCTAGGTGCTTTAGTTCCAGTCTGGTGACTGAGAACTCCGCGCGTACCCTAAGGTACTGGCGTTGTGTTTGCCATGTCATCAGCAACTTCGCTCGGAAGAACGAGGTTGGTGCGAGGAGTCACAGCTCCTGAATTAAGCGAAGGCATAGTCGCTGTTCTAGCCTCGCGGCTAATGGCCTCAGCGAAGCAAGGAGGCCTTTTGCCCTTGTCTTCGCATGATAGGCGAGCCTGTGGCATAGATACGCCTGAAGCTTCATAGAGAGATTTCTGCTTTGGCCTCCACATCTGCTTTAGAAGAGGAGATTTAGATTCGCAGGGGACCTGGCTAGCCTCGTGTTCGGCTACTTTCCCATTTAGGGCTGGTTTCTGCTCTGAAACCTTGGTCACCGAGACCTTCCTATGCTTCCGTACGTCGAGCATTGGACCACCTCCAGAGAGGAGTTCTTCGAATTTTCCTTGGTCGAAATGAATGACCAGGTTTTCGAAGGTAATAGGCTCAAGATCCTGACCCTCCTTGTTGCGCCAGAAGACCGTAGTAGGCTTGCGAAGAGCCTTATCTGTCTCGACAGAGACTTGCTTCGAAGAATTAGCCAGAGGGGTTCTGCCTGCGCCGACTTCCTTATACTCAGCAGTAGACCCGAAGGTCTGTTCGTCGCATTGCGACACTTGATTCTCAACAGTGGAGAATGCGTTCCCCAGCGGAGTTGCCATCTTATTTTCCATTGATTTTGCGAAGGGGAAAACTTACAAAAAAGTGTTGAGGAGCTAAATTACAAGTAATTCTTTGAAGGAAGAAGATTACAAGTAGATCTCCTTTAAGATTTCTGGGGAAGTGCGCCGGTAGGAATCTGATCAGCGCGTGATCACTTTATCCCTTTGACGATGCGATCGATCAAACAATCGGACTGCTGCCTGATGGGATTCCCTTCTCGCCTGATTTGGGGAATCGGAGAATAGAAGGTCGGTAGAACCCTCTTGTTACTTCTCGAGCTGCCTCCGCTTGGGAATTCCTTCTCGCCTGGTTCTGGAGATTCCTTGAAAGGGAGGAAGATCTTAGGGTATTAGCACCCTAATTAGAGAAGTAATTCTTTGAGTTCTTGGAAGCAAGAGAGCAGATCTCTATCTTTTTTCCTCTCTTCGGGGGGTCTCGGTCCGTCCTCTGTACGCCTTTGGTACGATATTTATAGAGAGAGTAGGGGTATAATTGTCCCTTGAGAATCTGAAAACAGATTGAGTCAATCTGTTTTAATCTGGAAAGTAGCCTCGTCGCGAGGCTAGAGATAGCTTTTACGAAGCTAAGAATAGCAAGTAGTGCTGATCTCTTGATCCGCTCTGCTAAATGAGGGATGCGCCCTTGATTCTTTCCAAATAACTGAAAGATTTCTTCTGATCTTCTTACCTAATTGGGAGAGTCAAAAGGTTATGGCAAGCAACTGTCAAATTTGATCTCAATTAGATTTGATCTCATCTGGAGATTTGATTGGTCAAAGGTGACTATAGAAGACCCGTAGCGGAGCTGCCGCGTCGAGCTCGCAGCAGAGCTTATCAATTACCCTTTTGCGCAGCTGCATGGGGCTTCGAGCGAAGCTAACTCTCTGCGGAGTTAACTGAGCATTTCTGTGTGAAGTTGTAAGTTAGCTTGCAGCGAGACTGTGAAGGAGCTTTCTGCGATGCTAAGCAGCTTTGGCTTCTTATGCGAGACTTTATCTCGTGGGCTCGTGCGAGACTAAGTGTCGAGCTAACTTAGTGTCTCTGGACTTGCCTGGGCCTTCTCACGAGTTTTGCTTGGCTTATTGTCTGCTTTGTTGGATCAGTAGAATCCAAGTTGCTGATTTGTCCCCTTTGAGATGGGTGAAGAACTGATCGTCAGCTTGTCTGCCGCTTGTATTTTGTAGATGTCAATAAGTTAGACATTGTTCAGGCCAGTTAGGAATCTTGTCTTTTTTAGAGTGTCAATAACCGTGACATATTCTGACCATAGAAGGTTAATAGAGGTTGGAAGGTGGTTAAACAAGAACCCAAGTCTAGTTTTGCATGTCTCCCAGATGGCCAAGGAAAAAGGACTTGTCAATAAATGATCAATTTTTTATCCATCGTTACGACGGAGCACGCAAATGTTGGGCCTCTGTCAGCTCTTTCCATAAGGTTGTCCCAAGTGAGAGTAGCACCATTCAGGACCAGCCACAAAAGGCTCTCAGCTTAAGGGGAGCTTTTATGTGATATACTATCTTGGCATAGGACACCTAAGAACTTCATCGTTAAGGCGACAATAAGCACTTTTGACTGTGAAAGAATGTTGAGAGTTCCAATACTAAAGCGGGGCATCCCAATGCTCCTCATGTCAAAGTGAAAAAAATTTAGAGCATCATTTTGAGGACATCGGTCTGATTCTCATGTGAAATTCTTATTGTTCTTGACAATCCAATTAAAAATCAAGATCAACTGATCCAATGGGCCAGGTCGGTGAAAATCAGGTGGGAGATTTTTGTTCAATTAAATGTTTTTTAATTACATAATCATCTTTCAAATTCCTACATTAGGCACCAATCAGACTGGTACTCAGTCAGTCTCATATTAGTAATAAATCATCAAGATAAATAATTCAATGATAATTAATCTAGCAATAATATTTATTAAAATAAATATTTTAGTATGAATAATTTATTTAGTATAGTCCCTGCAATAAGAACGCTAGTTAAAATAGACAGAGAATATATTGAAATTTAATAATTCCTGCAACTACTGAGCGAACAGACAGAGTGACATAATAAATTAGATTTTAGAGTGAGGTATGCGTATAGCGAATCTCTTTAAGATAATTATGTCCCCCAATACGGTGCATATGGGATAATGGATGCTGCTCTCCCAAAATAGAACACTCTTTTACGTGTTCTGCGCAGCACTTTACAAAATCACGTACAATGAACCAAAGTTGATTCGTACCTTCCACTTGTTTAAAGAATGAAAGTAGAAAAAATACACAGACCAAAAATCAGAATTCAAACAGAGTTCTGAAAGAAATTTCGTTGAACTCATTTATTCTTGTGGTTGTTGTTATTCTGAGTTTTTTGGGTATAGCTTTTTGGAGTGGAATTCTACCTTTTATATAGAAATTCGGAGGAAGCCTTTTGGAGTAGACACATTCATTTGACCGGAATAGGCATAACCATTCTGAATAGACACATATGTTCAGTTGGAACAGGAAAATTTTTCTGAACAGACACATTCGTTCACCGAACAGATACATCTATTCGGCCAAAATGGATTATCCCAGAACAGACAAATCATTTGGTCAGAACGGACGCAATCGTATCGAATAGACATGTATGTTTAGTGAACTGACACATTCATTCGCATACCACTTCTAATGTTGGACTAAAGAGTTTCAATCTTTTGGTCCCATTTAGCTTTTTTTTAGGCCAACTTCTGATTTGAATATCTCCTTCATCGAAAACAAAATTGAACATGTGAATATACAACGTTCATCGCCACATTCATCGCCAATAGAAGGAGAACACATTCCAACTATCTCCTGTGCATTCCGAACAACCTGTCTCGCCTAAAATTCAGCTCAAATTTCTCCAAAAGTCACTTGATTATTTCCAAGTTTTCAACAATCCCCACAATGAATGGAGATTCAAGAAATTATGCACACTATGAGGCTAACTCTATAGTGAAAGAAACTTTAGGAAAGAAGCTGCATCAAAATTGGTGAACTAGGTCTTGAACCATCCATAGAGAAAGCTTTATTGGACTTACTGGTCAATCAGTGAATTAGGTCTTGAAGTATCAGCTATTTGTGTAAGTTAAGTCAACAAGCCTCATGCAGTAACTTTTCAAAATCAACTTTAGTTCTCAGTTGTGTCCATTTCAGCCCTGGACATTCTTGATTTCAGAGAGTATGTTTAGGGAATCACAGCATTCATAGAGACTCCCAAAGAGTTAGCCCCAGTTTTACACTCACATAGGTGATCATTCTATTAAGAGTAGCCTACGCTACCCTACTTGTTTTGATAACGAGCTATAAGCATCATTAAAAGAATTAGCTTATCCTAAATCCAATTGTAGAAAGCATTTGGGAGCACCATTGGAATAGGTTGGAGTCAAGTTTCTAAGTGCTTACTCGCATAGTCGATCATTACTAATTTTCCTCTTGAACTTAGTTTGTGAGATTTCCAGTCGCTAAGTGAGATTTTCATTAAACTGACTCGGTATGGTTAGGCTTTTAACCCTATTCACTTTGATGCACGGTTTATACGCTCTCCACTTAAACTTTTAGTGAACGAAGCAGTTAGGTTATCTTTTGATGCCACAAAGTTAATTAAGATAACACTATTTGAGAGCGATTGCCTAACGATATTATATCTTTGATGGATGTGTCTAAATTTACCATTATATACAAAATTTTGCGTCCTAGAAATCGTTGTTTGGTTATTACAGTGAATGCATATCGCAGGCACTAACTTAGGCCATAAAGGTATATCCTTCAAAATTGTCAAAGCCACTATTCTTCCTCGCCAGCCTTATCCAAGGCTATAAATTTCAATTCCATTTGTGTAACAGGTTATGCAAGTTTATTTGAAGGATTTTCAAGATATGGTCGCGCCTCTGAGAGTAAGAATGTATCTGCTAGTTGATTTCGATTCCTCGAAATCTACAATCCAGTTTGCATCACTATACCCTTCAAGTACTGGTGGATACTTTATATATCTCAAGACATACTCTTTGGTATTGTTTAAGTAGCCCACTACTCGTAGTAGGGCATGTCAATGATCGTCACTAGGATTACTAGTGTACCTGCTCAATTTGCTTACATCATAAGCTATATCAGGTCTAATGCAATTCATTAAATACATTAGACTTTCGATGATTTGAGAATACTCCAATTATCGCTTTTCAGTTCCTGTATTCTTGTGAAAGTGGATATGTGGGGAAAATAATTTATATTCCATTTGATCCCATATTCCTTGAATCTTTCTATCTTCTTATTTATGTAGTGTGACTGAGATAAACTGATTCCATCTGGTCTAGTAATTTTAATTTCTAAAATTACATCAGCAACACCCAGATTCTTCATGTCAAAATTGTTGGATAGCATCTTTTTAGTAGACTTAATAATTCTGATATTAGTCTCGAGTATCAACACGTCGTCTACATAGAGACAAACATTGATTCATACATTTCTAATTGTTTTAGTGTAAACACACTTGTCGCATTTGTTTATAGTGAATCCATTCCTGATCATGACATATTGAACTTCTCATGCCACTGGTTAGGAGCATGTTTCAGCTTCTTTTTACATTTGTGCTTTTAAACATAACTTTTTTAAATATTTGAGGCTCGCTTTCAAGCGCATATGCTGCAAAGTTTGGACCAAAGAAGTTAGATATTCTCGATCTCTTACTCCTTCATGGATCAACTCCACATCAATTATCGGTTCACTGGGTCTTTCATCCCTGCACGTTATTTTATGTGTTCTTTTCCTAGAAGTATTATTTTCTTTTCGTTTGTACGGAAAGACGTCTTCAAAAAACACATCTCTTGATTCGATAATCATGTTTACATGAATATCCAGTATTTCTGACTTGTGTACCGGAAAACTGTTAGCACTGTTTTCAAGGTATAGCCTATGAAAATGCCGTCCACTAATTTAGATCCAACTTAGTCTTCTTAGGTAGTGGCACTGGTACCTTTACAAGGCATTCTCACATTTTGAGCTAATGATAGAAAGGAGGCATTCCATGCCATAACTCAAATGGAATAAGAGCAAGTTTTTTAAGGAACTCTGATTTGCGGTTAATAGGGCTCTCCCTACAAGTTTTGCGGTGATCCAAAACTTACGAGCAAGGAATTGACTATCTCTTTTAAAGTTTTCTTCTTTCTTTCAACAATTTCATTTCGCTGAGAAGTGTATGGTACTGTGATTTGGTGGATTATACTAAAGTTAGCACACACTGTATTCATTTGATTCATATTCTCCACTTCAATAGGATTTTAGAATCTTTATGTTTTTGTTGATTTGATTCTCACCCTTGGCTTTGTATTGTTAGCCCGGAGGCCTTCCTCTCTAGTTTTGATGATGATTAACTCATGTAGTTATGTTTACTAATAATCTTGTGATTTTAGTTTCAGATCATTAATCAAGATATTAGTTAGTGATTGCTTCAAAAAGAGGAGTTTGGAAGCCTTCACTTGGTGATTCCCGAGCCCGAGCGTCAAGATCATTCATTGCCATGCTCGTTGGATCACGGAGTTTGGACTGAGTCGACTTGAAGATGAAGATCGTCAAGAAGACTTAGGTATCCATAGTTTAGTGTGTTTTAGATCCATTTGTAAAGCATAGTATAGTTGATATGCTCAAGTGCACAACACACACGTTTTATGGTTTTTCGGTTTTTAGTTTAACCGATATTTGTTTTCATGAATAGTTGATCAAAACAATTTTAATTGGTTTATGTATAGTAGATTCATTCTATACATGCATGCTTAAACTTTTAAACAAACTTATTTTGACTTTCCTATTCATGTGTTGAAAAATACAAGTTTGATAAAATACTAGTTTTGGTTTTGGTAAAAATGTTAAAATACAAAAATGGTTTCATATACTTGATATTTGAGTTAAAATGTATATCACATGTTTATATATCAACGCAAAATGAGAAAACTATTTTTGGGAATTTTTACAAGACTTAAAAGAATTTTTAGAAATATATTTAACTGTTTTTCTGACTCAGTTTCTGACCCAGACTGTGGCTGACAGGCCAAGTCGGTCGACCGCACGGTCGACCGAACCATGGGCCGGTAGACCGTTGCGATCAACGATGTGCACAGAGCTGTGCATGTCTGGCAGCACAGTGGGCCGGTCGACCGACCGGTCGACCGGACCAGAGAGCTTGCTCTCTGTATCTGGGCGGTCGACCGGGCGGCCGACCGTAACAGAGAAGTCTGCTCTCTGTATCTGGGCGGTCGACCGGGCGGTCGACCGGATTGCCCCAACGGTCATATTTATGATCGTTGGCGGTCGACCGGGCTGGTCGACCGCAAGCCTGTCAGGCTGCCAGATCAGCCTAACGGCTAGTTTTCTGTTTGGCCTATATAAACCCCATTTCTTTGGGATTTTGGCCAAGTTTTTCTGAGCTAATTTTTTCCCATTCTCTGGTTTAAAAAGAAGTTTTCAAAAGAGTTTAAAGAGCAAAAAGATTCATTTTGTTTGTTTTAAGTGTTTTGTTATTTTCAAAGAAAATAGGTTTTGGAAATTGGTTTATTGTTCTTCATTTCAATATCTATTTGGTATTTTTTCAAGAGTATTTCTTTGATCAAAACACTTAGTTCTTCCACACTTGAGCTATCACCTATCGTATTCTATTAGGATCATTTGTTTGTGGGAAAAAGAGAGATTGTTTGTGGTTGAAAGATACCACCAAGTTGTAAACCCTTATTCTTGTTGGGTTGCTCCCTCTTTGGTAGAGGTTGAGGTTTGTGTTTGCTCCCTCTATTGTGAGGTGGAGTTTGGTTGTTGGCTACGGGCCTTATCCCTCTTCGGTAGAGGTGGATTTGTGGTTGTATTGCCTCGGTGGCATTGTAAGGTTGAGAGAGGAGTTCGGTACTCCTTTAGTGGATTAGAAATCCTTCTCGGTGAAGGCAGGGATGTAGAGTTAGGGCTCGAACCTCGAAACATATCTTGTCTTTGCGTTTGATCCATTGGCTCTCAACTCTATCTCTTTTATTTGTGCATAGCATCATTCATATCATCATATCATATTTGCTTGTGTTGAGTATTGTTTCATATTGCCATATCCATTATATGCTTGTGTGTGTGCCTCACTTATACTTAACCACAAGAGCTTCACATAGCACCTCAACCCTTATTTAGGGAATCAAGAGGAGTTAGTCCAGAGCCCTTCACGGGAAATTCGGCTACACTTGTTGGTTGTATTAAGTGTGATTGCAAAATTGTTTTAAGCTTCCGCATTTAGCGCATTTAGTTTCTAGATTAGCATTTACACCTATTCACCCCCCCTCTAGGTGTTTTCAATTGGTATCAGAGCCTACGCTCCTGATACTTTAGGCTTAACATCCTAGGAGTGAGATCCTTGTTTGCTAGTCTATCATTTGCATTTTCTTGTTTGCACACATATAGTTTGGACCCATGGACTTCATGACCCCACCTATGTTTGACCCTTTCAACATTCTTGTTTGGAAGACTAAGATGTCTATCTATTTACAAACCCTAGGATATAAGGTTCACCTTGCCATTACCAAGGAATCCTTCCTTAGTGATAGCAAGCATATAGGGGCCAATGCACAAGCCCTTGAGGCCATTAGAAGCACGCTACCTAAAGAATATCTTATGCTTGCTTCTAACTTTAATTCCGCATTTGCAGTGTGGAATATGTTGACAACCACAACCACCACCTCCAAGCTTCAAGTGCCAATTCAACAAGAGGATGAATCTAGTGGAGATGAATCCGAGCCACAACAATGCTATATGATCCAAGGGAATGACTCCCTTGAGGTACACTCGGATACTCAACTAGATAGTGCTAGTTCTTCATGTGATGAATTTGTTGATGCCCATGCTTTGAATGAAGAACTCTCAATTGTTTGTGAAAAATTGATTGAAAAATATAAGATTTTGAAAAAGAAAAGTCTAGGCCTTAACAATGATAATAAAGATTTGTTTTCTAGACTTAATATGGTTTTGCAAGAGAAGGTGGAGATTTCTAATGAAAGGGATTCATTGAGATCTCAATTAGACCTTGCACTAAAAGAAAATGAATTTTTAAAATCTAAAAATGATTGCCATTTTATTTTAAAGAAAAATGAAAACTTGTCTTCAAAAATTGATTTTGTTTTAAAGGAGAATGTTGCTTTGAAAAATAAATAATTTCTATTTCAAATGATTTAGATGTGTGTTTAAAGAAAAATATTGTTTTGAAAAATAATATGGATGCACATGTTTGCCATGCTAGTGTAGCTTCGTCATCTAGTCTATCTATTGCATGTACCTCTTCTTCTATAATTAATGATGATATTTGTTTATTAAAGAAGAGAGTAGATTGTTTGGGCTCCACTTTGAGCCATTGTGCCAAGAGCCATACACGTTTGGAAACTTTGTTTCGAAAGAAACAAGTTTCATCTTTTCATACACACCCTCCACGGCATACACATGCTCCTCACGTACACACCCATTCCACTTTGTATGCTCATGTGTATACTTGTACACATTGTGGACGTAAGGGCCACCTTGCTAAATTTTGTTTTGATCATATACATGATTGTAATTTAGCAAATAAATTTGTTTGGGTTAGAAATGGTACTAACCCCCATGGACCCAAAAAGTTGTGGGTACCAAAGATCACCCCTAGTGTTTTTCATGTAGGTGTGGGCTCTCGCATGACTTGAGAGTATAGGTACCTTGGAGTGGATGCGTTCCGTACTTAAAGGAAACATTTTGGATGCATCACTTTCAAGGAAAGTTTGGTGGAGATGACCACCATGTTTTGGAGACAAGGAAAGTTGTCTTCTAGGTTTTGGTAACGATTCCTAACTCCTTATTTATGTTTACATGCTTTCCATGTTTATCATTTATAGCATGTTTTATTGTTTTGAGATTATTATGAAAATGCCATGATTATTAGACCATTGACATGCATGTATAGCCTTTGAGACACCTATGTTTAATATGAATCATTTTTTTGTGTTCTCACCATTTGTTTAGCTATCATGTTAATCATAGCTCTAATAACATGTGGATTTACATAATAATCATGTTTAGTTTTGTCATGATGATTTTATCTTATTTTTGATGCTTCATGATTTGATTACATGTTTAAATGTTAGTTTTCATTAAGACTAGGATATATACTTGTACATAGAGTGGGCCACAAATAAATCTATATATGTTTGAGCTTGAATGCTTATTTGAACCCATTAGATATGCTAGTATAGTTTAGTTTTGATGATCCATGCATTTTAAACTTGTATTCCTATTTTTGGATTTGTTTTATGAGTTTTCATTTCATGTATATGTCTATTTTTTGTCAAACTTTAAGATATACATGTATACCTCTTGAGTCATTTGCTTTTCATGCAAATCTATACATATGGACTCAATTGTGTTTAGGGATATGTATGTATACTTTTGTGTTGACAAATCATACATATACCTTGAAATGAAATTTATTTTAATGAAAAATTTAGATTTTCATGTTTCCATGTGTTTATGTTTAACTTCATGTATATGTCCATTTTATCTAAACTATTGTTATACATATACATCCTTTTGAGCCACGTGCCTTCATGCATATATCTTTGTGGACTCGTTGTGTTTGGATATGTATGTATATTTTAGTTTGTATAGGACATACATATACCTTGAAGATTAAATAGTTTTGATGATTTTCATGTTTCAAGGAATATTGAGCTTATTGACCATCTTTCATGATTATGATCTTCACATTGTATTTGTACACTCACATTTATTGTTTACTCATGTGTTGTTTTCATGAGTCATATTTATGCTTAATTGATTATGAGTGTTGACTATTTTGTGAATTTCATGTTTTCATGAAAAATAATTTTGTTTTATTCCTTACTTGAAGGATTTCGTACTAGTTAACAAATTTTTCATATAACTAGTTGTGATATTCTCCATTTGGTAGAGTTTTTCAAACATACTTTATTTTTCAAATCTATTTTTGAAAACCCCTACCTTCTACGGGCAGATGGATGGGCGATCATGCTCATGTATGCTTTATATTGAAAATCATTTTAAACTTGAACATGATTGGGTGGTAGTTATATGATGTATACACTTGATCATTATTGTTGTTTCAATTGGTATCATTGAAATTCTTTCAATTGGTATCAATTTTGACCTTTCTTGTATACTCATATATGTTTGTATGTATGTATGTTTTTCAATTCCAATAGTATCAATTTCGATTGGTATTAAATCTTTCATACATATATTTTGTTTATGCTAAGCTTGAGCTTCAACTTTGTTTCAATTGATTCAATTTTCAATTGGTTTCTTAAACAAGCTTACGCATGTGTTTTGTTGGTATTTCATAAAGGGGGAGAAAATTCGATTTTCATATTTCAATTGGTATTTGTATTTCCACTCCCTTGCTTTATGATAGAAAATAAAAGGTTTAAATTGATATCATATACTTAAAAAGAAAAATACTATCTTTTGATATCAAGATGTTTATTTGAATGTTTTAAAATTGGTATCTCAAAATTTTGTTTAAAGATAAATAGTCAAAATGTTTTAATTTATATTGCCTATATGCAAGAAGAGCTTAACATCTCTTCTACATATAGATTCATGTTGAGTGTATCTTGTATTGAGGAGCTTGACATCTCTTCTTTATGTGGTACACATGTGTAGGGGGAGCTTCACATCTCCTCTTATGCATTGCATAGTGTACGTTATGTGAATTAGGGCTTGTCATCCCTCCTTCATGTAATGTATCTATATAGGGAAGCTTCACATCTTCCTCTTCATGAATGTATATAGTATATACCATTTATTTATTGATCTATGTTTACTTTCAATTGGTATCAAGATGCTACTTTGACATATTTTCAATTGGTACCTTAATTGATTGTCACCCTTATTTGGTTTTTGTTTTTGTTTTAGACAAAAAGGGGAAGAACATTGTCTTTACTAACCCTTTTGTTGATTCATTGTTTCGAACAAAAAGGGGAGAAAATTTTGTTTTGTTTTGATTGTTTACCCCTTGTTGATGATTGACAAAAAGGGGGAGAATTATTTGAGAGTTTAACATGCATATATAGAGAAGATATTTTTAATATGCATGATTAGTTCATGTTTTATATATGCATCTTTATGTTTTGCATATATTAAGTTTAATTTAGTTTAATTTTAATGGTATCTAGAGCATGTTTTGTTTTTGAACATTTCATTGGATCTAGAGCTTTTTTATTGTTTATGCATATCTATGCATTCATGTTTAAGAGCCTTCATTGCATATTCATTATGTTTATTTGTTTATGCATGAGTTAAGGGGGAGCTTTTTTGAAGCTTAACTTTAATCCATGCATATATAACTCCATGAGTTTTGTCATCATCAAAAAGGGGGAGATTGTTGGCCCGGAGGCCTTCCTCTCTAGTTTTGATGATGATTAACTCATGTAGTTATGTTTACTAATAATCTTGTGATTTTAGTTTCAGATCATTAATCAAGATATTAGTTGGTGATTGCTTCAAAAAGAGGAGTTGGAAGCCTTCACTTGGTGATTCCCGAGCCCGAGCGTCAAGATCATTCATTGCCATGCTCGTTGGATCACGGAGTTTGGACCGAGTCGACTTGAAGTTAAAGATCGTCAAGAAGACTTAGGTATTCATAGTTTAGTATGTTTTAGATCCATTTGTAAAGCTTAATATAGTTGATATGCTCAAGTGCACAACACACACGTTTTATGGTTTTTCGATTTTTAGTTTAACCGATATTTGTTTTCATGAATAGTTGATCAAAACAAGTTTAATTGGTTTATGTATAGTAGATTCATTCTATACATGCATGCTTAAACTTTTAAACAAACTTATTTTGACTTTCCTATTCATGTGTTGAAAAATACAAGTTTGATAAAATACTAGTTTTGGTTTTGGTAAAAATGTTAAAATACAAAAATGGTTTCATATACTTGATATTTGAGTTAAAATGTATATCACATGTTTATATATCAACGCAAAATGAGAAAACTATTTTTGGGGATTTTTACAAGACTTAAAAGAATTTTTAGAAATATATTTAATTGTTTTTCTGACTCAGTTTCTGACCCAGACTGTGGCTGACAGGCCAAGTCGGTTGACCGAACCATGGGCCGGTCGACCGTTGCGGTCGACCGACGTGCACAGAGCTGTGCACGTCTGGCGGCACAGTGGGCCGGTCGACCGACCGGTCGACCGGACCAGAGAGCTTGCTCTCTGTATCTGGGCGGTCGACCGGGCGACCGACCGTAACAGAGAAGTCTGCTCCCTGTATCTGGGAGGTCGACCGGGCGGTCGAACGGATTGCCCCAATGGTCATATTTATGACCGTTGGCGGTCGACCGGGCCGGTCGACTGCAAGCCTGTCAGGCTGCCAGATCAGCCTAACGGCTAGTTTTCTGTTTGGCCTATATAAACCCCATTTTTTTGGGATTTTGGCCAAGTTTTTCTGAGCTAATTTTTCCCCATTCTCTGGTTTTAAAAAGAAGTTTTCAAAAGAGTTTAAAGAGCAAAAAGATTCATTTTGTTTGTTTTAAGTGTTTTGTTATTTTCAAAGAAAATAGGTTTTTGGGAAATTGGTTTATTGTTCTTCATTTCAATATCTATTTGGTATTTTCCCAAGAGTATTTCTTTGATCAAAACACTTAGTTTTTCCACACTTGAGCTATCACCTATCCTATTCTATTAGGATCATTTGTTTGTGGGAAAAAGAGAGATTGTTTGTGGTTGAAAGATACCACCAAGTTGTAAACCCTTATTCTTGTTGGGTTGCTCCCTCTTTGGTAGAGGTTGAGGTTTGTGTTTGCTCCCTCTATTGTGAGGTGGAGTTTGGTTGTTGGCTACGGGCCTTATCCCTCTTCGGTAGAGGTGAATTTGTGGTTGTATTGCCTCGGTGGCATTGTAAGGTTGAGAGAGGAGTTCGGTACTCCTTTAGTGGATTAGAAATCCTTCTCGGTGAAGGCGGGGATGTAGAGCTAGGGGCTCGAACCTCGAAACATATCTTGTCTTTGCGTTTGATCCATTGTCTCTCAACTCTATCTCTTTTATTTGTGCATAGCATCATTCATATCATCATATCATATTTGCTTGTGTTGAGCATTGTTTCATATTGCTATATCCATTATATGCTTGTGTGTGTGCCTCACTTATACTTAACCACAAGAGCTTCACATAGCACCTCAACCCTTATTTAGGGGAATCAAGAGGAGTTAGTCCAGAGCCCTTCACGGGGAATTCAGCTACACTTGTTGGTTGTATTAAGTGTGATTGCAAAATTGTTTTAAGCTTCCACATTTAGCGCATTTAGTTTCTAGATTAGCATTTACACCTATTCACCCCCCCTCTAGGTGTTTTTCATGTATGTTATAAACATACTTATTTTTTGACTGATCACAGTCTTACTATACACCATTTAGCACTCAAGAAAACATCGTACGATGAACTTTTTAGTATTGGCATCTTCCATCTACGGAATAGAAAGAGGAGCAGACATCACAGTCTGGTTCGGTACTCTTAGCGCCCCACTGACACTCTCTTGAAGTGTATCAGATATTTTCTGTAACTTAAGCAAAGTAGAAGTTAGCAACTTCAATACATGTCCTCGGTAATTTTGAGCAAACGAAAATTGTTAAACAACTTTCAAAAATAAACTCTTTAAATGAAAAGATCTCTTGTTGGTATTTTGTAAAACAGGTATTAAGAGATTTGAAATCTCAGTAAAGCAAAAATTACTTGTTGATGCAACCTACACTAGAAAAAGCATAACTATCTTAAGATTTTTTTGAATACTTTATTTAACATAATCCCTTTAATGAAAATGTTAGTTCAAATAGACAAAGAATATATTGAAATTCAACTGCAACCACTGAGCATTAGTATAAACAGATAAAACATTAGTATAAACGAATAGAGTGACAGAATAAAACCAGATATTAGAGTGAGGTACGCGTAAAGCGAATCTTTTTAAGACAATTATATCTCCCGCTATGGTACATATGGGTAATAGATGCTGGTCTCCCAAGAGCTCGTGTTCTCCGAAACACTTTGCAAAATTACGTACAGTCGTCAACCCATACCTTTTACTTGTTTAAAGAACAAAGTAAAAAACTGACATAGACCAAAAGTCATAATTCAGACAGAATTCTAAAAAATTTGATAAAATTTCTTTGAACTCATTTATTCTTGTGGTTGTTATTCTGAGTTTTTTGGGTTATACCTTTTTGGAGTGTAATTTGCTCTTTATAAAATCTTTTAGTTGTAACGGGTGCAACCCTTTTGAACAGACACATATGTTTGATTGAAACGGACATAACTGTTCTGAATAAACATATCTGTTCGCTGGACAGACACATCCCTTTGACAGTAACTGGATATCCTCGAAGAGACACATCCATTCAGTCGAAACAGGCGTAACCGTTCTGAATAGATACATCCGTTCCTATACCACTTTCAATGTGGGACTAAAAAAATTTCACTCTTTTTTGTCCCATTTAGCTCTTATTTTAGGTCAATTTTTGACTTAAATATCTCATTCATTTGAAAACGGAATTGAATATGTAAATATACAATGTTCATCGTCACGTTTATCGCCAATTGAAGAAGAACACATTGCAATCATCTTCTGCACATTCTGAGCGGCGGGTCCCGTCTAAAATTCAACTCAAATTTCTCAAAAACTCACTTAGTTAATTTCAAATATCTGACACACGATTTTCTCAGTGATATTGCCCTAGTATGACCAATGTTACCTGACTCACACTGGATACTATTATTTATATATTTTTATATCACTTTACATGGATTATATTTATTTGCATATTCATGTACACCTGTTACATAGATACTCTGTTACACTAAACACTATTATTCATGTACTTATGGCACTGTAACATAGATATACTAATATACCGGACACTGTCATTTCATGTACATATATCACCGTCACATAAATATTGTTACATATGACACTATTATTTCGTAATCATACACCACCGATACACAAATACGCTATTACACTAGAGATCGCCATTTCATATAGTTGTATCATCGCTACGTGAATACTATGTACACAGTTATTTCATGTTCTTACACCATTGTTATATAGATTCATTGGTATACATGTATTGATTGTTTCTATATTCCCGTTGCATGGATCACCGTTCCTATTACATGGATTATTATTATATGGATATTCTTGTATTCTTATTACATGATTATTTCCTATTACTGATATTGATATGATACTTTTGTTACTGACATGAGTGTTGTTGTATGTGATGTGTAGAACTAAGTGCCACGTGAATCTAAGCCACGGAAGCCACTTCTAGAATCTCACATCTCTTGTTTTTTGTTTCCCATTATCTTGTTTAATGATATCAACAAAGCTCGTGTGCTATTATCGTATTACATGTAGCGTGCAGTGTTTTTATTTTTGATGCACTATGTGGTTTAAATATAATGATATAACATGGGGATGGGGGAGACTTGATAGTCGACTAGGTCTGATCGGGTGGATGTCTAGATTCATTATAGTCCCACTGCAGGGGACGGGGTAGTGATGGCTACCGTCTGTTATAGCTCATTGAGCTCCCATTTTTCGTTACTTGTTATAGCCTTAGCGGGCTGGCCTGGTCTCAGCAGTCAGGAGTCTATTTAAGACCGTGATCCTGGGTATGCACGAGGTACAACCACCTGATTGGAGCTCCTTGAACATTGGGTTTTCAATTAACATAATAAAACAGTATAAACAATAGTAAAATCGAGAGCGCTTGTTATTTGGTCACTCTTTCGTCCGATTAATGGTACCCGTATGTCATATTCGGATGGGTTCGGATGGAGTACGGGCTCCGGTATGAACTGCTATAAGACACAGGTAGAGATTAATTAAAATATCAGGCATCACTGATTGTTATTATTGTATAAAATAACATAAATTACTCGATACATGTATGTTATTATCCATTTATACTTGTTATCCTGCCTGATATCTTATCCATCACCATGTTACATGTATACCTTGCACTTCATATGGAGACACACTATTTATGTACACGTATACTTTGCATTTCATAAATTTCCTGTTTCATGTATTCCCTTTAGACACACTGTTGTTGTATAACCACAACACTATAGTATGATTGTTCTGCGTACTTCATGTATACATATTCATATTAATTATTATATCGTCATGCTACTATTTCTATTAGTATACATAAATAAGAAATAATTAAAGACTTGATACATGTTAATTAAATAAATTGATATTGTTAGTATATAACTAAATAATGAATCTTATTACTCATATTCATAGTAATAACATATTAATGGTATAATAACATAAAGTTAGTTAATACATACATACATATATACATATATACATACATACACATACACAACTCTTCCTAATTGTCATTGTTATGCTTTATAATCGTGTATTATATAGTATTATACAGGTAACACTGTTATAACATGCTAGGTATGGATATTGCTATAGTATTGATAGGTAACACTGTTATAATTTGTTAGGTATTGATGATGTTATAGTATTGATAACATACTTATAATATTGATATACTGATTGTTAGAATATTTATATTGTATTATTGTTACCTTGACATGTATTATATATTACCGTGATTATATTATGATGATATATATTATTGCTTTCTTCATTTTGTCACTCACTAGGTCGCTTTCTGACAACCCTGAGTTTGCGTTCCCAGGTTGGAACTCAGAGATTTTATAACACCTGATATTTTCAGAGATATTATCTTGAGACCTCCACCCTTTCTGATTCATAGGTATCATTATTATTTGTTTCTATTTTTTTATTTATCCTTATTTCGATATTTATTATGACCACTGACCTTTTTGCAGGTGTTCTTATACTTATTTAATGCTGAAATAATCGTGAATATTGTATTTATTTCTTGTACTAAGGCTTAGCATACGTATGTGGGAGTATTTTCGCCCTACGTATGTACGTCGACGTAGCGTTCTCGTATCCGCAGTATCAGGGCGTTACACATATATTTAAACATGATGTCTATAATTAGCGAAAAATCGGGCATGAACATTACAGATATAGTGGGCGAGGGACACAATCAATATATATATCACATACAAGAATATATCACATATATATATATATATATATATATATATATATATATATATATATATATATATATATATATATATATATATATATATATATATATATATATATATGGGGAAAATGCTCCTAGTAGGTCTCCTTAGATTGTAATCTAAGGAGACGGCTTAAAACACCAACATTTCGATTTTTTTTCACAATCCGACCGCTCATTATCATATTCATGTTATAATATGTATGCATATAAAAAATCACATGATTTGAAGTTTGTTTACTCTATTTTCTTTGGGTTCAAACATTAACGGTTTTTAAACAGTAGAACAAAATGGAATGATTAGATTAATGAGTAAATGAACTTCAAATCACGTGATTTTTTATATGTGTACATCTTATAACATGAATATAATAATGTGCGGTCGAATCATGAAAAAAATCGGGATGTTAGAGTTTTAAGCCGTCTCCTTAGATTGTAATCTAAGGAGACCTACTAGGAGCACCTGACCCTATATATATATATATATATATATATATATATATATATATATATATATATATATATATATATATATATATATATATATATATATATATATAAATGAACACGATATCAAACGAGAGGTATAAACATATATATATTTGACATGAGACTACAGATAAACATAATAGAAATCTCACATGGGGTAATGGGCTAGTCTCAACATCCAGAGAAAATCAATTATCAGAAAACAAGGTCTGACTCTCAAATACATGAATATCCCAACATAGGCATACAAAAATATATATATGAAATGGAACAGGCACTCGGCCTACAATAGATACAACTGATGCATCTAAATCAGATAAAGGAATGCAACATTGATGGGATCCCAAAGGGAACAATTCTAAACTAATACAAATAGCGAGCTCTATTCTCGGTGTGAAATCCCATGAAAATGCCTCTCCGGATGCTACGCCAAATACTTGAAAGAGGAAACAATGTTAACGTGCCAACAAAGTCAAACTCAAAGATTGCCTCCCACCACGAGTTCGAGGTCGGCTCATGAAGGTAGAGGAGACAAACCAAAAGGGCCAAGGCTAAGAATATACCTAACATGCTCATAATCTATGGAAAAAAAATATGATGCTAGGTAAATAACAAAAAGAATATGTGTGTGCACCCGGTGCATATCCTACATGCATGCAATCCAAACTATACTAACGTATTCCTAGCACTGTGAACTGTGTGTCACACAGGAAACTCTCCACAAATCATACGACTCTGCAGACAATGAATGTATGTAGGGAAAGACCCTTCAGTTCTCATGGGTTTCTTAATCTGAGTCTAGCTCAAGTTCACGGTCATAAATGAAATCAGGAAGTCTGGTTCTTAATTAAAATCAGAGATACCTAATACTAACTATTACATGATTCTACAACGCGTACACCACACGGGTCTAGTACATAGTACTACTCAAGTCTAATACACAGATGAATTACATGGATCTAGCATATCGCTAAACTGTACAAGTCTTGCATATATACAAATCAGTCATTTACCTATAACTCATCTAACCAGGCTAACTCTCAAGTCCAATGCATGGTCTAACGACGGATCCACCTCTCAATCGAGTCTGATCTACAACACTAAGCATGTACAGGGTTACTGACTCAAGTCAATTAGCATGAGTCGTTCCCAATCAACTCGCACGGTCTATCATTCAAATAAAATTTTCTAATAGAAATTCTCAAACAAATATTATGGCCTAACGCCATCAAATACTATATATATGAATCCTCAAATGAGTGGATAATAAGTTTATCCTTAATTGAAATATCATAGACTAATTCTCAAGTTATCATAACACAGATTAATACCAAAATTGGATCTATCATGGCATGATGCCCTCTATCTTAAATGACAAAACATCAATCAAGTGTATCCTCAAATAATTATCAAGTCTGGTCTCTGGTAGGACAAGCACAAAACTGCTATAGGATAGGGACACACACCCAGATGGAAAGTTGATGATAAATATCAAATCGAGTCATGATCAGAGCAAAGCATCTCTCCTGATTTAAACTAAACACTAAAGAGGATCTGTTACTATTACACGGGTTACCAAAGCAATATATCTGAAAAACAAGGATCAAGACACATCTGTGCATGCAACATGACACGCGACTAATCACAACAAGGCCGCTAGTCATATATATAAAATAATTAATAATGGTAGTAAACATGAGTTGCAATACTCGATGAATCAATAGCAATACATAACAATTTCATATCAACACCATTTGCACATTATAACATGATAAACACTTCTACAACATATCATGTAGGTGTATATATAGGGGTTACTGTACCTCAGCCGCCAGCTGAGATAGTTTCTCAGCCTGCATGACGTGGCTTCATATCAGCCGCAAAGAAGTCAAAATTTAGGCGGTAAAAGGAGACCCTCAATCACTTTCCGTTGCTCAATGACTAAAATACCCTCACTTTCACTTTTAACCTGGCTACAACTGTTTCTCCACTAAAAAAATTACAGATATGAAAAATCTGAGTTTTTTCAAACAAAAAAATTACAGATCTTGATTACTAAATTTTAGAAAAATAATTTATTTTAAAAGAATGCAATCATGGTTGCATTAATGTTCAAGTTTTTTTTGTAAGATATTTTAATCACAATAAAAATTTATTACTGTGACTTGAAACAGTTTATTTTATTTTATTTTTTTGTTTTCTGAAACTGCAATCGAAGTCGCAGTTTCTAAAAAGAAAAATTTTGGATTTAAATTTTTTAATATCATTTTCATCTTTTAGATTTATTTTTGTTTTACATTGCGACCTTTGATCGCAGTGTTGCAGCCTTTTTTTTATTTTTTCGATTAGGGTCGCAATATTTTTTCGACCTTACTAAGCTAAATAGGATACTGCGACTATGGTCGCAATCTTATGAAATAAGAGTCGCAGTTAATTGAAGCAGTGACAATAATCTTATAAGTTAATTAATTAAGATAATTAGAAGATTGCGACTTCGGTCGCAGTCTTCTGTAAAAACATTCTCTTTGAGAATGTTTTGTTTGATAACAACGCGACTTTGGTCATAGTATTTTCTATAAAGTAATCTAAATAGGATACTGCGACCGTGGTCGCATTCTTATGAAACAAGCAGTGAACAAGATCTCAAAAGTTAAGTAATTAAGATGATTAGAAGACTGCGACCGAAAAATGCGACATTGGTCGCAGTCTTATGTAATAGCTGTCTTTTTGAAAAGTTTTGTTTGATAATCCGCGACCTTATTTTATAACTTATTTTTCATTTTTGCGACCTAGGTCGCAGTCTTTTTATTAATAAATTTTAATTGGATTATGACTTTGTTCGCTGTCTTGTAAAATAAATGGCTTGAAGATGAAATTTCATACTGCGACTATGATCACAGAATTCAATTTTATCTGACAGTTTATTATTATGAATGCGACCAAGGTCGCAGTCCTAATGAAGAGGACAACTTTTAAAATAATTTTTTCCTACAACTTCAGTTGCATCTCTGACAGATTGGTTATATATTTATGCGTATTTTACTTGTCTTTCAGATTTTAAATCGAATGGCCAATATTTTCGATGACGAAAAATTTCAGATAGGCCTTTCTTTGGAGGAAAAGAAGAAGAGAAGAATCATGATGAAAATATTGAAGCTGACATCCTAGGGAACATGAACCTGTCAAAATAGCTGATGGAGATCTAGGTCTGCAACTAAAAATTAATATCTGATCCCGCTTTCATTTTTTTAGAACAACATTCTCTACAAGTCAAAAATTTTATCTGACAACGTGAGGAGACACAGAGAGATAGACATATAAAAGGGAGAAAAAATAATAATAAGAATATAAACTAATACATCATTTCAAGAAAAAGACAAACGATAGGGGCTTTTAGTAATTTCAATTATTTTCAGTGGTGCGTCATTTTAGATTGTCGAATTATGTGGCTCATAATGTGCCACGTCACCGCAGGCTGAGAGAGACTCTCAGCTGTCGGCTGATATACATATTTCTAATACACACACACACATTCATATTCTCCCCCATCTATGAATGGCATCATTCGCAATCGCTCCCGTCAATGAATGGCATCATACACAATCGCCCTCGCCAACGAATGGATATAACACACGCATACCACCAATACTCTGCCAATAACATCATCTGGCATACCACAAATACTCCATCAACTACACCATCCACATATATGCCCATACGCATATCAATATGTCAAACATCATCCATATGTTCTCTTTAAAATAAACATACTTCCACACATGAATTCACCCCACATAACACAAATCAAACATGTAAACCAAAGTATGAACATATATTGTACTTCACAAAGTTAAGTATGTCAATCATAATAAAATCACATTTTAAATCTTTACATATTCTAGATCTCATAAAAATCCCATTTTTATGGATTTAGCAAGCACCATATTTGAGTATATTCAAGCTACTAATCAAGTAATGAACATATATTAATTTCAAACTAATCCGAGCATGTTAACATATTCAAAATCTTATTTTTAACTCATGGGTAAAATGAGACTCATATTTTTATTTAATCCAATAAAGCTTAAATTTAAATATAATCATACTAGCAATCAAGAGATTAACATATATAAATCTTACTTAATTCTAAGCATGATAACTAATTAAAAATCTCATTTTTAATACTCCACTTTCTAGATCTAATAAAATTCACATTTTTAATATTTCAAACTAACTCAAATTCATATATGTATAAGCTAATAGCATTAGCATGTAGATCTAATTTATTTATCAAGATCTAATATTATATCATACTAAAATCATATTTTAGTTCATGGGCAAAATGAAATTTACATTTTTAATACACCTAAAGCTTTCAAATCCATGGGGAAAGCAAGTTAGAACAAGACTTGCCTTGCTAGGTCATGGAGGGAAGTCTTTATGAAGAATACATGAAGAGAAAATCCATTGCATGCAGTGGCGGAGCAAGAATTTTAAAGATTTGGGGGCATAAAATAACGGGTTGGATCCGCAGTACACTATACCAAACGTGTGCGAAGCCGCCAATTCTGTCACCGCACTCTCCTACTGCAACAGAACCTTAACTAGCACATGCTTCATATAGCCCCATTCGTCTCATTGACCTCCCGCCTCCACACTTTAATCGTACCATCTACAGACCCGATGAAAATGAGCCTGTCAAATCTGACAGCCATCGAATTGACTGCGTCGTCGTAGGCACTCACCGATTCGAGGCACTTGGAGTCTATTATAAGAGGGATATCGTCTCCATCGGACTGTGCCCGGCCAGATCCAACCCCGACGACGGGCCAGGGGCACAAACCAAAAGCCAAAGGGTTTTTCCGGCGGGCGTGCCCCCGGTCCCCTTGGCTCCGCCACTGATTGCACGCAAGCTTTCCAATCCAAAAGAAGAGATCCAAGCTTTTTTTCCATTTTCTTTCTTTCCCTCATTCTTCTCTCTCTCTCTCTCTCTCTCTCTCTCTCTCAAATGGTGGCCAGCCAAGCAAGGGGCAAGGAGGGAGAAGGGAGGGGGTGGAAATAGTAAATAAGGAGGAGAATAACTTTTTATAAGGAAGCAAAATCAAATTTTACTTCTACATGCATGTATTCTACTAATTAGGTTTAATTAGTGTTAAACCAAATCAATTACTAATTAAACGATCATACTAACACATCTCATCAATGATGGATCCACATAATATTAATAAAATAATAAAATAATTAATTACATAATTAATTCTTATATTAATTCTAAAATTGATTAGGATTTACACTAATCATTCACTAATCCAAAAATTAACAAAATCCTAAAAATTAGGATTTCACCAAATATTCATAATTAAGTAAATAATGAAAATATATTAATAAAACAATTAAATTATGAATTAAATGAATTTAGAATTTAACTGACAAATAAAGGGCAGTCAGAACCCGTCCCAGACTCCAGAGGCGTCCATGTATTTGGGGTATTCATGACTCTGAAAGCTACATTTTGGGGGTTCTCCGGGGCTGCGCTTCACTCCGAGGGCGTGCTCCACTCCGAGGACTGTGCTCCACCCGGGACTGCACTCCACTCCAAGGCTGCGCTCCACTCCGAGGACTGCGCTTCACTCTGAGGCCGCGCTCCACTCCGAGGATTGCGCTGCAAGGTCATTCCGAACACTTCTCCAGGTTCACTTCAAGGACTCTTTTGAGATCACTCAGAGTTCTCTGAGGGCCCTTCTGAGATTACTTCGAGCACTCTGGCACTCCTCCAGGATGGGTAGGATATTCGACCAGTCTGGTATCTCAACTATGTATTAGGTGCTACCCTACTCATGTATTAGTCGACCAAACATGGTTCAAACTCAAAATAAATATCTATTGGTCTCTCCACTAGTCAACTACCCTGGTAATTAGTCGAATTATAAGACGTATATGTCGACTAACGCACAACACCAGTCGACTATATAGTCGACTGGCAGATACAGAAGCAGAAACAGAGATGAAGCATTATACAGTAGTAGACTAAATAGTATTAAGTTGACTAATGACAAGGATTAGTCGACTAATCATCAAGATAAGTTGACTAATCGAGGCGTTTCCTGAAGCCGAATCAGCTTCCTTTTCAAGCTCTAATTTCTTTTTCTGGTGGAGTACGAATAGGATTCAGTTTCTATTCATTGAAGACTTATTTCTAAAAATTAAAAGGTTTAGAATTCTTCTAAATTAAGGAAATCAACTCCTAATAAAATTGATTAAGATTCTTTAAGCTTCAAACGACCAAGATCATCTCATACTCCAAATAAGAGTTATTTTGTAAAATCTTATAAAAAAAGATAATAACCCAGCATTGTAACTTAATCTCAAGTAAAATGAGTTCAGAAGAAACCAAGAAAGAGAGAAGTAAGGTGAAGGTGCATAGAGATAAGGTAATACTCTTGTAATCTAGGTCTAGATTAAAGAGAAAGGTGAATACTCTTGTTGCATCAAGAGAAAGGTTAGATCCTTTTGTATCGAGTTTATTAATAAAGCTCTCTCAAGTTCTCTCCCAGTGGACATGGGCTAAGTTTAGACCGACTACATTAAATCCTCGTGTTATTTATTGTTGCTCTACGTATTACTAGTTTCCTTTACAACAGTTTTCCTTTGTAAGTCTGATCATATTGTTAAGTTCCGCCAACGTTGATCCTAGGAGTAACAATTGGTGTCATAGTGCTAATTTGTTACAGAGCACATCAATTTCGTAACAATTAATATCAGAGCTAAAGGTTGACAAAGGCCGATATGTCAAAGATATAAAGTTCTATGAAAAAGTTCGACTTCAAAAAGTTCAATGGCAAAGAAAATTTTAATTTATAATAAAAGAGGGTGAAGGCGTTGCTGGTGCAACAGAGTCTTCACAAGACCTTGCAGGGGAAGTCATCAAAACCTGCAGGTACGTTCGATAAGGATAGGGAGAAGATGGACCTAAAGGCGACAAGCACGATCCAACTATGTCTCATAGACGAGGTGATGTACAACATGATGAATGAAGAAATGACTATGCGATTGTGGTCAAGGTTAGAACATTGTATATGACGAAAAGCCTCTCCAACAAGCTGTATCTCAAGAAATAACTATATGGGCTGCGCATGAACGAAGGGACAGTGGTGTTGGAGTATTTAAGCTTTTTCAATAAAGTCATCAACGAACTTCTAGTTGTTGATGTCAAGATCAATGAGGAAGATAAGGCGTTGATACTTCTCAGTTCACTTTCACAATTATATGATCACTTCATCACCATTATGCTCTACGGTAAGAAAACTCTCTTCTTAGAGGAGGTTACCTTAACTCTCTTATCTAACGAGAATAGAAAAGGCCAAATCAAAAGGAGAGACATGATCGGGTTTTTGTGGTCACGGGAAGGAAAAGAAGAGGAGAAGGAAAGAAATGTCAGGGCTCGTCAAAGACGTGTCACTTTTGTCACAGGGAAGATCATTGAAAAAATGGCTGCAAGTATCGACAAGAGTGTTGAAGAAGAAGGGGCAAGCTTCGGAGGCAGACGTATCAAGTAGTGTGAGAACACCAAAGTATTAACGGCTTCTTATGTTGAAGACTACACTTCTTAAGGTAAAAGATGAATATTTGATTTGGGTAGTACGGTTCATGTATATTCTCAAAAAGAGCTGTTAATTCCTTGGCTACAAAAGAGAAAGTGATTGTCAAGATGGTGGATGACTCAGCTTGCGAGATCATCAGCACAAGGACATTCAAGGCTACAGAAAGAGATGAGACAGTGCATGCTTTGAAGGCGGTCCGTATGTCTCGGAGGCACAGTACAATCTAATATCTATTGGGGTGCTCAACAAAGAAGGCTACCAGATCCATGTGCAATAAAACATTGTCACAATTAGCCAAGGAAATAAGATAATCCTGGAAGGAGAGAAGTATGAAGGGTTATACAAGCTGAAGGAAGAAAACTCGGTTCGAGGTGAAGTTTCAGGGATAAGCTTGGAAGGAAGCTCATCGCAAGGTGGAGCTTTAAGGAAGACTGCAACGGGATGTGAACTAGGTCAAATGGTTGCGGGAAGAAGAAAGAGTTCATTCGGTTAAGGCCCGAGATGGCCCAAACCATGGTGGTGGCCTCGGTGAGAGGGGCAAGAGTTTAAGGTTTCACAATATAGTTACAATCAAGAAAAAATCAAGGTAATAATCCAAATCTCAAGGTGTTTTACTAAAGGCTTGAAAAATAAGTCAAGATGGAGATTCCTATGATTTTGCCTTATTGTCAAGAGAAAATGACGTCCTAAGAAGATCCAATCGAGTTAGAGGAGATGATAACTTGAAGCAAGAAGTAAACCCAGATGGTGCTGATTAGTCGACTTATAAAGTGTATATGTCAACTAACGCAAAAGATCAGTCAAATATATAGTCGATTGGGCAGATATAGAAGCATAAACAGAGAGGAAGCATTATACAGCAGTCGACTATATAGTTTATAAGTCGACTAATGATAGGTATTAGTCAACTAATCATCAGAATAAGTTGAATAATCAAGGCGTTTCCTGAAGCAGAAACAATTTCCTTTTTAGGCTCTGATTTTCTTTTCTGATGGAGTACGAATAGAATTCAGTTTCTATTCATGAATATTTATTTCCAAAGATTAAAGAGTCTAGAATTCTTCTAGATAAAGGAGATCAACTCTTAATAGAATGGATCAAAATTCTTCAAGCATCCAACGATAATGATTATCTCTTAGTTCAAAAAGGAGTTATTTTATAAAATCTTATAAATAAATAGTGTAACCCAGCATTGTAAATTAATCTCAAGCAAAATTAGATCAGAAGAAGCCAAGAAAGAGAGGAGTAAGGTGAAGGTGCATAGAGATAATAAGGTAATACTCTTGTAATCTAGGATTAGATTAAGAAGGAAAGTGAATGCTATTGTTGCATCAAGAGGATGGTTTTGTCTCTTTTTATCAAGTTTATTAATAAAGCTCTCCCATATTCTCTCCCAATGGACATAGACCAAGTTTGGGCCGAGCCACGTTAAATTCTAGTGTTATTTCTTGTTGCTCTTTTGTCTAGGTATTGCTATTTTGCTTTACAACAGTTTTTCTTTGTAAGTACTGATCATGTTGCCAAGTTTCACAAACGTCACTCTCGGGAGTAATAATTGGTGTCATAGCGCCGATTTGTTATAACAACTGGTATTAGCGCATATCAAATTTGCAACAATATGATGGTGGTGGTGGTATAAGGTTCAAGGAGAAGGAGGAGGAGATGATGGTGGAAGAGGAGACAGTGGTGTTGGGTTTTAGTAGGAGGAGATGTCTTAATGGTGATTTTGAGGATGAAAGACGAGGATGAGAAGATGATGGAGGAGGATGAGAGGTCATGGTAGGTTTGAAGAAGAGAAAGTGGCAGTGGATTTTAAAAAATAAATTGAATTGAATTGGTTTTATATTAAATTAAATTAATAATTTTAACCATAATTTTGATAATTAAGGGATATAATTAATATCATGGGAGCTAAAAAACTGGGAGATTAGGTTTAGGAGTTGACTGCTCCTTTTGACCGAAAAGGTAAAGAAAGTTGCGGTCAAGAGGGTAAAAGTATCATAGTTTAGAAAGTATAAAGCTTCATACCCCATCCTGATAGTATAAGAAGTTTTTTGCAATTAATTCAAAGCATTAAAATAATGCTTTGAATTTTTCTCTAATAACTTGGTGACTTATAGGTTTTTGTCGCCTCCAGTTGAGTGGTCAAATGGTTAGAACACTCCTTTCTTACAGAGGGTGGGCAGTGTTCGAATCTTTGACGGAGCAAAGTAGTAAGCCTTATCCCATCTATTTGAGGTCAGCATTATATATTTGGTGTTGTTATAATGTTTTCCCTAAATAGATGGAAAAGGTTTACTATATTTCCTTTTTTTACCAAGATATATTAGGTGTGCCATGAAAAATAATTATTACAAAAAAATCAAATCTTGAGAACATTCTTTGAACCTAACCTTTGAAAAAAATGGCAATTACTTATTATAGTAAATTCTAATAATAAAGAAAGATTAAACTACATAATTATCAAGATTCATCTCCTGTTTATTTCTTATTTTGAAAATAAACCTGGTATATTGAGGAATCTTGAAATGTAGGACCAGAGAGGAGACTCGTATGATACTCCAGTATATACATGAGAATTAGTAGTGTTATGTACTTAGGAAAAAAAAGATAATATTGTACATATATCACATGTAATTGTAGTTTTCTTAAGTTATATGTTAAGCTCTAATATCCTCTTTGTTGAATTTGAGACCATTTTCATTCCATGTTTAAAGTATCCTCCAAGTGGAACCGTGTAGGAATAGGTGTGACAATGGATAAGAGCAAACAAGATTATCCTAATTTTAGGCTAAGCCTAAGAGTTTCTCACCTATTAATCTAACGGATAAGATAAATTCCCGGTCGGCTTCTCAGTTCTAAAGGGAAGCCTATACAGTCAAATAAATTTTCATGTCAGGAATTTCGTTGGAGGTACGGAACAGAAGAAGTATGAGGTTTTAGAGGAACAAATGGTGCTCAGAAGTCACCCTTGCTTCCCACTTCTCCTCTTCCGAGCAGCACGTGACCAAGAAGGATCGGTGTCTTCTCACTTTGGCTAGGATCTATGGGACCATGACATCCCTGCAAAACCCTAACACACGTGATATATATACAATATAACACATGTGATATATGTACAATATAACTCAATGAAGAGGATATTAGATCTTAGCATATAACTTAAGAAAACTATAATTACATGTGATATATGTACAATATTATTTTTTTCTAAGTACATAACACTACTAATTCTCATGTATAAACTGGAATATCATATGAGTCTCTTCTCTGGTCCTACATTTTGAGGCTCCTCAAATTACCAGGTTTAGTTTCAAAATAAGAAATAAACAGGAGATGAATCTTGATAATTATGTAGTTTAATCTTTCTTTATTATTAGAATTTACTGTAATAAGAAATTGCCATTTTTTTCAAAGGTTAGGTTCAAAGAATGTTCTCAAGATTTGATTATTTTTTAATTATTATTTTTCAGGGTACACCTAATATATCTTGGTAAAAAAAGAAAATATAGTAAACCTTTTTCA
Source organism: Agave tequilana (assembly GCA_038442645.1). NCBI lineage: Eukaryota > Viridiplantae > Streptophyta > Magnoliopsida > Asparagales > Asparagaceae > Agave > Agave tequilana. The sequence continues at coordinate 343,439 of JAVJIF010030105.1, forward strand.
TCTATTTGGGGGAAACATTATGACAACGCCAAATACATAATGCTGACCTTAAATAGAGGGGATAATGCTTACTACTTTGCTCCGGCAAAGATTCGAACACTGCCACCTCTGTGAGAAAGGAGTGTTCTAACCATTTGACCACTCAATTGGAGACGACAAGAGCCTATAAGTCATTAAGTTATTAGAGAAAATTTTAAATCATTATTTTGATGTTTTGAGTTAATTGCAAAAAAAACTCCTAATACAATCAGGATGGGGTGTGACACTTTACACTCTCTAAACTATGACACTTTACCCTCTTTACCGCAACTTCCTTTACCTTTTCGGTCAAAAGGAGTTGTGGCCCGCTAAAACTCATCTCTCAGTCTTTTTAACTCCTATAATATTAATTGTATCCCTTAATTATCAAAATTATGGTTAAAATTATTAATTCAATTTAATATAAAACCAATTCAATTCAATTTATTTTTAAAATCCACTACCACTTTCTCCTCTTCAAACCAACAATCATTGTCTCTTCTTCCTCCATCACCTTCTCATCCTCCTCTTTCCTCCACAAAATCATCATTAAGACCATCTCCTCCTCACCTTACTAAAACCCAACACCACTGTCTCCTCCTCTTCCACCATCATATTGTTTTTTCTTCTCCTTGAACCTTATACCATACCACCGTATACCTTTGTTCACGACTACCACCATCTAACACTAAAATCCTTTCTCAATGCAAATGTAAGCCCTAGCTCTAGTCTAGTCTAAACTTCTCTCTCCTCTTTTTCAACTAAAACCATTATCATCCCAGCCCAATCCACCTTCTCCCTTCCATCATGATCATCTCAATTAGCTAGGGGTTTTTTTTTAAAAGAACATAATTAGGAATTTAGGAGTAAATTAGGATTAGTAATTTTTAATTAAACATAGTCACTGAATTAGTTAAGGGAATTAAATATATTTCATGATACTCATGTGACTCATTTGGACAAAACAAATATTATGAAAGTTACTCTCAAGGAGGGTAAAGTGACTATTTTCATAGTTCATGGGGTAAATTGGCAAGCCCTTGATAGTACAGGGGGTTCTCCTATAATTTATCTTAATGTTTTTTAGTGAAAAAATATGTAAAAGTATTATCTATAGAAAAAGAGACAAACACTAAACTAGAAGACTATTAAGTAAATGAAAATTCTAATAAGATACTCTTTATATGTCCAACTATATAATTTTCCTCCATTTCCGTACGCAATATTATATATCTCATATAATAGTTCTTTTTAAGAGATTATGAAATTGCAATTGCAGCCCACTTGAGCCTCAAAGGATTGTGATTTTCTTCACTTGGAAGTGTATTTTGCAACTTGCAAGTGGGCTGCAAAGGGTTTTCCCCATCTCCCTCCCCCTCTCTCTCTCTCATAGACGGAGCAAGAGATTAGGGGCGATGGAGGAGGGAGGGGGCATGTGTCGGTGATCGAGCGGACAAGGTCAGGGAACGGGCGAATGGAATCGTCGATGAGGTGGGTGAGGTGGAGGCGAGTATCAGAGGTAAGGTTGAAGCTAAGAAAAGTATGGATGAGGATGTAGTGAAATTTGAGGGGGAAGAAGAAGTGGTGGACGACAAAGATGGAGCGGAGGAAGGGCTTGGTTTTGATGGATGTAATGGCCTGAAAATATTTATATGATTATATTCGTGTATAAATGTGTGGGTATACGTATAGATGTATATGTATATGATTCGATATGATATTTAATATATTGGATGATATGTGTGTATGAGTACATATATATACGTGATTGATGAGAGTTGGTTGTAGTAATGTGTGTATATGAGTATGTAAATGCTGCTTAGTGAATGTGTGTATTGATGCACTGAATAGTCGACTAATTACCAGGGTAGTTGACTAGTGGAGAGACCAATAGATATGTATTTTAAGTTTGAACCCCGTCTGGTCGACTAATACATGAGTAGGGTAGCACCCAATAGATAGTTGAGATACCAGACTTGTCGAATATCCTCTCCATCCTGGAGGAGTGCCGGAGTACTCGAAGTAATCTCAGAAGGGCCCTCGGAGAACTCGAGTGATCTCAAAAGAGTCCTTGAAGTGAACCTGGAGAAGTGTTCGGAATGACCTTGGAGCGCAATCCTCGGAGTGGAGCGCAGTCCCGGAGTGGAGCGCGGCCTCAGAGTGAAGCGCAGTCCTCAAAGTGAAGCGCATCCTTTGAGTGGAGTGCAGTCCCGGAGTGGAGCACGCTCCTCGGAGTGGAGCACGCTCCTCGGAGTGGAGCACGCTCCTCAGAGTCGCAGCCCCAGAGAACCCTAAAGTATAGTCTTCAGAGTCATAAATACCCCAAATACATGGACGCCTCCGGAGTCTGGGGCGGGTTCTGGCTGCCCTTTGTTTGTCAGTTAAATTCTGAATTCATTTAATTCATAATTTAATTGTTTTATTAATATATTTTCATTATTTACTTAATTGTGAATATTTGGTGAAATCCTAATTTTTTTAGGATTTTGTTAATTTTTAGATTAGTGAATGATTAGTGTAAATCCTAATCAATTTTAGAATTAATATAATAATTAATTATGTAATTAATTATTTTATTATTTTATTAATATTATGTGGACCCCTCATTGATGAGATGTGTTAGTATGATGGTTTAATTAATAATTGATTTGGTTTAACACAAATTAAACCTAATTAGTAGAATACATGCATGTAGAAGTCAAATTTGATTTTGCTTCCTTATAAAAGTTATTCTCCTCCTTATTTACCATTTCCACCCCCTCCCTTCTCCCTCCTAGCCCCTTGCTTGGTTGGCCACCATTTGAAAGAGAGAGAGAGAAAGAAAGAAAAGAAAGAAAGAACGAAGGAAAGAAAGAAAATGGAAGGAAAGCTTGGATCTCTTCTTTTGGATTGGGAAGTTTGCATGCAATCAGTGGCGGAGCCAAGGGGACCAGGGGGCGCGCCCGCTGAAAAAAACCTTTGGCTTTTGATTTGTGCCCCATGACCCGTCGTCGAGGTCGGATCCGGCCGGGCACAGTCCGGTGGAGACGATCTCCCTTTTATAATAGACTCCAAGTGCCTCGAATCAGTGAGTGCCTACGACGACGCGGTCAATTCAATGGCTGTCAGATTCAATAGGCTCGTTTTCACCGGGTCTGTGGATGGTACGATTAAAGTGGGAGATGGGAGGTTAACGGGACGAATGGGGCTATACGAAGCTTATGCTAGTTAAGGTTCTGTTGCGGTAGTAGAGTGCAGTGACGAAATTGGCGGCTTTGCACGCGTTCGATATAGGATACTGCGGATCCAACCTGTTATTTTGTGGCCCCCATCTTTGAAATTCTTCCTCCGCCACTGCATGCAATGGATCTCCTCTTCATGTATTCTTCATAAAGACTTCCCTCCCATGACCTAGCAAGTCAAGTCTTATTCAAACTTGCTTTCCCTATGGATTTGAAAGCTTTAGGTGTATTAAAAACGTAAATTTCATTTTTACCCATGAACTAGAAATAAGATTTTAGTATGATATGATATTAGATCTTGATAAATAAATTAAATCTACATCCTAATGCTATTAGCATGTACATATATGAATTTGAGTTAGTTTGGATTATTAAAAATGTGAATTTTATTAGATCTAGAAAGTGAATTATTAAAAATGAGATTTTAATTAGTTAGCGTGCTTAGAATTAAGTAAGAATTATATATGTTAATCTCTTGATTGCTAGTATGCTTATATTTAAATTTAAGCTTTGTTGGATTAAATAAAAATATGAGTCTCATTTTACCCATGAGTTAAAAATAAGATTTTGATTATGTTAACATGATCGGATTAGTTTGAAATTAATATATGTTCATTACTTGATTAGTAGCTTGAATATACTCAAATATGGTGTTTGCTTGATCCATAAAAATGAGATTTTTATGAGAACTAGAATATGTAAAGATTTAAAATGTGATTTTATTATGATTGACATACTTAACTTTGTGAAGTAGAATATATGTTCATACTTTGGTTTACATGTTTGATTTGTGTTATGTGGGGATTGAATTCATGTGTGGAAGTATGTTTATTTTAAAGAGAACAAATGGATGATGTTTGACATATTGATACACGTATGGGCATGTATGTGGATGGTGTAGTTGATGGAGTATTGGTGGTATGGCAGATGATGTTATTTGCAGAGTATTGGTGGTATGCGTGTGTTATATCCATTCGTTGACGAAGGCCGATTGTCTATGATGTATTGTGTTATATCCATTTGTTATATTCATTCGTTGACGCGTACCGGCCGACCTCATAATCGGTCAAATTTTGATAAATTTAAAAAAATTTCAAAAAATGTATTTAGGTAGAAAATAAACTTTTAAGAAGTAACTTGAAAGCCGTTTTTAAAAATTCAATCCCATTTAAAAATTAAAAATCTGGGAATCAATCAGCGATGCCGACCAACACCGATTTTGGAGATTTTGCAGAAAAATTCTATAAAATCATGAAAAATATAAAATATTAGAAGATAGTGTCTGAAACTGAAATTGATCAAATTGAACTATCAGAAAGGTTAAATCGGGTGGTATACCGATATCGGGTTCCGGTCCAGGTCAGGGCTAACTCTAGGTCTGAAACTACAGATCTGATACACAATAACATAAGCAATCACAACTTAAATACAAATACTGGAAAAAATTGAAACAAAATGATCAAAGAATTTGAATACGCATCCGGGTACGTATCCCGGGAATGGGGTGCTACAATCTACCGACCTAGCAAAAATTTCGTCCTCGAAATTTTCATAAGAAGGGAGATGAACATAGAAGAAAATAGGGTTAATGGGAATATCATGATAGAATGGATATGATAATGAAAAATTTACCAACTCAAGACATGATAAAATGGGGATAGTGGTCACGGGCGTCACCTCCAGGGGTCCCCGTTCCAAATTAGGGCACCACTCTCTGTTCCACTTCATCTGATACTTCAGTTTTCTTGGCGGTCAAATGATATGCTTTCCGCTTTCTTCTATCTGCTCTACCTCTTGGTCTTCTTTGTACTTGATTGAAGACATACTTTCACGCCCCGCTTCCCAAAATACGCAAAAACGGAGTCGCGACGAGAGTCATTTTTAATCATTTAAACCCCACAAAAATAAGTAAATAAAATATGAATAATATTATAAACTCAATGTATCATCCTTTAATTTGTTTTAAGATCTGGACCATCCATATTTAATTTAAAATACTGAATAACATCAAGTAAGATATCTTTTGTAAAATTCAATAAATGTAAATTTGATATCTTATATAAATTCATATGTATTTAATGTAGATTTCTTCAATGGTATTCGGACTCGTGATAAGTCCAGGTGAGTGTTCTTTGTTTACTCATTTAATACTTCAGTTTTATTTAACGTAATTGTTTTATCCTGTCTATTTCAATGTGACATAATTATTTTACATTTAAATAATTGTTCAAACTCAATTATGTTTCATGCCTGTTAGTTACTGGTTTATGTCTACATGTATTAAATACAAAATAAATTGCCTTGTGAACGATTCTGTATCTCTTTAAATAATTGCATAATATTCTTGATCCTGGACATCATGATACCCCTTGAAAACTTGACTGACTATACATGACATCTACCTGATAACCCTATTGATCATGTTACTGAAAGTCACTGGGAAAGTATCATTAAACTATAATGCTCGGTACAGCTCTATTCATTGTATACACGATTACTGTTACTATTCACTGTTCCTATTACTGTTCATCGTGTATACAATTACTGTTACTGTACTGTTCTGTTTATAGTCACCGCGTCGTCTCAGTATTATAGGTAACATGGATATTGACTGACTTAACTGAATTAAATAATAATAAAGTAATTGAACAACTTACACCGGGATTGGGGAAATTGATGGAGGAGACAGCGTCTGTATTTTGGGTGGACTAGGATACAGGTTGCGCAACCGAGATACGGTTCCACTGCAGGGTTCCGGGGGATGACTGACATCCCATCTGTTTACTGTTCCACAGTGCTACTGTGAGTTTACTGTTCCACAGTGATACTGTGAGTACTGTTACTGTTACTGACTACCTGGCGGTAGGACCTGGTTCAGCGCCAGGCATCTGGGCCGTGGTCCCGGGTATGTACGGGACCCACCTAAAGCATGGACAAAGTCTCTTCTATTAATTTTAATAACTTAGGACCCTGATTGATACGTGTAGTAGGTGTAGTATGGGATGCGTCTATTACAGGTGGCAATTAGTGTTCGCTGACATAATAAATAACAAACTGAAATCTCACATTGACATTGTAGACTGAACTTGATATACTGACTGATGGTAAACATCTAATAATACCAACGAACTGACTGTACACCTGACACTCGATTGGACATCTGATTTTGTATTGATTGGCTTTACTATTTTCTATCCATGTTTCATATGTTACTTCTGTTTTATTCCAGTATATGTGTTTCCTAGTTTGCTCACATTATATTCGCATGTCTTTTCCTTTTTCTCTTATACATTCACTAGGAGTTCTGACTCCCTGGATCTGCATATCCAGATCCAGGGCTATTTATTGTTGATCAGGTATTTGGAGAGGATCATATTTACCTTGAGGAGCTGAAGTCTCTCCCTTTTGATTATCGGTATTCCTACTCTTCTATTCATATATCGCATCCTGTCACATTCCTTATTTTTTACTCATATGCTATCATTGTGTTAGACTTTATATGTATTATTGCAGTAATTTGATTTATGGTAGAGATGTATAACTTGTTCAGGTTACTTTAGGCTTAGCGTATATATGTGGGGTATTTTCCTCGCGTATATACGTCGCCGACTCTCGTCGCGACTCCGTTTTTGCGTATTTTGGGAAGCGGGGCGTGACACATACTGCAAAGAAGGGAATGGAGTTCTCCTTTCGATTGGTCCTGGGCCCCTTCTTACCGGTGGTACTGAAAGTGTTGGTTGAATCAGGGTGGTAACCCCCATCTATCTGAATGAACAATCCCTTATCAAATGACCATCAGACCCACATGCTAAGCATACTTTGTTTGCCATTCGGCAATCACGCTTATAGTGTTCGAACTTCAAACAATACCCACATCTCATTTGCTGAGGGAGAGGTTGGAGTAATTACTCTGCTAGCGGGGTATCCAGGGGTCTGACTGAGTCTACACCTCCTTTCAACTAAAAGGGTCTCTTCACTGACTTTCTCTGCATCTCATCCTGACGCTTCTTTTCCAATCCCCATTCAACCTCACGAGCGATGATAAGGATCTGAGAATATGTCTTGAGTTGCTGGGGTATAAGAATATCTGGATCTGCATCCTCAGGCCTTGCTGGAATCTCCTTTCTCAGGTCTCCTCATTGGTCACCATGTATGGTGCGAACCGGCTCAGTCTCAGGAACTCTATAGCATACTCGTCTACAGTTTGGTCTCTCTGCTGTAATCTGATAAATTGCTCTTTCATTTCCTTTTGTGCCGTCTCAGAAAAGAATCTCTCGTAGAAACTCTTCGAGAACTGGTCCCAAGTGATGGCTTCTCCAGCCATGCTTCTTCTGCCAACTACCAAGTTCTGGCCACATCCTTCAGTTGTATCTTAGCCACTTTCACTTGGTTCTCATCAGGAATCCGGGCTGCTTTCAGAAGATCTGTAGTATCAATCAGCCACTGCTCTGCGTCCATCGGCTTCTCAGTACCCGAAAACATAGTCGGCTGCAGTCTGCTGAAATCGGATACATTGCCAGGCCTCTACTCTCTAGGTGCTGTCAATAATGCTTGTCGCAAAAGCTCTGTCTGCTGATGCTGACTCTTCATCATGCCATGAAGTACCCTCATCATGTTGTCTCTCTTTCCATTGGAACTGTCACGAGAAGTACCAGAACCATTACGGGTTCTTCGTCTTTTCATATCTAAGTTAGTTGAAGGGATGATGGGAAGAAACTGAAAGGAAAGATAGAAGGATCTCAGGATCTAAGGAAAAGATTGCGAGGAAGGAATAGATAACACCGCACTTGCGATTGGAATGTATATTCAAGACTCGTGCTCTCCAATTATGAATTAATATATCATTAATCTGCCAACTGGTTATACTGAAGATGTAAGAGCCTAGGCTCTGATACCAACCTGTGATTTCCCGGCCCGGTGGGTACAAAAACGTCACTGCGACGTATATATGCAGGTCGGAAATACCCTAACATATATACGCTAAGCATCAGTACAGGCAAGAATCAGAGAGCGAAAGCGCAGTTGTAATATACATTCCAACAAAAATAACACAAGTACATGGTTATCACAGAGAGTGATACAATATTACAAGAATATTACATCACCAGAAATACAAAAGTACATCATATGAAGAGATAACAAAAGCTGAGAGGTGCTCACGAGCAACAAGAAAAGTCTCGAGAACCAAACTGGAGAGAAACTGGGAGGAAGAGCTGCGGCATAATCCAAGTTTCTGCTGCGCTCTAACCGTCACGGAAGAATCTGCTGCGTACTCTGATCAGCTACAACAAGGCCACCAAGGTCCGGTCTCTAGGATCTGGATATGAGAATCTAGGGTCTTCAGACGCAACCTTGCGAGTACATATAATAAAGTCAAATGGTGTGCATAACAGGTACATGTGTACATTATCAAGTGATGTGGTCCAAGTATACAAGTACAAGTATTAACAAATAACATAAGGAAAATTAAAGGAACGACTGTAAATCATATGTATCGATGAATCTGAAACTGAAAACATACATAGAAGGCAGTATGAAGAGCATAGGTACATGCAGTAAATAAGTTAAATATGTGATAAATACAAGTATGAACAAAACTAGTTGTACAAGCTCAGATTTATAGATTCACGGAACTGATACGTCAAGGGGATAATCCAAATAAGGAAACCCTCATCTATATACCACATATCTCATGTCGTCATCGTCTGAGTTTATACAACTTGAGTTGCCCTAAGAGTAACAGAACTATAGTGTGTCAGTAGTAATCATCATATGTCATAAAGTAAGGTGTCAACTCGGGGCATAATACTATAACTGGAATATAAATGTGTTGCATTTTAATTTATCCAATAATAATAATCAGTACCATTTGATATTTCAATCGCTTCCCTACTAACGCCTCACATCACCGATAGTCCATATTAGAGTTCGCACTCTGTAGAACTTACTCGGGTCTGATATATGAGTATCAGGACTCAAATAAAGGAGAGACCAAATATCACACGTTCCTAACCTTATTACTGTTTGGTTGTTTTATGTTATTCATCTGATTCATATGCTTTTGTATGTGCTACCGGCACACATATATCCACTTATGAATAAGAGGAGTTATTATTTAGAAACTGATAAATCTTATGACTCATATTTATAGTGGGTCCCGTCTCCGCCCGGGACTAGCTCAAGAGTACAGGCTACTGCTTCCGGGGACTTATCATCACGCGTCCCACATGACACTTCAGATTCAGGCTACTGCTTCCGGGAACTTATCATTACGCGTCCCACACGACACTTCAGAAATATCACCATTATAAATATGACATCATACCGGTTTTCATCAGTTTCCCCCCACCCCAGTGTAAGTTGAGTATTTTTATTATATATATGAATTGTCCAAAGATAATATCCATAAGTGCATACAGTATAACCATGATTATCCAACTACGAGAATTAACAGGAATATAATATCAGGAGTCACCCTTTTTCACGGGTTCAGGAATACAGGAGTTCAGGAGTATCAAATATCTGGTAATAGTATAATAATCATGCCAAGTTCCCGTAAAAGTAATAGTCATGAATATGCAATATAATACAGGTGTCACGATATCAGGTCAAGTGTACCAGTACCGGGTGATAGCATGTCAAGTGTCAAGTGTTATTATATCAGGTGTCAAGTAGCAGGCGATAAGTATAGCATGGCAAGTATCGTGTCAGATATCAAATAATAAGTATATCATGGCAAGTACCGGTATCAGATATCAAGTAATAAGTATAGCATGGCAAGTACCGGTATCAGATATCAAGTAATAAGCATAGCACGGTAAGTACCGGTATCAGATATCAAATAATAAGTATAGCATGGCAAGTACAGGTATCAGATATCAAATAATAAGTATAGCATGGCAAGTATCGGTGTATACATATCAGGGTCAGGTAACTATTATATCGATGAGAGTCGCAACATCAAATACTAGGTATCAACCAGTCACGTAACATGGTACAGGAGAACGGCATAAACATTTCAAACTCTTCACAACATTATTTCTAACAACAATAAATTTATCTATTTATTAGCCATGCTAAGCCGAGTGAAGTGAGAGCAGATTTAGGCATACCCGGTACAATACCGGTTCGACAAGGTATAATAACGGCCGGCAGCTATTTATAAAACATGATAATTTTTAGAAATTATTTATATAACATAAACCAACTTGCATAAAGAGACATCGTATATTAAAAGCAAGATAATAATTATTAAATATGAAATGATTGTAATAAAGCAAGAAAAGTCAAAGAAATATACTGGCCTAACACCGGAATGCAAATACCGAGAAAAGTTCGAGAAATCTGCGAACCCGTGCGAGCAAGCCACTAGCCCAAAATATATATTAAAAATATATAAATATAAATATTTATATAATTATTAGAGAGGGAATGAGAGAGGAGAGAGAGAGTTGTAGGAAGGGGGGAGAGAGAGAGAGATAGAGAGAGCGAGAGAGAGAAAACAGGGTGTTTTTAGAAAATAATTTAGGAATTAAAAGGGGAGGGGTATTGATTGTAAATAAAGGAGAGTAATTTGGGGATGGATGAAGGGTATTTTAGGGAATGAGGAAAGTGAGTTTTATTTAGGGAAAAGAAAGAGAAAAGAAAGAGAGAAGAAAGAACAAAGAAGGAACGAAGAAAAAGAAGAAAGAAAGAAGGAAATAAAAATGGAGGGGAGGGGTGGTCGGCCACCGCCGGCTGGCGCGCGCGGGCTAGGGGAGGGGAGGGGAGGGAGGTGGTGGTGGAGTTATTTGGTTGGTGTTATTTTTGGTGGAGGTGGTGGTGGTAGTTGGTGGTGGTGGTGGTTATGGTGGTGGTGGTGGTTGTTGTTGGAGGTGGTGGGGAGTTAGAGGAGGAGGTGATGATGGGGTGGTTGGAGTGATGAATTTGATGGAGGTGGTGATAAATTTTGGAGGAGGAAGGGAGGTGATGGTCGTAGGTTTTGATGAAATTGGAAGTGGAGAGTGATTGGTGGAGGTTGAAGGAGATGGTGGAGTGGAGAGGGGGGTGTGGGGGAGGTGGTTGGCCGGCCTAGGGGTAGGGCAGCGGCGGCGGTGTTGATGGAGGCGGCGTTGAAGTTGGAGATGGGTTTGATTTGTTTTGTTGAAGGAGATGAAATTGTTTTTGGATTTTGAAATGAAAAGGAAAAGGAAAAGGAAAATGGAGGGTTTAATAGAGAAGGAAAAGGAAAGTGATGATGGAATGGGATGGGGAGGAGATGGTCTGCTCAGCCCATCATGCCCTGCCTCTCCTTGCTGCGGCTGCGGCGCGTTTGCCAGGGCATAGAGGTGGACTGTAGGTGAAGAAAAGAAAGGAAAAAAAAGAAAGAAAATAAGGAAAAGGAAGAAAAACAAGGAAAAAAGAAAAGAAAATAATAAAAATTTTATTTTTTTTCATAATTAATTTATTATAATATCTGGATTTATAAGGTAGGGGCGAAGAGAAGGAAAAAGCAAGAAAAGAGAATGTCGGTAAAAATATTATTATTTAAATAGGGTGAAAATTTGACTGTTTCAGAAACATTACAAAAAATTCTCAAAAATAGTAATTATTATTTTAAGATGCTTGATAAAATCGAATTTAATAAATTCAATGTAATTTTCAAATTAAAAATTCTGAAATCTTCCGGCGATGCCGGCCGACCCCAAAATCGGTCAAATTTTGATAAATTTAGAAAATTTTAAAATATATATTTAGGTAGAAAATGAAATTCTAAGAAGTAACGTGAAAGCCATTTTTGAAAATTCAATCCCATTTGAAAACTAAAAATCTGGGAATCAGTCAGCAGTGCCAACCAATACCGATTTTTTTGGAGATTTTGCAAAAAAGTTCTGAAAAATTCTAGAAAATCATGAAAAATATAAAATATTAGAAACTGTGTCTGAAACTAAATCGGTCAAATCGGACTACCGAAAATGTCAAATCGGGCGGTATACCGATATCGGGTTCCCGGTCCAGGTCAGGGATGACTTTAGGTCTGAAACTAAAGATCCGATACACAATAACATAAGCAATCACAACTTAAATATAAATACTGAAAGAAATTGAAACAAAATGGTCAAAGAATTCGGGATACGCATTCGGGTACATATCCCGGGAATTGGGTGCTACAGAGAATATGAATGATGAATATATATATATATATATATATATATATATATATATATATATATATATATATATATATATATATATATCAGCCGACAGCTGAGAGTCCCTCTCAACCTGCGGTGACATGACACATTATTAGCCACACTAGAAAGAACGACCCACCTATTGAAACAGTTGAAATTACTAAATGCCCTTACTGTAAAAGATAGTGGATCTGTATAAGTTTTTTTTTTTTATATTTCTGACGTTAGTCAATATTGTCACAATTATCTTTTATAACTGCGACCAAATTGCGAGCAGCTGAATATGAATCATGTCTCTTCAAGTGCAACTTCATCAAATCACGAAACAAATTTGAATGCTTCTTTATTAAAAATTTTTTTACACAGATTTATATATTTTAGGAATGTGCCTAAGCTCGTAGTGGTCAATAAAATAATTTCTCAATAGTTTTAAAAGCGCCCTTTATCGCAGTCTACAATTATTTAATTTGTAGATTTTTATGATATGATCTGTAAGAATTTTACGGATTGTGAACATAGTCGCAGTTTACTTGTTCGCATGTAACGTATAAATTATTATTATTTTTTTACATATTGTATGTGAATAAGGATTGCAACTATGGTCGCAGTGCTTAACGACAGCATGTCGTGGATGATTTTTTGTTAGGTTAAATGTAATAACGGTGACTAAGGACTGCGAATATAGTCTCAGTTTACGTATGATTTATATATTTGTTCGTCACTGTGACTGTTGTCTCAGCCGCCTATAAACTATGAATTTTTTTTACATGTTGCATGCGAATAAGGACTGCGAATATGGTCGAAGTGCTTAATGACAGCATGTTGTGGTTGATTTTTTTTGCTAGGTTAAATGTAATAACAGTAACTAAGGACTGATACTATAGTCGCAGTTTACGTATGATTTTATATATTTATTCTTCACTGTGACTGTTGTCTCAGCCGCCTATAAACTATGAAATTTTTTTACATATTGCATGCGATCAAGGACTACGACTATGGTCGCAGTGCTTAACGACGGCATTCACAGTTTTCTAATTTGTGATATACAGTGAAATATACTGATTTGAGAGGATTGCGATCATGGTCACAATATCATCTATTTATATAGTTTAATTTTGGACTGCGACCATGATCGCTGTTTTTAACTTTATTGAATGCAAAACGATCAAACTATTTATGACAGGACAACGACCGTGGTTGCATTTCATATATAAATATAGTTTTCACGGTAGATAGAATATTAATTACTTTAATTAGTTTAGAGTAATTAATATAATATTTTATAAGATGTGATATACGCGGACTGACTCACGGTCGCAGGGCTAATCTACTTTATAAAACGAGAAAAATTATGTTACATAAGGCATGCGAACAAGGACAACGATTGTGGTCGCAGTGCTGAACGATAGCATGTTTCGTCTGTTATTTCTATGCGAATAAGGAATGTGACTACCGTCGCAGTCGTGATATAAAATTGAAAGTTATATTATATTAAGTCTGCGACCATGGTCGCAGTGATCGAAAGTTTTGTTATACTATGACTGCGACTATGATCGCAGATTTGTAAAACGATCAAATTCTATTACATAAAGCATGCGAAAAAAGACAGCGACTGTGGTCACAGTGCTGAACGATAGCATGTTTCGTCTGTTATTTCTATGCGAATAAGGTAGTGTCGCAGTCGTGATATAAAATTGAAATTTATATATTTTTCGATCATAGTTTTGAATGTATGTGTACTGCGACCTTGATCCAATTTTTAATATACATTGAGAATAAAGCAATTTTTTAGTGCCAAGACCGACCATAGTCGCAGTTCATTAAAAATTGCATGAAATATTATCCAACCAATCTGCAAATATTGTGGCAATTTAGAGAATATCTGATTTATAAAATATCTGCAAAATAATTAATCATTGTATTTTATTATTTTTTACATTGTACATTTGTAATACAAAAAATAATATACGGCTGCCCCCACATTAAATTTCATTTCAATTTCTTTTATTAAACCTATATGAATTGAAAATAACACGAAATTAATAATAAAAAATTATATAAAAAAACAACAGTTTTTTTATGTTTCACGCGTGTTTTTTTACTTTTTACTGTGCTTCTCCCGCCAGACACCAGACTTGATAATTATTGGAGGATACACATGATTGATGTTTTGACATTTAAGATAGAGGGCATCATGCCATGATTGATCCAATTTTGGTATTAATTTGTGTTATGATAACTTGAGAATTAGTCTATGATATTTCAATTGAGGATAAACTTATTTTCTACTCATTTGAGAATTCATATATATAGTATTTGGGGCGTTAGGCCATAATATTTGTTTGAGGATTTCTATTAGAAAACTTTATTTGGATGATAGACCGTGCGAGTTGATTGGGCTACGACTCATGCTAATTGACTTGAGAGTAACCCTACGATTGAGAGGTGGATCCATAGTTTGATCATGCATTGGACTTGAGAGTTAGCCTGGTTAGATGAGTTATAGGTAAATGACTGATTTGTATATATGCAAGACTTGTATAGTTCAGCTGTATGCTAGATCCAAGCAATTCATCTGTGTATTAGACTTGAGTAGTACTATGTACTAGACTAGAGAGAGGAGAGAATGACTGAGACCCCAAGAGCGAAGAGATCAACAAGGATTGGCAGGCGGCGATGGATCTACCGATCTAGGGTTCGCTCGGATTTTTTGAGAGGGGCCGAAAGTTTGAGTGAGAGAGAAAGAGAGGGATGGGGATAAGAGATAGACAAAAGAGAGAAGAGAAGAGTGGCGTTAATTTAGTAATCTAATCTCTAAACTGTTAAAAAGCAAATAGACACTAACGGTATTAAGATTAGAGGAGTGATTTTAATCTTTTATTATGAATAGAGGGTAATTGAGATATTATGAATTGTTGGGGGGGGGGGGGGGGGGGGGGGGGGTTTAATTTTGATAATAAAGTAGATTTAAAGGGTATGTATGATAAAAACCCTTTTTTTTTCCCCAACATTACCTCTTGAGTTAATATAACATATGTCACTTCGCAAGAGTCACAAACGTATAGACTCACAAAATATGAGATGATTATGATAACATCTTGCCTTTCCATTAAGGGCATGTTTGTTCGATGAAAAATGGGCTGAAAAAAAAATTCTCTGAATTTGTGAGCTCATAACTTTTTTCTTGAATGAGTTATTTGTTTGACAGAAAATTAGAGATGAAAATGTTTGAGCTGTAAGTTTCTCTCTTAAAATGAGAGAAAAATGCTCAGTAAATTGACACCATCAAACCAATCCATTTCCCTGAATATTTCTGACATTGTTAGTTTTTTAATTTCTATTTTTCATGTCAAACAGGCCCTCGAAAAGGCAAAAATATTTCATTTACCAACAAATTTAATTTTGAGCAGTGATACTCGACTTTTGGTTTACAGGACACAAATTAGTCAAAGCAAATTCAGGTTTTCATCGACAACCATCCTTCAGAAAATTTCATTTTCAGTATAGTATATGTTGTATAATGTGTGACACAAACACTTCTACCGTGAAGTAGTGTCATATTAAACATGCTGTCAATTTCATGTCCATGTCGGCATAATCGTCTCCCTACAACATAGCTTGTATATAAGCTTCGGTTCGACAAAAATTCCATATCCTCTTGAGTCTCACAGTTCCGATAAAGAGAGAACATTGTCATGTTGCATTCTACTCATATTAGCAGAATGTATTACAAACAACAGCTGAGTCTTGAGTTGCTTCAGCACATATCTAGGATCAAAATTGGCAAAGCCAAAACTGCTTGTGTAACATTAAAACATCTAATTTGTGGAATCCTGAAGTATGCCGTGAAGAAGATGCTCAATTCTGTACTTCATGACAGGCTGCCCGGATCGAGTCTTCTTAAACATCTTCTCCCTCTGGGCCTTCCGCCTGGCTTCGGCTCTGGCCCTTTCACCCTTCTGCGCCTGAATCATGGCTTCCCTTTCCATCTTCACCTTCTCTGCTTCTGCTCGCTTCTTCTCAACATCTTCTCTAATAGCCTGCAAGTTACTTTTCTTCCTCTTGTTCACTTCTGGTCTCCTCTCATTTTTATCATCATTGACCTCCTGTTTAAACGAAATTAGAGGAGCAATGAAATATATATATAAAAGGGGATGTTGGGTTTTTTGCCCCTTCTTCTTCTTCTTGTCACGGAATGACTAGTAACAGAGGTTTGCATTATCAAAATCTCTGCGAAAAGTTTATGGAGCAAAATACATGATGACACTGATATTAAACACTATGGATAGAGTATTACAATATCCCATATTTATTCTATGAAATATGAACCAACAAAAAAGCAATTTTTTCTTTAAAAAGTATGGTTCAGTCCTCTCGTAGAAAGCAAAAAATATAGATGATGTGATTGAAAAGAAATTAAAAGACATGGTAATATACAATCAGCCATTTGTTTATCAGAAAATAATGATGGGTGTTCCCCCCCCCCCCCCCCCCCCCCCTCCCTATGGGAAAAAAGTTTACCACTATATGGCCAGTTGGAAGAAAGTTGAGATGCTCTCTCTTGCTTCACTACCTTTAATTTTGATTACCCATCAAATAACAAGAAACTTTCTTTCTAAAAGTTTCCAGAACCAAAAAGGGCCCTGAAGACCATAAATTGACTTATATTAACTAACTCACATTCTCAAATCTCCATTAATTTAAAAAAAGGTATAGAAAACAAACCTCAAGCCTTGCTAATGCAGGGAGACGGGCTTCAGCCTGCCCTTCTCGTTTGATTGTCTTCTTGAATTTGCTTACATATTTGGCATTTCTATAGAACTCCCTTTGCTTTTCTGCAACCGGTAAGGAATTACATTGCCAGCAGCAAACTTAAATCCACTTCTGTACATTTTACTCAACAGAATAATTTGATTCTTAGGTTTGGAAGGAAAGATTTTCAAGATATTTTGAGTTGAATCTATTGCTGAATATCATCAGTAGTCTCAGGCTATATGATAATAGTAGGACAAAAGAATTCTTACAATTTTCAATATACATGTGATTAGAGACATTCACATGTTTAGTGTGTTCACTGCATACCTTCTACAGGGTATCGTCCCTTGCAATATCAATGTAGCTTCAAAAGCTAATCAAGGCTCAATTCATGCTGGCTGCTGTTTAAGACAGGCAAAATGAAAACTAATATCTTCATTTACACATAATTACAACTATAATAGATGTAAAAATTCAGTGGCTGAAATCAGAGATTTGATTGGGGTACAGATTGTGAAATTCTTGGCTTAAAGACACTTTTCTTTTCTATCTAAAAGCTATTGACAATAACATCTCTCAAGTTTGAAATCCATCTCATGCTGCAAAAAGCACTTTAAACGGTTGTCATTTTTTTTACTATCTTCTGCACCTTTTGTGTAGCGAATAAGATAGCTGTCCATTTAAAGGGTAATCATTTTACTATCTCATGGTGCATAATATGCCACAGTGAAGTGGAGAGGAGAGAGACAAACCCTATCATTCCAAAAGAAACCCAGAAGAGTCCATTTCATCCAGTTATTCTCAATATGATGGTAGCAGGATTTAACACACGACCACAAACCTTTCAAGCCAAAATACAACATGCTAAAATGCATCAATGGGGGGAGAAAAACATGCTGGCATTAACAAGATTTGGAGGACATAGAGTTGAATTCCAGCAATAGCATTTACCTAGTACAGTTTAGTGGACATAGTACTTTGCAGATTTCTCAATGTGATACCCTCTTCCACATTGTGAAGAAATTGAAGAATATCTGAAGAAGTCTCTTAAAAGTTGCCTATGCAGTAAATAAAAATCTATACAGTTTCGATACAAAACTCTACCATTACAAATGATCATCTGATTTCCATTTAACAAAATTCTTAGTAAATTATTGAGCATTCACAGTAAAATTGATGACAGATATGAGGGCAAATCCTCTGTTGTTACTGTGCGTCTATAATTTGAGCATCTTTGTGGCTAGTTTGATAGAAAGGAGACAGTTAAACTGAAAGGTTATAATTGCACTTTAATGAGTACAACTATAATAAGACATTGCTTGGGTCAACGAAAAAAGATTAATATGTACGGATCTAATCAAGAATAGTTTGAAGCACGTATCAGAAGAAAAGTGGGCATGTCCTCAAGAGCTGTTGGAAGCTTAGAGAGAGGAATAGAAAGTTAAAAAAAAAAAAGTAGGTATTGCTCAGGAGAACATTGAGGAGAGTTTCATGATGATTCAGGTAACCTTTTTTTTGGTCTCATAGTGTTTCTTACAAAATTAATAGCTAGTGCTTATACATCACGTGCCCATATACGGATTGATTTCACAATTGAAATCCACAGGCGGGAACAAAGAATTGGTACAAGGTGGTAAGAATTGGAGGCACTAGAATCAAAATGTTTGACATTCACAATTGAAATCCACAGATGGGAAATAAGAATTTGTACAAGATGGTAAGAAATGGAGGAACTAGAATCAAAATGTTTGACGGGCGTATTAGGACAATTACTGCTGTTAAACATGTTTTTGACTTACAAATGAATTTGCTTTCATAGATGTCACTTGACACAAATGGTTTTAGATATCCCGTTCAAGGTGAAGTTTATGAAAGCTGACACGGGTTGAATAGCCCAAAGGAAAGAAACTTGCTCGAGTTGTTTGTAAATATTATTACAGGTGAAGTGGTCTCCACCTCTACTGATGATAAATATAGCAGACATGGTAAAGTTGTGGAATATGTGCCTTGGACATGGAAGTGAGCAAGCTTGATCGAGCTTAACAAGAGAAACCTTCTAAAAGGGTTGATTTCATGTAAGTTGGATTTATGTGAGCGCTGTTTGCATGAAAAACCATCGAACCATCCAAGTACAGTTCTTTATTCAAGAAAAAGGAAAAATATTCTTGACCACGACACTGCAATGTTCAGTACAATTTGCTCACCTAAGTGACAAAGCTCTAGCATGCTACTTTCTCACTTTCGGGGCCGTTTGTTTCGCGTAAAACTCCGTAATTCGTAAATGACTTACAACCCAGTTACAACTACGGCGTTTGTTTGGACCGTAATTCGTAAAAAACTTACACAACCCAATTACCACTCACTTGCAACCCAATTACCACTCACTTACTGCCCAGTTACAGTTAATTTTGTGGTCATGCAAATTTGTATTATTTTTTTATGTTAATATTAATTTTTTTTAATATTTAACATTTTTAATATTTATTTGCAATATTAAAACTTTTTAAATCACCAAATAGTTAATTTTGTGGTCAACTTTTTCACTTACGACTTACACATTACGATAACCAAACACCGTAAAATACAATACATTTTTCCACTTACAACTTTATATTACCAACCAAACACCATAAATCTTACATGCATGTAACTCATTTACAACTGTAAAAGACTTTACCAATTACGACTTACGAATTACGGCCAGTTACGACAACCAAACAGGCCCTTCATTTATGGTATTCAAGTAAGGTGGATTCATGTTTTGCAGCACAAAGCAGAGGCTTTTGTTACTTTCAAGTTGTGAAAAGGAAAGCTATGGTTGTAAACTAAAGCGGCAAAATTTAAGTGCTACTGTGATGGCAAGGAATATAAATTCTTAGTCTCTAAAATTTTACAAAGATGATCAAAAGGCACTTTACAATTCCATGAAAATTTAAACAGAGTGATAGAACAGTGAGTATGAATTGGATACTTCTAAATAAGGCAGTATTTCGAGTGCAATAAGCCACTAACGTGATAAACAACCTCCAAAAGAATTTTCGCTGAGGCTATCAACATCATGCTTTATGGACATTCTTTCTCCATGGCAAGTGAATTAAGAATCCAAGAAAGGTTTCGAATGGTGAACTTCTGTTTTGATTTACATATTTTTGGATGCCCCCTATGTGCATCTGATGAGAATATCACGCCGTTTGAGCGAGTCTACACTAGAAGATGACGTGATGCATCCCTTTGGCTCTAGTTTATTATTATGTAGTTTTGCTTTATTTATTTTGATTTTATTTTTGTTGTTTTATTTTTCTTTTTTTAATACTACATCGGTTATATTCTGAGAACTGAACCTCAATACATCATTAGTAGTCAATGAATAATTAAATCTAAAATTTTTAGTTAAAATTGTTCAGATCAGATCTTGAGATTTATGTAAGGGGTGTGAAGCACAATCTTGTGTAAGGGTGTGAAGCCCAAAATCTTCTCAAGTTCTTGTTATCTTTCACATTTCTTTATCAATCTTCTTAAACTCTAGTTTTCCTCTTCTATTTGGATTGAAGGTGACTGTGATCCCGTATTTTACATCAATTTTGCTATCAAATCTCTAAGTTTCCAATCTCCTTCAATTTTTTCAGATCCATTCTCCAAAAAACCTCCAAAGCCCTAGCTTTCTCTTTTCCCTAAAACCCAGCTTGTTGCAAAAAAAACCAAAACCCTAGCTCTCTCTTTTCCCCAAACCCTAGCTTGCTGTCAAAAAACATTGTAGCAAAAATTCCTGAAAATCCAGACGAAAATCCCCAAAAAATACCAAAGGCATTGTTCATCTTCCTCCTCCCTCTCAAAACCCTAACCCTTGATCCTTCACGCCGTCAGCCCCGACCTCGCCAGTCCGCCACCACCTTCCCTCCGCCACTGCCTAATCCATCTGTCTTCCATCTGATCTGCGAACCCATCAGATGATAGCCCCATCATCATCATCATCACCCTCTCCATTTGACAACAGCCGCCACCCCCTGACTTCGCCAACAACGAGATCTCACTTCACCGACCTCACTGCCAACAAGATCTCATCCAAGAGACCTCGCCGCAACGAGATTTCATCCCTCACCAACTCAACAATCAACATCGCCTGGAACTCCTCTCCTAGTCGCCCGTCCCTGCTTCTCCTTCTTCGTCTCCGTCTCCTTCAAACTCAACCACCGTTGTCGCCATCGTCAACAACAGCGCCTCGTCAACATCGCCTCAACATTACCGCAGCCTCGCCTCCACCAGTTGTAATTACCCACCTCAGATCTCATTGACGACCTGACCACGAGCCGCGGCCGCTGCCAGTGCCTGCCACCATCTTCGCCGACTACCGCTAACAACTTTTGTATCATCGCCGAGGGCCATCGATCACTCACAGATCCATTTGTGTCAGGATTCAATTTTGTTCGACCCGAATCCATCTCCGCTCGACCTGGACCTAACCCGAGCCGCCTGAGCCGACGGTACTGACCCAAGCTGATGTCTTAGACTCGAGCTGATCTGAGCCAAGCCGACAGCTCAAACCCGAGCCGACCTGATGCTCAGACAGAGCCATCCCGAGCCGGATCTGAGAACTGAAACACGACCCAATAGGCATCAAGCAAAGCCGTTAAAAGGTTTTAACTGTTTTGAAGCCTATTTCAAGCCTGAATCGAGCCTTTTTAGAGCCAATCTTCGTCAGGTTGCACCTTTCCACCGTTCTAGAACTTTCGTGCAAGATTTTTTTAGCCATTAGTTGTGGAGAATCATCAAAAGACTCTTATAGGACTTATATTTGAGCGTGAACTACTCACCTCCTCAGGTGATATCGTAATTTGATGCAATTTTTATTGTTCATTTCTTACAAATTCTAGGAGATTGTGCATTCATTTGTAGTTTATCATGCTTAGTTGTTGTTTAGTGATCTCATTTGTTGGTTACTTATATCATCATTTAGGATTACATTTTCATGCACATAAAGATTGAGCCTTTTAGGATTATAATTTTCATCATTTAGTGCATGCATTTAGTTGTGCTTGAGTCTAAAAATTTTACATAATCATCCGCTTGTATGTATTCTTTTACGTTGCAATTTGTCTTAGGTTAAGTTGTAAATATGTCTGAGTTTAGCGTGAGATCTAGGCGTCCCCTAAAGTCATGAAACACGGATTAACATTACACTAAAGAGTATAATTATTATGATTGGCATGTTGTTACGAAAGAAGTCCAACGAAAGAGAAGTGTAGCGCCTCTCGATTTTTATGGCACATATAACCCTCACAATTTTTTTGATCGGATAGTCACATGGACTATTATTTTGATTCGTATGAACTTTCTGATGCACGTAGAGTCTGATTTGTTAAGTGAAAATTAAAATCTTCAGCTATGAATTATTGAACTACCGTAAAAAAACAATTAGCGAGAACATACGCCAGACCTATAGAGATGTGAGATGAAATGAAGGAAAAGCTTTAGAAAAAATTTATTCCTTCTTAATCCCGATTGTTTAAAGAGTTATTTTATCTACGTCAGGGAGACTTGTCTGTTACCGAGTATAAGCTTAAATTTGAGGAGCTTGTATTTGAATGTGACTTTCAAATAAACCATCTTCCTACTATATATATGTTTTATAATAGTTTGAGACATGATTTCAAAAGAGCTACTTACATATTATGAAGTCTGTCGAAGAGACATTTCTTTTGGTTTTAGAGCTAAAATTGTCTCTTAAAGCACCTTCAGATAAGAAATTCACTTTCAAAATCAGAAAGAAGTGTTCTATGTGTGAGGGATATGGACACCATGCTTATGAGTACTCCTCGATCAAGTGTTCTAAGTGTGGAGAGTTTAGACATTATGATTACCAGTACCCCTCGAAGAGTTTACATACTGATATTATGTGTACTGATGACATTGATAATTCGAGAATTGTCGAGGATGTCCACATTCCTTCTGAGGTTATTAGTGATGTTGTTGATGAGCTAGTAAAGTCTAGTACACCCACACTTGAGGAGATTCATGTTCGTGAGAGTATTATAGGCGTTCAAGATACATTAGTTGAGTCTAGTATATCCTCACATGATGTTAGGTGTCCACTTTCTAAACCTACGATAAAGGAAGAGATTGAGTACGAGATAGTCGCTACTAGTGTTGATACTAGTGAGTTTTTAGGGTTCCTTCTTATTGTTTGTCATGTTACTCCTAGTATTTCTTTTTTTTAATGATTGATTGGAGTCTTTCCTGAGTTTTTTCAATCCGTCCTAGTAATCTTATACCATTAAATGTTTTCGATGTACGTCATCCTAGAAAACTCATATATCTCACTTTTGCATCTGTAGAAGATTTATATAGTAAGTTTGTTGCATTGCATTTGTCTGAAATACATGATGAGACCCGTAACAAATAACAATTTGTAATGATGACTACAAATTTGTTGCATACCACAAAGTACTTTGCAGGAATTTACAGTTAAAATGTGGTGATAATTACAATTCACTTTGAGAGGTTCTTACTCGAAACTATGAGCCAATTACACACGCGACGTATATATCCTTATAGAGTCCTAAAGAAGATTACTTCCATTACTGATGAGTTGACTACCCCATGAGATCTTGGGATCGGTTCAATTTTAGTGGAGCGAATTCAACTCTTTTTGATTCATGTGCCTTTTCAGATCTACCATCGACCGCAGTTAATCCGTCACGGAGTCCAGTTCCACCTCCACTACCTTGGTTCAAACTTGATGCACGACCATCGGTTTCCCGACCACCACCATGACCTGATTGAGATCTTCGTGTGTGGGGGTCTACATTCAACGGGGTCGAGTTTTTTTCACCCCAGGGAAAATGATGAGGACATCACACCATTTGAGTGAGTCTATACTAGAAGACGGCACGCTGCATTCTTTGGCTCTAGTTTATTATTATGTAGTTTTGCTTTATTTTATTTTGATTTTTCTTTGTTTTTAGTACCACATCGGTTATATTCTAAGAATTGAATTCTGTAAAGCCTATAAATATCCTCAATACCTCTTTAATAGTCAATGAATGATTAAATCCAAAATTTTCAGTTAAAATTCTTGATATAAGATCTTGAGATTGGTGTAAGGGATGTGAAGCCCCAAATCTCATCAAGTTCTTATTTATCTTTCGCATTTCTTTATCCATCTTATTAAACCCTAGTTTTTCCTCTTCTATTTTGATTGAAGATGATTGTGGTCCCCGTGTTTACATCAGCATCTTAGTAAGGATGAGTCACATGCACATTTCAGACAAAGGAAGTTTTATATGATCCAAATCCTACTAACCTTGGTTTGATCAAGAGATGTGGTTTCGGATGGAGAGTTATCTGAAATCTCTGACGAAGAAATCTAGCATTGTTACTGAGGTGGAGGTAGAATCTTTTGATCGTCCATGTCGAGAAGATGATACTGATAAAATCAATCCAAAAGAGAGCAAAAGACTGCAAAAGCATCTTCAAGGGGCTAAACCTAACAGAACAAAAAGACACCTAAATTATGGTTTTCAAGACGTGATGAATTTGATTTAAGACACAAAAAATGTAGACCCTCCTATTTGATGGGGCACTTTACAATGAGCATGTTAATTATCAGCAAAATGCTAGCAATGAAGAGATGAATTTCCTGTAAATATTTCAAAATTATGATCTTTGGTTGCTGCTTTTTTTTTTTGGGTCGGGGGGGGGGGGGGGGGGGGCTATTGGACGATGCTAAGAGGTTTCAAATGGACCTTATATCATGAATTTGCAATGCACAGAAAAGTTCCAAGAAGAATTATCACCTATGTGATTTTATTAGTGATTTTTGATCAGGGATCTCTTCAAAATGTGTCTTTGTCAATGGACCCAACAGTTAGAGGTACACTTTGCTTCGTCAACCATGAAGCCAAAGTAGAAGGGCAGAAAGGTGATCAAAGAGGCTCAATAGTTGAAAGGACTAGCAGTTGAACTCGGTATATCAGGATGATTTGTGCCTTGTGACAATCAATATAGACCTTGCAAAAATCTCAACATGCTGGCATGAATCATATAGATGTTGACAACAGACACCTTGCAACTTTCTCTGTAACACAGTAGAATGAACCATATAGACATTGAGTTTTAGTTCATTCAAGGGAAGGTGAGATTTCTTTGACAAAACTTTGAAAATCAAAGAATCCAATGGAGATGTTGAGTTGAGAACCATTGTTCTTGTTCAGAAGTTTGAGATTTGTTCAAATTTGATCTATCCTTGTGTATCCATCATTCATCTGGAGGAGATGCTTCTGGGTTGAGTTGATCATTGCTTTAAGTTGCGGTGGAGATTGTTATGCGTTGTGGCATCAAATAATGTGACCCATACAGTTCGCCCACTCACAACCATGTTAGGAATAGTGGCTGATTCCAATATGACGTCATATTTCAGACAGTTAGTGGATCCGAGCAGACTCATTATTCCCAGCCGACTCCAATTCTTCACCATAAAACAAACTAATCCAATACTCTCTTGGACACCCTTCTTAGTTTCTCTATTTTCTATTTCTCATACTAAACAATATGGACGCTTCAATGACTATTACTTTTTGCTTTTAAATAAAGCTTTGTGATGTTTCCTTCATTGCATTGCAATTGGCATTAGTTAGTAAGATCTCTCTCATCTCCTATTGTGGATGCAGCTTAATTGGACAAACATTATAAGTTGGTGTTTTGTCTCTTCCCTACTTATAGCTTAGAGATCATGGGCATGATGCTCTTACTTTCTAATCATCAAATTGTCCTAGACTCCTGCTTTCCCCCTTTCATGGAAAACAAAATTTGGACTAAATGCACACCAGCAATCAAAATTAACAAGGAATCCAAGCTGCATAGTTCCGTCCTATATAAACGGGAGCAATGCACAATTTTAACCTTATTACAAGTGAAATGAATTGAAAATTTTAAAGAGAGTTCCTGCAGATTATAAAAGCTTCATAAAATCTTAGGGTTTAACTAACCAAAATCCAATCTTTCCGTATCAATTCTACATTAGTCATCATATTAGTACTAAAATTTAGGGTTAATTCGAAAGTATGGAACTTACTGATGATTGAGGGATTGTAACCGGAGGACCTCGATTTGGCGTTGGCAAAGGATTCGAGAGAGAGGGCTTTCCCCCCAAGCGCTTCTCATTCTTCTTCTTCTTCTTCGATTGGTCTCTTCTGCTACTCTCTCCGCTTTCCTTCGATTCTCTGCTCTTCATCTCTCCCTCTTCCCTCTCTCTCTCAAATCGAAGAAAGTCGAGACCTTTCTCTCTATTTGCTAACAGGTAGGGCTACAAGCCTCCCTCTTTCTTTTCCTTTTTTTTTTTTTTTTTTTTTTTTTTTTTGAGGGGTGCTTTCTTCTCTCTCGAGGCGGCCGCCCTCGAGTGCTCTCTTATGATAGCTGGGTCGGATATTACGGCCCAGAACAACTTGCTGAAGCCCAATTCTCCTCGAACCCCAAGTACTGTACTTATTGTGTTTTTTGCACCCCCAAGTCCATGTTGGTGTAGTCTAAAAAACCCAACATATAATTGAGTGATTTAACCATTAACCACACAGCTTTTTCAAAAAAGTACAGTATACACAAAAAAAAAAGTAAATAAAAAAAAAATACTGGTTTTTGCTTTCCCTAGCTTACTTGAACCAACTCGTCTAAAACCGTATTGTGTAGTGCGGAAGTAAATTATCCACACTCAATTCGTAAGTAGGAAAGAAGAGCAACATAAACACCTGGGACTTTACGTGAAAAGCCCGCAGAGAGGAGAAAACACGGTGAGAAGAGAGAGATTACAAAGAATTCTCAATACTATATTACATATTCAATTTCCTAAGGTTCCTCCTCTGCAAAGGAGGAAGTGATCAGCTACTACAATTGAGGGATAGCGAGCTGAGTCGTGGCCTCCGAAATTTCTACCTCTAGATCCGCCCACGATTGTAACTGCATGTAACGTCCCAGTCGTAATTGATTTGAGTGTCGCGTGATTGTCGAGGTCGTAGCGGCTAGCGAAGATTGGAGGTCCGATCCACATCATAATCCCTACATGCTTAGTGGTTGTAACCGCTTCTAGCAATCAAGTGATCGGGTGAGATCTGTGGATGACACTGAGTGTGTTGGGTCATAATTTTGATCACTACATGTATATTAATGGTAAAGGGACAAGGAATCTATGACAAGCGAAAATATTATTCTATATTTTTTCTATGTTCATGTAAGATCTTGCCAATGCAGCTTCTTTGATTTTCATTATGTGATATTCCATTTCCGTCAATAAGTCGGTGGGAACAAGAATTATGAGATACGTATGTCTGGTGTTTCTTCCATCTAAATCCTCAAAATATCATGAAATGCATCCATTCTGACTATCCATACTATTAACACAATACCATCTATTTTACCATCTCTTGATGATCTTATTATTGTTGGCCCAAAGGCCCATCACTCTAAATTTGATGATGATTAACTCATATAGTTAGAGTACTAATGATTTGTGTTTATATAGTTTTAGATTTAGTATCAAGATCTTAGTAGGTGCTTAGCTTCAACAAAGGAGTTTTAGAGCAACACATGTAGATTCAAGAGCTCGCGCGTCAAGATCGCATCTAACACTCGGTTGGAGTCAAGCTCTTTGGATCGTGTTTGGAACGGGTCATCTTGAAGATGAGGATCACAAGAAGAATTCGTTTTGTTTTTAGTTTAGTTGTGTTTAGATCTTGTGTAAAGATAGATAGTGTTGATATGCTCAAGTTCACACACACACAAGTTCAATATGTTTGGTTTTCGAGTTATCTGGTTTTGGATTTCAAGTTCAAGTATATATGGTTTTCATGAATAGATAGAATCAAAACAAGTTTACATGGTTTAATGTATATGGATATCATATATATACATTTATGCTTCATATATTTGGAAAAACTTATTTGATGATTCAATTCATGTGTTTGGAATTTTGTAATTAACAAAACCTATTTTTGAATTTATGTCAAAAACATAGATATATCATTTTTATGTGTAGTGGATTCTATCCATAACAATATACTTCAAATGTGTTTCAATATCATGTTTTGTATTTATACAAGTTTTGGAGAAAACGGTTTTTCTTTTCAAAATTCAAGTTTTGAAAAATACGGTTTTTGTTTAAGGCCAAATATTTTCTATCACAAAAAATAATTCAAATAGTTTGTAAGATGTGTTGATTTTTGGTCACACATATTTGTTATTCAAATATCTTATAAAAACTTATTTTTGTGAAATTTATAGGATTTTATGAGATTTTATTGATGTTAAATAAACCAGGTCTCAAGTTCTGAAAATCCCCAGCCATATCAGCTGGCGGTCTGGTCCGACGGAGCGGTCGACCGATGTGCACGAGACGTGCACAAAGGCCAGCCAAGTAGGTCGGTCCGACCGCGCGGTCGACCGACTGAAAGTACCCAAGTCTCGGGTCGACCGGCGGTCGACCGGAAGCACAACGATCAGAAATATGACCGTTGGGCCGGTCGACCAGCCGGTCGACCGGAAAGGGTATTCTGGCCATTTCTTTCTGCTGCCAAGGCTAGTTTTTCACAGAGGCGATAAATAAGTCATCTCTTGGGCTGTTTTCAACAAGAATTTCAAGAGCTATTTTTCTCATCTTTACAAGTATTTTTGCATCAAGTTTTTGAAGAGTTTTTGTGTCAAAAAGATTATCTTTTATTTGTTTTCAAGGTTGGAAAAATCAAGAAAAATAGAGTCTTTGGGAATTTAGTTTTTGATCTCATTCTTATCTCCATCTAATATTTCTCAAGTATTTTTCTTTGTGATTTGTTTTTCAAACACCTTGTTTTCTAACACTTGAGCTATCATATCTATCCTATCTATAGGATCTTGTTTTTGTGAGAAAATTGTTTGTGATTTATTGTGAACACCAAGTATTGTAATCTCTTTGCTTTAGTTTGTGATCATCCCTT
This sequence comes from Agave tequilana, assembly GCA_038442645.1. Taxonomy (NCBI): domain Eukaryota; kingdom Viridiplantae; phylum Streptophyta; class Magnoliopsida; order Asparagales; family Asparagaceae; genus Agave; species Agave tequilana. The sequence continues at coordinate 372,563 of JAVJIF010030105.1, forward strand.
TTGTGTAGAGGTGATTGAGATTGTGGTTTGGGTTTGTGCCTTATCCCTCTTGTGTAGAGGTGATTGTGGTGGAGTTTGGCTTTGTGCCTTTATCCCTCTGGTGTAGAGGTGATTGTTGTTTTAACTTTGTGCCTTACCTCTTGAGTAGAGGTGGTTGTATTTGAGAGTGGAGTTGTGTAGTCCAAGTTGTTGACACTTTAAAACAAGACATTCCTAACTGGCCTGAACATGTCTAAACTTGTTGACATTTACAAAAGACAAGTGACAGACAAGCTGACGTCCAGTTCTGTATCCGTCTCCAAGGCCAAGCAGCAACTTGGACTTTGCTGATCCAGTGAAGCAGACAGTAAGCCCAGATTGTCTCTGAACAGACCTAAGCAGGTCTAAGATGCTAGGTTAGCTCAACACTATAGCATCACATGAGCCCAAAGGGATAACCTCGCCTGAGAGGCTAAGTTTGTCCAACTTCGCCTTGAAGCTGTTCAAACTCCATCAGTACACTAACTTATAGCTTCGCCTGAAGTACTCAGTTAACTCCGCAGAGAGTTAGCTTCGCCCAAAGTCACACGTAACCACGCAGATGGTCGGTAACTTCGCCACAGATGATTATCAGCTCTGCTGAAGAGCTTTCTGCTAACTTCGCCAGACGCTCCTTCCAGCTCCGCTGAACTCGACACGGCAGCTCCGCTGCGGGTCTGTTATGGTCAACATTTGACCAATCAAATCTCCAGATGAGATCAAATCTTTAAGATCAAATCTAATCAGGATCAAATCTGAGATCAAATTTGGCAGTTGCTTGCCATAATCTCTTGACTCTCCTAAAACAAGTAAGAGGATCATGGGAGATCTTCCAATTATATGAAAAGGATCAACAGATCAGGAG